>PVKU01000579.1:0-446393 GCA_004027475.1 Anoura caudifer | reverse complement strand
TTACCCTCCCCCTGTCTATTTTCTACCCACTGTCTATGCTACTTATTCTCTGTACCTTTCCCCCCCCTCCTCCTCCCACTCCCCTGTTGCTAACCCTCCATGTGATCTCCATTTCTGTGTTTCTGCTCCTGTTGTAGTGGTTTGCTTAGTTGGCTTTTGTTTTAGGTCTGGTTGTTAATACCTGTGAGTTTGCTGTCTTTTTACTGTTCATATGTTTTATCTTCTTTTTCTTAGATAAATCCCTTTAACATTTCATATAATAAGGGCTTGGTGATGATGAACTTCTTTAACTTGACCTTATCTGAGAAGCACTTTATCTTCCCTTCCATTCTAAATGACAGAGTTGCTGAATAGAGCAATCTTGGATGTAGGTCTTTGACTTTCATGACTTGGAATATCTCTTTCCAGCCCCTTCTTGACTGTAAGATCTCTTTTGAGAAATCCACTGACAGTCTGATGGGAACTCCTTTGAAGGTGACTGTCCCCTTACCCATTGCTGCTTCTAGAATTTTCTCCTTCATTTGAATCTTGGGTAATGTAATTATAATGTGCCTTGGTGTGTTCCTCCTTGGGTCCAACTTCTTTGGGACTCTCTGAGCTTCCTGGACTTCCTGGAAGACTATTTCCTTTGCCAGATTGGGGAAGTTCTTTTTTATTATTTGTTCAAATAAGTTTTCCATTGGTTGCTCTTCTTCTTCCCCTTCTGGTACCCCTATAATTCAGATGTTGGGACGTTTAAAGATGTCCTGGAGGTTCCTAAGCCTCTCCTCATTTTTTTTTTGAATTCTTGTTTCTTCCTTGTTTTCTGTTTGATTGTTTCTTTCTTCCTTCTGGTCCACTCCATTGATTTGAGCCCCAGTTTTCCTCCCATCTCTGTTGGTTCCCCATGTGTTTTTCTTCATTTCACTTATTGTAGCCTTCATTTTTTTCATCTAATTTGTGAGCAAAATCAACCAATTCTGTGAGCATCCTGATCACCAGGGCTTTGAATTGTGCATGTAATAGGTTGGCTATCTCTCCGTCGCTTAGATAAATTGGCTCTGGGGCTTTGATTTGTTCTCCGGTTTGAGCCATTTTTGTTTCTTGGTTTTTTTTTTTTTTTTTTTTTTTTTTTTTTTTTTTTTTTTTTTTTTTTTTTTTTTTTTTTTTTTTTTTTTGGTCTAGTCACGGCTGTTACGTAGTGAGGGGTGGATCCTTAGGTGTTCCCCAGGGCGGGGCAGCCCAGTCACTGGGTAGTGATGCTGTATGTGGGGGCGGGGTCCAAGAGAAAACAATGGTGCTTGCTCTGCTCTCTCCTGGATTCCAGTCCCCTCCACCACCTCCCCCTCGCCTGGACTATCTGCACACAGATGTGGGACCACCTGGTCAGCCGGCTGCCCTGCATGGCCCCACTGGGTCTGCACAGCTGCCATCCCATGCCCAGGATCTACTAGCTGCTGCCTGTGCACCTGGGATCTGCCAGCCGCTGCTGCCTGCATGCCTGGTCCGCACCTCCACTTTTTCCTGCCGCGACTCTGCCCCTCTTACTGGTCTGGATGAATGGTTGTTGGACTTCTGAACAGTTCAATTTTCTATGAGTTCTGGTTGTTTTCTTGTTTCTAAATCTTTGTTGTCTTTAATTTTGGTTGTGAGAGGAGGCACAGTGTGTTCGCCTATGCCTCCATCTTGGCTGGAAGTCTCATTTCACTTATTATGATGTAAATTCCATGAAGTAGCATTTATGGCTCTCTTGTTTCCTGCTGTAGTTATCAAACTCAGCACAGTATCCGGCATATAATATACTCAAAAAATATTTGTTGCATAAGTGAATGAATAAACTCATTTTAGTTGATATATTTTTTCTTCTTACTATACCTGATTTTTCTTTTTATTATTATATTTTTATTGTTGTTCAGTGACAGTTGTCCCCCCTTTTTCCCCATTGCTCACCCCTACCCCACCCCCTACTCCCACAGTCAATCCCCCCACTGCTGTCCTTGCCCATGAGTCCTCTATTCCTGTTCCTTGGCCTGCTCCTTCTCCTTCTTTCCCCCATTATCCCTCTCCCCCTGCCTTTCTGGATGCTGTCAGTTTATTTTTTATTTCCATGTTTCTGGTTCTATTTTGCTCACTTGTTTGCTTTGTTGATTAGGTTCCATCTATGGGTGAGGTCATGTGGTATCTTTCTTTCACTGCCTAGTTTATTTCACTTAGAATAATGCTCTCCAGTCCCATCTTGCTTTTGTGAAAGGTAGGAGTTCTTTCTTTCTTTCTGCTGCATAGTATTCCAGCCTAAGTGTCCATCAGTAAATTAATAGATAAAAAAACTGGCACATTTACTATACCTGATTTTTCTTGAGGCTAGTGTCTTAGATGTCTTTCTCTTTGGGACACTGTTGTAATTCTTTAAATTAAAAAAAAAGGAAAGACAAGCATTAGAGCTTTAGAGAAAGGAAGAATGAGTTGCTTTTATTTCCTCTTTCTAACCTTATATTAGTTCTATTGCTTTATAACAAATTACCTGGAAACTTATCAGCTTCAAACTGCAATAAACATCTATTAGCTTACACATTTTCTATGGGTTAGGAACTCAGGACCAGCTTAAATGAGTGGTTGTGGCTCAGAGACACTTACAAAGTTACAATCAAGATGTTGGCCGCAGTCATCTATAGAGTTGACTGGGGCTGGAGGATCCACTTCTAAGGTGATCCAGTCACATGGCTGCCTTGTAGGGGCTCAGTTCCTTGCCATGTGTGTCTCTCTGATTTGCTGTTGAGAGTCCACAAAAATGACAGCCGCCTTCCCCAAGAGCAAGTGATCCAAGAGAGCAAACTGAAGCTGCAATGTCTCTTAGGACCTAACTTCAGGCGTCACACACCTTTATTCTCAATGTACTATTTGTTACTTGTCAGTCCTGTTCAGTGCAGAAGGGGACATAGGGTGTCAATATCAGAAGGCAAGAATCATTGGAGGTCATGTTGGAGACAAGCTCCTACTGACTGCTACATGATTTTGTCCTTTGATTTCTGGGGGTTTTCATCCTGTTTCTCTTTCACATTCAGGCAATAGCAATATCAACCCTCTGATAAGGAGATATGTCAGAACACAGAGATCCATGGCAGAGATCTGCATGCAAGAAAACAGTGTGCTTATTAGTATCAATTTCTGCATGCATGGAGATTTCCTTAGACCTACCACTGTGCCTGCTTACATAACAAATACACAGAAGGTTCTCAACAAATATAATTTTTTAAAGGAGAGAATGAAAAAAATAAACAAAGAGATTGATTTTTCTCCCTCATAAACCTGAGTCCTGGCTCTGTACTGTGACTTACACACACAATTGCCAGCCATCAGAAATACAGATCAATTTTAATCAAAAAGAATTAAACAGGCCATTAACTTTTAATTTTCATAGTTTGGGTAGATGCTTATTAGACTTGAAACTCATTCAACACAAACCAGATAATTCTTTTGCTTTCACTCATGGGAAGTTTCATCTCTTTCTTCTTCTCTCTGTTTTTAAAAAAGGTGTATTTGCATTTGGTGGAGTCTAGTCCAACCAATAGATTTAATGCCTAAAGCCAGAATGCCTTTTTAACTTCTACACCTACTTTCCTTAGTCATATTTCATCTCTAAAACTATTCCATAAATGTTATCCCTGTGAACTAACTATTATTTATTAAATTTATATCATGCTTATTTAGAAAATGACTTTGGAATTTTAAGAATATCCACACTCCAATAACCTACCCAACTTATCTTTCCTTAAAAGGTTCAGAGAGAGCATTCATTCTTCCTAAAGTGATCAGTCTAAACTGGCTGTAGGGAATCCTAGACGGCTGTAGAGTAGGCGTAAGCTGCACTCACCTTTTCCCAGGACCAAACTGGAATTACCGGTATATTATAGAACAGTCATCCTGGACAACCAACTGAAGACTAGCTGAAGAGATGTCTCATAACCAAGGATCTACAGAAGAAGCCACATTGAGACTGACTGGTAAGAAGAATGGACACATGAAAAGGGCTGGCCCAGCACTCACAAAGAGCAGTGGAGATTCCAGAGGGATAGCTCAGCTGTAAAAGTTCACCTCTGGGAAGCATGGGGTCTCAACCCCAAGCCAGGCTCCCCAGCCCAGAGCACCAGAGTAAGGAAGAGGTGCCCACATAACATTTGTCTGTGAAAAGCATTGGCATTCCTGTTTGTCAGGGAGAAACTAGAGTCCTCTGGGATACAGATGCCCTCTAAAAGGGCCAACACACAACATTTCATTTGTAGACTCTCACCCTTGGCTCCAGGAGAGCAAGGGCAGACTGACTCTGGGGAGAGAGCTGAAGGGACAGCTGCCAGAATCCCTGTACTGTCGTTCTCCCATACTGCAGATGCCATCTTTCTTGGGTGGGGCACACTCCTCCATGTGGCATCAGCCTGAGGGAAAGCAATAGCCCCATCCTCTGGACTCCTTTGCATTCTACCTTGTGGCACTTATGCTCTGTGGAGGAGTCAGCTACCTTGGCCAGAGTGTAGAGCTCTGGGCAGACTCAGGGGTTGTCAGTGACTGAGTTGTGTGACTTTGGGTTGGGGTCCATCCCCCAACTGTCTTCAAACCCTGACCAACACCTTTCCCTCACTGGAGATGAACAAACCCCATCTTCCTGACTCCTGATGGCCCACCCTGCTGAGCTCCATCTCCTTCCAGCAGAATATGGATTAGACTGAGTTGTGTGGCTGTAGGACAGGGGCCATTTTTCCCTTGCACGCCAGGTTGAAGGAGCGCCCTCCCTTCACACAGCCAAATCTTGGTCTGCTTGGGCCTGATAAACTCTGCTGGCCTGTCTCTGATGACTCCCCGAGACCCTGCCCCAACACAAAGCTGTGTGAGCACCTATAGGGTAGCAGCTAGACTTGTCTTTTTATTTTATTTTATTTTATTTTATTTTATTTTATTTTATTTTATTTTATTTTATTTTATTTTATTTTATTTTATTTTATTTTATTTATTTTTAGAGAGAGGGGAAAGGAAGGAGAAAGAGAGGGAGAGAAACACCAATGTGTGGTTGCCTCTCATATACCCTCAAATGGGGACATGGCCTGTTTGGGCATGTGCACTGACTGGAAATCAAAGCAGCAACCCTTCAGTTCACAAGCCAGCACTCAGTCCACCGAGCTACACCAGCCAGGGCTAAACTTGGTATACCTCGGACATTTTTGAGTTACCTAAGACCCACCTCTGGCATCTAGTTTGAACCTATATCAATCTGGTGAACACAACTCACCCTTATCTGGTGACTCACCAAAACCTAATTCATGCAACCTGAGTGCCACCGAAGGCTCTTTCAGTGACTGAGCTTAATAGGCAGCTGGCAGGCAGAGGCCAGTGCAGGCAGATTGCAGAGTGCCTGGGAACTTTTGTTGACCTGCCTCCAAGCCTGGTGCTGATAATATACAGTCATGTATACAACTTGGTCCTTCCTGCATGCACCCAGGTCCACAGAGGCAGCCACAAACTGCAGACTGCTTGAAGCTCAAAACAAATTTCTCAGGGCCAGGCACTGGCATCATCTGATATTGTTTGCCCCAGAGTCCAGCCCAAGATGCCCAACAGACCCAGTAGCCAGCTTCAGGCAACATGAGAGCAGGATCCAATATGCTTCACAAGTGGCATATCTAAAGGGAGATCTTGGAAGGCATCAGATTCTGCAAGGCAAATTCCATTACATGTGGTCGGCACCTACACAGTAGCTTGCATGCTGTGGTCAGGGTTGAGCCTCACTGTCAGCCAGCCTGACAGTTGATCCCACGAATAAATGGGCCAATGGCAATCAAAATTCAATTATAATAGGAGGGCTCACATAACCCATACAAAGGATATTCATGGAGCACCCAGCTCAGGTGACCAAGGAAACTGCACCATTGGACTCTATAGGACACCTACTACAAAAGGCCACCCCATCAGGACTTGGAGGCCTAGCATATCTATCTAATACATAGAAAAAAAAATGCAGCCCAAATGGGGAGACAAAGAAACATGCCCCAAATGAAATAACAGGAGAAATCTCTAGAAAAAGAGCTAAATGAAATGGAAGCAAACAAGCAATTTATCAAACATAGAATTAAAAGCAATGGTTATAAGGATGCTAAACAGCATGAAAAAGGACATAGAAACTATAAAAAGAACCAGTCAGAAATGAAGAATATCATATCTGAAGTAAAGGATACGCTGGAAGAAATAAACAGTAGGCCGGATGAAGCAGAGGATTGAATCAGTGATTTGCAAGACAAGGTAGGAAAAAAAAACACCCAGTGATGCAAAAAGAAAAAAAGAATTAAAAAAATTAATATAGTTTAAGGGACATTTGGGACAACACGAAGTGTAACAACATCTGTATCATAGGGGTACCAGAAAAAAAAAAAAAACAGAGTGATTAAGGGATCAAGAAACTATTTGAAGAAATGATGACTGAAAACTTCCCTAACCTGGTGAAAGAGAAAAAGACACAAAAGCCCAGGGAGCACAGAGAGTCCCAAACAGGATGAACCCAAAGAGAACCACACCAAGACATCATAATTTAAATGGCAAAGATTAAAGACAAAGAGAGAATCTTAAAAGCAGCAAGAGAATGTCAATTAATTACCTACAAGGGAGTTCCCATAAAACTTTCAACTGATTTCTCAACAGAAACATTTCAAACAAGAAGGGATTGGCATGAGATATTCAAAGTGATGAAAAGCAAGGACCTACAACCAAGACTACTTTACTCAGCAAGGCTATCATTTACAACTGAAGGAGAAATGAAAGAGCTTCTCAGACAAGAAAAAGCTAAAGGAGTTTATTATCACCATACCAGTAGTACAAAAAAATGTTAAAGGGCCTCCTTGAAGAAGAAGGAGGAGGAGGAAGAAGAGAAGGAGGAAAAGAAGGAGAAAGAGGAAGAGTAGGAGAAGAAGAAAACAGAGGGACAAAGTTAAAAGAATAAAGTGGCAATAAATATGTAGCTATCAATAATCACTTTAATTGTAAGTGGCTTAAATGCTCCAAACAAAAGATATAAGGTATGATGTTATAAATCTAATGCCACTGAATTGTACACTAAGAATGGATAAAATGGCAAATTGCATGCCATATATACAATGAGGCCTGTCTGGAAAAAGTCTAGCTATTGTTAATATGATGAGAACATTTGCATGACATTGACATAACCCGGCAGTCAAGGAGAGTGGACTGGAATGCACATGCATGAACAATGGCAATTTCACTGTACTAATCAATGGGGGTGGTAGACGCAGTTGAGTGATCATGTGTACTGTGTGGCTGTGGCATTCAAAATGACTGAGCAAGTAGGGTGATGAATCTGCATCCAATTTTGTGTTAAGTTTGAACATTCCTCTGTGGAAACTATGCAGATGATTCAGAAGGCTGCAGCTATGGGCAACTGGTAATTGGCAGCTTCATCATAACAACATGCCCACTCATGCATTATGTCTTGTACAGAGTTTTTTTGGCAAAACATCAAATCAGCTAGGTGATTCAGCCCTGCTACAATCCATATTTGGTGCCCTGCAACTTCTGACTATATGCCAACAGATTGGACAACCTGGACAAAATGGAACATTTTTAAAAACATACTAACTTCCAAAACTAAATCTGGAAGAATCAGATAATATAGACAGACAGATTATGCCTAGTGAAATTGAAGCAGTAATCAAAAAAACTCCCAATAAACAAAAGCCTTGACAGGATAGTTTCACAGGTGAATTTTGCCAAACATTCAAAGAAGCACTAAAACCTATTCTTCTCAAACTATTACAAAAAATTGTAGAGGAGGGAAGACTCCCAAGCTCATTTTTATCCTAATTCCAAAACCAGATAAAGTCACTACAAAGGAAGAAAACTATAGGCCAATAGTCCTGATGAACATAGATGCTAAAATACTCAACAAAATATTAGCAAATAGGATCCAGCAATACATTAAAAAGATCATACACCATGATCAAGTGGGATTTATTTCAGGGATGCAAAGTGGGTACAATATCTGCAAATTAACAAATGTGATATAGCACTTAACCAAAAGAAGGATAAAAATTACATGAGCATATCAATAGTTGCAGAAAAAGCTTTTGATAAAATCCAGCACCCATTTATGATAAAAGCTTTCTGGAAGTAGAGGGAACATACCTCAACATAATAATAGGCTCTATATGACAAACCCACAGCCAACATCATACTCTATGGACAAAAACTGCAAGTGTCTCCCTTAAGATCAGATACAAGACAGGGATGTCTGTTTTTATCACTCTTATTCGACATAATACTGGAAGTCTTAGCCACAGCAATCAGACAAGAAGAAGAAATAAAAGACAACCAAATTGGAAAGGAAGAAGTAAAATTAATTATTTGCAGATGACATGATACTGTATATTGAGAACCCTAAAAATTCCACAAAAAAACAACTACCGGAACTAATAAATCAATTCAGTAAACTAACAGTATACAAAATAAATATCCAGAAATCAGTTGAATTTACACGCTAATAATGAACTATCAGAAAATAAGAAAACAATCCCATTTACAATTGCATAAAAAATACCTAGTAAAATAAATTTAACTAAGGATGTAAAAGACCTGTAGCATAAAAGTATAAGACATTAAAGAAAGAAATCAAAGACCATACAAATAAGTGAAAGTATATGGATAGGAAGAACTAACATAATAAAAATGTTCATACTACCCAAAGCAATCTATAGATTCAGCACAATTCCTGTCAAGATGGCATATTTCACAGAACTAGACCAAATGTGACAAAAATTTATATGAAACCACAAAAGACCCCAAATAGCAACAGCAATCTTAAGAAAGAACAAAGTTGGAAGAATCATGCTACCTGATACGAAATTGTATTATAAGGCCATAGTAATCTAAAGAGCATGGTACTATCATAAAAAAAGAAAAATAGATTAATACAACAGAAAAGAGAGTCCAGAAATAAAATTCATGCCTTTTTGGTCAATTAATATTTGACAAAGGAGGCAAAGACATACAATGGGGTAACAATAGTCTATTCAATAAATGGTGTTTGGAAAATTGGACAGATGCGTGCAAAAAAATAGAACTAGACCATTTTCTTATACCATAGATAAGAATAAAGTTAAAATGGGTTAGGCATTTAAATGTTAGACTCTTAACCATGAAAATCCTAAAAGAAAACATAAGCAGTAAAATCTCAGATAATTTTCATAGCAATATTTTTCTGACATATCTCCTTGGGCAACAAAAGAAAAAAAGTAAACAAATGAGAATCTATCAAGCACAGCACAGGAAACCATCAACAGAATGAATAGATAGCCCACTGAATGAGAGAACATATTTGCCAGTGATACTTCTGGTAAGGGGTTAATACCAAAATTTATAAAGAAATTAGAACACTCTGCACCAAAAACCAAATCTGATTAAGCAACGGACAAAGGACTTGAACAGACACTTCTGCAAAGAGGACATACAGGTGGCCAATAGACATAAGAAAAGATGTTCACTAATCATCAGATAAATTTAAATTGAAACCACGATGAGCTATCTCCTCACACTTGTCAGAATAGCTATCATCAGTAAATCCACAAACACGTGCTGGTGAGGATGTGGAGAAAGGGAAAGCCTTGTACACCGTTGGTGGGAATGCAGATTTGTGCAGCCACCATGGAAAGTGGGATAGTTACCTCAAAAAATTAAAAATGGAACTGTTTTATAATCCAGTAGTTCTACTTCTGGGAATATATCTGAAGAAACTGTAAACACTACCTTGAAAGAAGATATGCAAGTCTCTGTCTTTCACCATTTATTTGTCCTATGCTCCCCATCTCTCCATAACCCCTCCCAACAGCAATTATCACACTCTTTTCCATGTCCTGAGTTTTTCTCTTTTATTCTCTCTCTCTCTTTTTTTTTTTTTTTTTTTTTTGCTCAATGCCTCCACTCCCTATCTGGCACCCCACCCCTGATTGCTGTCAGCCTGCTGTCAATTTACAAATCTGTTTCAATATTGCTTTGTTAGTTCATTTTTTTCATTAGATTCCACATATGAGTGAAATCATATAGTACTTGTCTTTCTCTGACTGGCTTATTTCACTTAGCATAATGCTCTCCAGGTCCATTCCTGCTGTTGCCCAGGGTAAGATTTCCTTATCTTTTTATAGCCAAGTAGTAGTCCATTGTTTGAAAAACATAAAAACAACAGCAACATAAAAAGAGCTCTGGCCTGTGTCTCTCAGTTGATTGGAGCGTCATCTCATACACTGAAAGGTTGTGAGTTTGATTCCCAGTCAGGAAACACACCTAGGTTATGGGTTGGATCCCGTCAGGACATGTATGGGAAACAATCAACTGATATTTCTCTGACATATCAATGTCTCTCTCTCTCTCTCTCTTTCCCTTCCTCTGTCTAAAAAGCAATAAAAAAGGTCCTTGGGT
This sequence comes from Anoura caudifer, assembly GCA_004027475.1. Classification (NCBI taxonomy): domain Eukaryota; kingdom Metazoa; phylum Chordata; class Mammalia; order Chiroptera; family Phyllostomidae; genus Anoura; species Anoura caudifer. Next base: position 435,950 of record PVKU01000579.1, on the reverse strand, counting down.
AAGGATAAAACCATTAAAAAACCCCTGAAACAATAAAAAAGAATATAGGTACCCCTATATTCATTTCAGGGTTATTTACTATAGCCAAAATATGGAAGCAGCCCAAGTGTCCATCAGTGGATAAGTGAGTAAAAAAGCTATGGTACATTTACAATAGAATACTACTTGGCTGTGAAAAAGAAAGAAATCTCACCCTTTGTGACATCATGGATGGATCTGGAGAAAATTATGTTAAGTGAAATAAGTCAGTGAAAGATAAGTTCCATATGATTTCACTCATATGTGAAATCTAATGAACAAAATGAACTAACAAGGAACATAGAGACAGACTCATAGATAGAGAGCAGGCTGACCACTGTGGTGGCGGGAGGGGGCTTACACAGCTGGTGGAAAAGGTGAAGGGATTAAGCAGTAAAAAAACAAAACCTCATGGACACAGACAACAGTACGGTGATGACCAGAGGAAAGGGGGATGGAGGAGGTAGATGAGAGCACTGGGGGGGCAACTGGTGATGGAAGGAGACTGGGTGTGGTGAACGCACAATGCAATATACAGATGATGCGTTGTCTAATTCTACACCTGAAACCCATGTAGTTGTGTTAGCCAATGTCACCCTAATAAACTCAATAAAAAAATAAAGTTTCAAAAACTGTAAGATCCAACTTTCTCAGCAAAGCATCAAGTGACATTTTATATCATAAGAATGTCATTCATTATGATTCTCATTAAGTGATTTGGTGGCTAGGCTTGCTAAAGAGACTTTCTATATCACTCCCAGAAAATTAGGAACCCTTACCCAGTGCTTGTGGGAGTATAGAGTTATGGGATAACTATATTGTAGATTAATGTAACAGTATCTTGTACAATTGAAATTCTATGTATCCTTTGGCCCAGTGATTCCAGTCCTAGACACACACACACACACACACACACACACACACACACACACATGGGCCTGAAAATGTACACTGTAACATTGTTATATAAAACATTTGTAAAAGTAAAAACAGAAACACTGTAGATGACAACACAAAGCATTAAAAATATAAAATGTCGATATAATTCACACAATGAAGCATTCTACTGAAGGAAAGGTGAATAGAATAGCACACATATCAACATGGGTGAGCCTCACAAGCATTACACCGAGAGACGAAATGCAAGTTGTTCAAGCATGCATAGTGCTTGATTCCATTTGTATAGCTTGAAACATGCAAACCGGTATTATATGTTGTTTATGGCCTAAGTAGATGGAATAAAAAAAATCAACAATATTAATAAAAATGACAAACCTCAAATTTAACACTGAAATTTTCTTTTTAAGAGCGAAGGAGAGTAAATGAGACCTGGCGTTGGTAGATAGAGGAATTTAATTGTAGTTTTAATGTTTTATTTCTTATGCTATGTGGTAGGTGTATGGCTTTTATTTCATTATTTATATTTTGCAGAGTATTTCATAATTTAAAAAATCCAGATGAAGTGCTGGAATCTTCTGAGAAGTGGGTGGTGCTTGATGGTGAGGACTGGAATAGGGTTATAACAGTGCAACATATGTGCAGCCATTTACATGATAATTTTTACTTGAGTTTCCATATTTTACACATAGACCCCTGCTGCTTCCAATGTTGCCTTCACCTTCTATCCAGGTAATTATGTTGTGTGAAATCAGATGTATCCCTCCCTCATTTTCATCTGTAAAAGTGAATTGGTTGTATTAGATCATTTTTGGCCTAATGTATTGTTTGGCTGTAATATTTGAATAAGATATAAAAGTTTGGTCATTAAAAATAACAATCCTAGAAAATAATCCAGGTTTATAAAAGGGAGAATTTGCCTCTAAAGAATTTCTCAACTGCTTCCCCTACATATTTTAAATAATCTTTAAAATATAAACATTCAGTGAATGTTTGCTTTTCTGTTCTTTCTCTTTGCCTTTCTAGTGTTGTAAAATAGTTCAGGTAAAGGAAGGGAGGAAGAGATGAAGGAAAGAACGCTCTGGAGAGTGGGTAGCATTTTTTTTTTTTTTTGTATATAATGTAGTTGCTCTACTTTTAAGACCAGGCAAGTGCTTAGAGATTTGCAGATTAAATTCCTGTAAGTGCTTTGGGGATTCCCTCATATAGTCTCTTAATGTTCTACCATTCGTTGGAGAAAAACAGGTCTTGATACTTGGCATTGGCTATCCTGGAATGTCTGTACTACTTTAAGTCCCAATAAGTATATCTGTATATCTATGATCTTTAGAAAATGACACCCCAATGTTCACAGAGTGAAATTCTCAGCATCCTAGCTGTGAGAAATATAGAACAAAAAATCCCTAGGGAATAAGGGGGAAAAAAATTCCAGATCTGAGGACATAGTTGTTCCAAGTTTCATTGAAGATTTGTTCTCAACCTTGGTCACACATTGAAATATAGGGGAGTTGTAAAAACAAACAAACAACCCCCCCAAAAAAACCCACTAACGTCTGGTGTCATTTCTAGAGATTCTGATTTGTGTCATATGGATATAGACTGGACATCAAAAATTTAAAGAATTCAGGTGATCGTAATGTACAGTAAACTTTGTGAACCACTACGTTAAATTACTTAAAAAAATATTTCTGGATGAGAGGGCCTGAAAATGTGACTTGAAACTTATTGACTCCTGTTAAATCAGTTTATGAGATGAAAGGTGTAATAACTAGTTAAAGGTTGATGCTATGCAGAGCCAGGCCCAGTGCAGACAGAAATGATAGCTGTCAGGCAGAGAGCCGGGGAGGAGGAGTAATGTCCATTGTTTCCTCCTGTGTGAGTAGCAGCAGAAACTTATTACCAGTATCTCTGTGTGTTAAGCATCTGTGAAATGGTATCATGTACTTAGCGGTGCTTTGGACTTAGCGAGCATTTAATATGTATTCATTGAATAAGTGAGTGCATAAATGAGTAGAAGAAGGAAATGTTGAGTAAGAGGAATACTCAGTGATATAATCATACTCCTAAGAACTAAAAATCAACCTAGCAATTCTATAACACTTATGAAATAAAGGAGCTGAAAGTCCCACATCTCTATTCTGTTTATTCCCCAGGCATTGGTAGAAAGGCGCCACATCTTTGTTATGCCGACTTTCCCTAATCTAACAGAAATGGAGATTGTTACTCATCTCAGTTCTGGTTTGAGTTCATCTATCATTTAGTTCCCTCCCAGGAAGCTAGAAAGGGGAAGCTCTTCCTTCACAGCTGTTCCAAGATCAAGAGGTTCCCAAAATAAAATTAAACACTGAGCATTCAAGGACATGTCAAGATAAGATATGGTTCTTTTTTTAAAAAAACTTTCTCAGCACTATCTTAAGTATTGAAAAGAACATTTGATGAATGAGAATTTGGGGCTATTCTTAATTTCCTTACAACTCAGGAAGTGGGTTCCATTCTCTGCTCCCCCAGCTTGTGTCTCTGCTTCTGCCTTGAACAGCCCTCAACCTGCTTACAGAAGATGTACTTGTGCTTTGAGACAGTGGTTAGCTCCTCTACATCAATTCTGTTGGAGGGGCTTCATCTCTGGATCACATTTACGGCAATTTGGGTTGAATGAAGTTCTCCTTAACCTTCCCAAGGGAGGCAGGGAAATACAGAAATGCCTGCTTCCCATCTTCCTCTGCTTGCTCAATATTGCACTTGACTGGCTTCCACTGGACTCATTATGTTCAATATTAGAAAAAATTTTTTCAATTAACATTGAAGAGGATCAGACCAAAAATGAAGTGTGTCAAACTTAGAGGACAGGGGAAAACACAGGAAATAATTTTGGTTTATTATTTTTGTCTTTTTTATGAGTTTTGTTATCTTGATACAAGGCTTCTGTTTCTTTGGGTCCCCACAGAAGAGAAGGAAGTCATGAGAAGTGTTTGCTTTCTTTCACTTTAAAAAATAGAATTACTCATTTACTTCGGGAAAAGCATTATTTTTTTATGTTAAACAAAAGTAAATTTTTTTGCATGAAAACAGGCAAAAGATTCAATGATATAACTCCTTGAGTTAATTCATTTTTTCAAAAGCTATTTTTTCTGTTTATGAAACTACACCTATTCATTGTAAAATACTTAATAAAGCAGAACTCTATAATATAGAAAAGGTAAATTTTTCATAATTCCATTCCTAGCAATAATAGTTTAGCATATATTTTTAAGTTTTTTAATATATAATCTAACATATATAATAATAATTGCATTTTAATAAAAGCAGGTTGTTTTTACATACTGCTAGGCAACTTTCTTTGTCTTAGTTCACAATGTATGTTATCTTTTTATCTACACTGGACTATGTCATATTGTCAATTCTGGGTCACTTAATGCAACAAATACGTGTCAAGTTTTCATGCCTCAGTTGAATTCAAAACTTCATCCTCAGGCACTTTCCTGAAAAAGATTTTGTTATCATAATTGCTTACTCGCCTTTATAGAGATAATAGCTTAGTCCCATTTGGAAAGGCAGCACAAGCATTTACTGAGTACCTATCATATGCTACATGCAAGGGTGACACAAAAATGAATAAACTGTGTTCCTGCCCACAGTCTCATGCAGGTGACAGACAGGAGTAATTGCAGTCTAAAGGCGTTACATTTTAGTTCCACAACAGGGGTCTACATGAACTTGCTTAGTAGAATAGCAGAGGGAGAGACTAATTTTGACTGAAGGGAAGGGATGAAACATTGCAAATGAAGTACATTTTGCATTGGACTTCAAAGGATTGGATTTTGACAAGTGGATAAGGACAAGACCTGGTGGGAACAGTAGGAGCTAAAGCATCTAATCCTAAAGATACACAACACATTCAAGGAAATGTGAGGGTAGAGTACGGGTGAAGAGGAAGGGGTGGAAGGTTAAGGCATCTGGCGTTGGATGTAACAGTCGCATGGATGATTTCTGATCGAGTGGTTGTCTACATGTTTCTCACCCAGCTATATTTTGAGATTTATCCATATCAATACATGTTGCTCTAATTCATTCATTTTCACAATTCTATAATATTTCACTGTGCAAATGCACCAGAATTTATTTATCTCTTTTCTTGTTGATACTGAAGTGAGTATTACTGTGTGTATGTTGTTGTATACCTGCCTGAGTTTCTTTAAGGTACATAGGATGGACTTGCTGGTCCATAGGGTTCAGGCATCTTCAACTTTGCTGGATATTCCTGGGTTGATCTCCAAAGATGGACCTCAGTTGTATATTCTTGCCATGCACAACTGTGTATTCCTACAAGTTCTCACCAAATCTCGAAAGTGTCAGGCTTTTAAAATACCTGCCAATTTGAATGGGCATAAATTAATATTCATTTATTTAAATTTGCATTTCAATTATTAATGAGGTTGAGCATTGCTAATAATATGCTTATTGGCCATTCAATTTTACCTTTTAAAAATTGCCTGTGTGCAGTCTCTGCCCCTTCTATGACTAAGTTTTTTAATTTATTTGTTTTTTCTTATTCATAGGAATTCTTTTATATTCTGAATATAAAGAATTTTTGCATGGTTTGTAGTTACAGTCTCTCAGTCTGTGGTGGATCTTTATATTCATGTATTGTTGCATACAGCTTTTTAACTTTAAAGTTGTCAAATTTGTTAACCTTTCATAGTCATGCTTTTTAAGAAATCATTTAAAAATCTTTTAAAAATCTAATATTTCACCTCAATTTTCTTCTATATTTCTGTATCTTTGAGTATGACGTAACATAGAGATAACTTTTAAATGTATGAGTAATAAAATGTCTCAAGACTGGGCATGGGACAATGTATTTTTCCCCCTACTGACTTGTAAACATTTCTAGGAAACCACAGTGTCCCCATGTCTAAGAGCCTGTTTTTGGAATCCCTACTGTGCTCCCTCGTTCTGTTTCTCTAGGACTGTGCTAAAGTCTCAAAGGCCATTCACTGTGCTTGCATAATAATCATGCCATACAGAAGGGTGATTTTCCCAATATTTTTATCTTGGGGAAATGTCATGTTTAAGCGTGTCAGTAGTTATGGTTAAATTAAAGTACATTTAGTACTGAATGTGTGATCCGTAAAAGGGAGCAAACACCGTCTTATTCCCTCCAGTTCTCTCATTTTTGTATTGTAAAGGAAATTAGACTCTTTGCTGAAATATCTCTTTCTCTAAATTCAAGCTTTGCAAAGAGTGCTTAGCATTCCTGAAGGTCACCGCTAATGAACGGCTTGGAATCAGGCTATTAATATTCACAGAACATGCCTGTGCTAAGTGACATGATTGTAAAATATTCTAGAAGCTAGTCTTGTAGTGCTTTCTGGTAGCATTAAGTATTTCCAATAAAATCCCACTAAAGAATGGAGATTAGTGTCCCTAGTAACAACTTTATATATTTCATCTCCTATAATTTTATAAAAAATGAATCTAATATACATAAAACCATCTGTCTTTGAGAGTTGATTACATTTTCTTCATTTGATTTTTTTCTTTGTTTGCTGGTTACTTAGAAGCTTTACAACTATTTTGGATAACTTTACATTAAGGATACTTACAAATATATTCCATTATGAACTTGAATAGTTAAGTAGTTTCCCCTGGCTTCCCCCAGAGATAGCGGAACTCAAGTGCACATTTACCGTCTACTCCTCATTTTCTAGAATTTATTGATGCAACCTGGAATTTTAGGCCCAGATCTTTATTTTTTTGTTATGCATTTTTGTTAAAAACATTTTTAACAATAATTATTTTCATAATTTTCAAATATATTTTACATTTTGTATATGCCTCTTCCTCAGGTTCTTTATTCAGAGTTGGATGGCTCACATCTTTAAATGAATATTTCAAAACAAAATTTCTAGCAATGTTACCTAACCATACAGCCTTTACATGTGGGTTGTAGGAAGTTTGTGGATCCCGCTTCAACAGGGACTCCTTGTCAATCTGGAGATTCAGACAAGATTGGGATTCCAGCCCCGCCCCCCATTGTTGCACCATACCCTTCTCACCTCCATCTCTTCCTCTGATTGAGGGGATTTCAGCAGGAATGGGAGTGTCAAGAAAGAATTTAGTTTTTCTTCCAGTTTGGCTTCCTCTGTGCCTGTGAGGCACAGTGAGGAAGTGATTAACAGTGAGAGGTGTTGCTTTTATTTAATTTTTTTAGTTGTTATATATCCTGTGGAACGTACTCAGAATGTCATGCTGTTGATGGGGCTCCAACTTTCCACAGAGGGAGTGAGGGTCAAACTCAGGGAAGAGCTGAAGTGCTTCTGGGATAGGGGCAAAGCGGTTACCAGACTGGACTGGGGGTGTCGGAACTCGGATAGACCTGGAAGTAGTGCTTGGTACGTATTTGGGGGCTAAATAATGCAGGCGTTCCGAATAGAGTAGGGGCAGAGGGCCCACCTGTGCTAGGGTTTCCTACATTATCTGAGCAAATACTAACTTGTGAGAAATGCCTCAACTTATTTTTGTCACTCCCCTTGTTGACAGGTTTCCGGTTATGAATTCTTAGTGATTTCTTTATTGATTTCATAGCGGTTTCATATCCAGCAGTTGCAGGGTTTTCAAAAACTTGAAATACAAATATCAGTTCACTTAGTAAAATGTTGCTAATCAATATAGATAACTTATAATATGAATTAATATGTGCTCACAACCACATAAATATGTTTAGAACACCCAGAAAGTGGTTTTAATAGCTAAATTTAATGACAAACGTTTGTAAAGATGTGACAGTCTCTTTGAAAGCATTACTATCGGACATGTAGCATGGAACCCTTCCCAGTTCGAGCTTCAGGCAGTGCAAAGCCCTCTGTCAAATACAGACCTACTGCTAATTGCATACTGTTGGGGAATAAAATGGGCTGAAACTGGCATTTGTGTAATTAGTTCTCAACCACATTTTGTTGATTGTGTGAGAAATCAAAGCAAAAGGGACAAAGCTTCAGCTATGGTATTAAAATGAACACTAGCAGAGTATTTCTGAACTCTCTTTTCTGAGATTATTTGAACAATATTTTTTTTTCTAAGTAGCTCCGAGAAAATGAATGCAGGGAATAGTCCAAGAAATGATGCTGGGGGCATGCTCATGGAATAAAACATCTGGAATCAGGGAGACTTTCCTACTAGAAATCTAGACGGTTCAGAAATACCATGCTTTATTTCTTTAATATTCTTCAGTGTGGAGGCTGTTAAGTGCTTGATCTCAGTGTAATACCTTTTGGAGGCTCTCACACATTTCATCGTCATTTTAACAAATACAATGGTGATAGAATTGTAGAATTCATAACATTTTGTACTTGCCCTGGCGAGTTTGGGTATGAGTTTCATCAACATATATACCAGTTTATTTTTCTCTCTTTGTTGTAACTGTTGCTCAGGGAGATTTTAAATGGCAGAAACGATTACTCATTGACCAGAAGGAGTGTCTCAGGTGTGGGTGGCACAACACTAGGCTACAAGTTCAAACGTGAATCTTGACAACCACGGCATGGCCATCCTGCTAGGCAGGCATCCGCATAGCTTCTTACTCTCTAGGGGTTTGACTCTCAATCCCTGCCTCCTGGTCTTTTACCCAACTTTGTAAGATCAGAGTTTTGATGGCTTGATCAGAGTTTTTACTCTTTTATCTTAAGGCCCAGCTAAATTTGGTGCAGGTGAAGAGGACCTGCTTCTGTCTCCCTTTTGCCAAGGTCTTTACGAAACTTTCAAGCTTACCTTTGCTTGCTAGAGAGAGGTAAGAAAAAATACAGAGAAAATCAGAGAGACATCTTTAATTCTCCAAATGAAACTGGCTTGGACCTCAGTTTCCCCTCATCTAATTGTACCGAGGTCTTCTCTGACATCCAAAAGTGGATGGGATATACCTCTGGGCTCCATTTACCTTACCAGCCATCTTCAAGGGAGAGAGGAGAGTCATATAAAGAACACCATAGAAGGGAGAATTCAGAGTGGAACGGAGTTCTGCAAGAAAATATTTGTCCTAATGCCTTTCCAATAAGTCTTCATGACTTAATACAGGGTTCATGTGTATGTCTCTTAAGACTCCATTTTGTCCAAGCTTTTACCTGAGCTTTTGCTCCAGGAGGAAGGGGAAGTGAAAGGTCACTGTTGATCTTTGGAGGGACTTCTATTTCTTTTCAACAGTCCAAGCTGAGTATTTAAATTTGTAGTGAAGGACTTATACCAAGTCTATTGCCTTTAATGTAATGTTAACTACCTAGAACTTCAAAACCTTGAGAGTATGATTCACATATAGACAATTTACTTCAATACGGACTCCAAGCACAGGGATGCTTGTTGCACCAGTGGTTCTGCATCTGAAAACTCTCTTCTGAGTCCACACCCCAGATGGGAAGCACTCTGAAGGCTGCCCTTTGAACCCTCCATAGAGAGAGCACGTTGTCTCTCATGAAGGAAGTCAAAGATGTAAACATAGAACAGGCACCTCTAGAAAGGGGTTTATAAATTGGGAGAAATCAACAACTCAACACCTCTCAGAGGGTATTCTATTCCTGGGCCCCATTTGTCCCTGGTCCCCACAGCTTAATCAGGAATTCAGTTGACTGCGCTGACCACAAAGTAGCTGATCCTGCTGCTAGAGCACCACCTTGTCTGTACTGGGACGTGGATTTGGGCAAGGTGCTCATTCCAGTCTCCAAAAGACAGCACGTTGACCTTCCCAAAGCTTCCCGGAACAGGCTGGGTGCCTGTATGGATGCTTTTGTGGCTGCCGATCTTTTGATGTTTGAATGAGTGACAGAATTCTGTCTGAGATTTGCTTTCCTAGATAATATGCCAACGTGGTAGCCAGATTATAAGAAGATAGGGGTCTCATCTCTCTCTCTCTCCTATTGTTAGAGGCTGCTTATATCTACCTAAAGGAACCGACCAATTGGGAAGCTCACATTGGTTTAGGTCACTTTGCAGTACCAAGAAGAATATTGATAAAATGAAGCACAGCAAATGTTACCAGTTCTTAATAGGATGATTATATAATTTATTTTCCAAATGGAAAAAAAAATTGACAGTGAAAAGAGGCAGGGTTAATAATTAAGCCACAACAATAGGCATAAATGAGTATACTCCAGGCATGTGTGGTCATCTAGCTTCTTGACATCCTATGTGTCTACCACTGTGGTAAATCCTATGAGTAAAAAGTAAATATGGCCCTGACTGGCATGGTTCAGTGGGCTGGGCATTATTCTGCAAATTAAATGTTGCTGTTTGGATTCCCAGTCAGGGCACATGCCTAGGTTGCGAGCCAGGTCCCCAGCTGGGGGTGTGCAAGAAGCAACTGATCGATGTGCCTCTCCCAGCATTGATGTTTCTCTTCCTCTTTTTCTCCCTCCCTTCCCCCTCTCTAAAAATAAATAAACAAAATTTAAAAAAAAGTAATTATGTTTGAATTCATAGCAACAGGAGGTGGTGACCTGAAATTGACCAGCTGGATGTAATTCTTATTTTCACTACATTGAACTCCAAAATTCCCAATTTTCTCTACCAGATGTTTTCAGTCTAAATAGGAGGACTGAGAAACATGGTTTTCTGGGCTTCACTCTGTCCCCATCCTGGTGAATCTTTATTAAGCTTTGAGATCTTTGCCCCAGTTCATTTGGAAAAATTAACTCTGTTAATAAATGGCAACAAGAATTAGAACTTAAAGTTTCGATCACAAATTCATTTTTCTAGTACTTTTAAAAATGAGAAGATAAGGTTCTAAGACAAGTAGAAAGAAAAACATTTCCCTAATTTTCTTTTTGATTGTGGTATAACTTTCATAGAGTGCACAATGAATTTTTACTGCCATGTAGATCACTATATAGAACACCCTTGACATCTCAGGATTCGTATGCCTCCTTGGGAAGCTGATATTCAAGACTTGCTGCCAAGTTTTATATTTGGTCTCAAGCTCTTTGAATTCAAAGGCTTGGGAATCTGCTCTAACAGCAGGGATTGGTAAATTCTCGCCATGACTCCAAAGAAGGACGAAAGAAATGGGAGGGGAAAGGAGCAAACAGAGAGACAGCAAGAAAAAAGTAGAATAGTAAAGCTCTGTCCAGCTCTTCTTTCTCCTCACTCCTTCCTGAATAGATAAACAGCTAGCTGTCTGCATCTTTAATACCATGCTTTCGAAAAAATTTAAAAAAAGAAGGAACATAACTTATTGAGTGCTCACTATGAGCCTGGGAGCCAGGCATCATGCCGGATACTTTATGTACGTTGTGTCACCAAACCTTCACAACCACCCTACAAAATGCCGAGCATTATCACTGCCCCGTTTTACACTTGGGGAATCTATAAGTTCCAGAAATGTTCAGTGGTTTGCCCTGAATCACATGGCTTGTAAATATTGGAATCAGGATTCAAATATTTTCTGCCATCATAACAGTCTTCTGCTGGCCACATCAATGCTCTTCCAGTGCAGACTTCCCATCTGTAAAATAAAAGGTGGACTTAACATGGGTTGCAGAACTAGATTGGCAAAGATTTTTCTCTAGTTGGTTGCACTGGTTTGCAGTTTACAGCTAGTTAGGCAGGTGGGAAAGATGGGAAAAGGGGGAGGGCAAAGCTAGTAGCAGTCAGCCTTGCCTTCACATATATACATATATATATGTGTGTGTGTATATATATTTGAGAGCATGTTTTTTAAAGCTGGGGACAGTGAAACAGGAAGGGCTTAGGAGAGAAGAAGCAACAGGAGGGAGTCTAGGTGGCAGTGCTGTCGCTCTCTGTGAATCAGTGACAGGAGCGAGCCAAGGCCGGGCTGCTATTGGCTCACTGAAGGGATCTCCAAGACAGGGTCAGGGGATGAGCTGTTGCCCATTGCTCCCCTGGTTGTATGTCTTGCGGGGACCTTTAGAGTTTAGGAGATGCTTGCTTGGGGGGGAAGAAAGGTGGGGGCATGCTCAAAGTGGGGAGAGCGTCTAGTTTTTTATACTTTTGAGAGCAATATATTAACTTTCAAAAGGAAGCTGCTTCATGTCAGCACTGAATCAACTAACTATGGGAGAAGAGTTCTAGTAAAACAAGAATGATATCATTTGTAGTGATTAAAGTTCTTTTGCTATTATCAATTCCAAGAGGTGTCTACACAGGAGAGTAAAAAGAGTGAGATGAACCGATTATCTGGAGATATAGGAGCATATTTATGTGAACCACGTATAAAATTGTAGTTTTGTAGGTCAAAAAGAGTAGAATGTCAGCAGGGTAAGGTGATTCAACTGAATATTTCTGCAGTCAAAGAAAATTTGTGATTTTAGTAGCAGCTCTCTTCAAAGATAAAATTAGGTATTGTTCTTTAATTCTCAGCCTATGCTTTCTTTATAAACAAAGCGAGAGTCTATTTGCCTAGCCTTTACATCTTGATCTTGAAGAATACCCATTTCACTCTAAAAAAATCACCTTGTGTACTCTCTGGGGAAGACTTCATTAACTTATTTCTAAAGAGAGACAATTTTAAGTATGTCAGGACAAAGAGATGGTCCCTGTGATGTTGGGGAACAGCTGCAGAATGGGGGTGCTGGATGCTGGGTGTCCCTCAGGGCGGACACGGCATGTGGCGCTTCTACTTGAGGAAGCTTCTCTCAGTGATGAGGCAGGATGGGCTTTGCCAGTGAGAAAGTGCCAGACCTTAAAATGGGAGCAAAGGGACTTGGGGACCAAAATAAAACTAAAGCAAATGGTGGAAACATGCTCAACTCCTTAATTTGTCTGATTAGAGCCAACAGGCGTCACCGTGTAGAACATTTGCTCCCGTCCCAAATGCCACTGAAGCAGCAGTGGAACTATTTCTAGGTTTAGCTCCAGACTGATGGGGGATGAACTAACTGGTGGATTGGGTTTCAGCCTGGAGTCACTGTGACACGGCCACAGACTGCAGCCGCTGCAGAAGTCTGCGGGCCTCAAGTGTTCTCTGGAGCACCTACGTGCCCCAGTACACTCCTCGGCCCTGGAGCAGCAAGCAGTCTTCTAACCCAATCCCAGCCCAGCCCCAACTCCTACCCTATGTTACTCGGCTTTGTTGTTTTAATACAGGTGCCTGGTTGCTTTGACTTCAGAGTTTTGAGTGAAGTTCAGTTAATTTGTACTAGGCTGGCTTAATGTTTAATCATTGCCTCTTAAGATTGCACTCTGTTGCTGTAGAGGGTACAAAAGAAGGACAAAGCTATCTTTCACTGTTCTGGGATCTGGGATAGTAGTTGCCAGTAAGAGAGAAGCATAGAAAACTTTGTTCTAAGGCAGTGTATAGAATTCCTGACAACTGTGACCTTTCTCAAATCAGTAGGCCTCCTCTTCCTCGCCATCCCCTCAGTCTGCCACTAGCTGGTGTGTGTCCTTGAATTACTTAACCTCTTTGAGACTATTTATTCATTTGCAGAAGGAAATGAAAATCTCTATGAATCTTAAAGGGCTAACATGCTGTAAGTAGAGATGTATGAGCACCTTTAAAGATTAAAGGTGCCGTACAGAGAATTGCTTTATGCAAATCCTCCCACATCAGCCCTTTCAAACTCTGCTGTTAGGTGACTGATCAATATCATCAATTCCGTTTTACAAAAGTGGGTTTATTTTTCTAATAATTTAATGGAAATGTTTACTGAGACCTTGTGCTAGGTACAGAAGCCTATCCTGCTTTGTTGGAAGTGACTCATGTAATTTAGGGGACCCTCTTTGCAAAAAGGCAATTACAGATACAAACAGGTACGAAAGTGAATATTTATTTAGACTCAAAAGAGAAATCATAATAAGTCCCTGGTGGCTTAGAGATTTAAATTCCTTGCTTCTGAGTTCTCTTTAGGCAATTTATTAGAATTGCTTACACGGTGATTCTTCTAACTGAAATCTGGCTTCCCCTTGTCTTCTAGATAGAACATTCCACAGCTCCCAGCAACTCCTAGCACTCAACAAGGCCTGTGTGAGTGAGCAGCTGTATAGTTTAAGTTTCATGATGCTTCAAGCTAAATCTGCCTCTAAGTTCTTTAGGGAATCAAGATACAGATGATAGAACCCCCAGTCTCAAGGGAATGCCAGTGGGTTGGAGCGATGAGACTTCCCAAGCGAAGAGTTACCTGCTGCTGTTCATCTGCCTGGAATAGTTTCTCAGTCCAGCCACAGGATTCAAATGATGATGATCTCTTATTTTATTTAAATTTTTAATTTTGAAATATATTTAGACTGACAGAAAGGTTGCAAAGACAGTACTCAAAGTGACTATATATTCTTCGCTTCCTTTAACGTCTACGTCTTCCAGTGTACAATTACTGACACCAGGAAATTCACATTCTTATGATATGGTTAGAGAAATTACAGACTTTGTTTACATTGTATCAGTTTTCTTCCAAACTTTCACCACTAACCTATCTCTGTCTTGGGGTCCGGTTCAGCATCCACACTGCATTCAGTTGTCATGCCTCCCCAGTCTCTTCTTGTCTGTGACACCCTGCGGTCTCCCTTTTAATTTTATAATTTTGACCCATTTCAGTGCACCATTCAGGTATTTTTTAAAGACTGTTTCTCAAGTTGTGTTGTTCGCTGTTTTCTAATGATTAGACTGCGATTATGTATTTTTTGGCAAGAATACTAGAGATATGATACTGTGCTCCTGGACCATAATCCAGTACTATTAGTTATTTTCTTGCTGAATTAGGAGCTGCTTCAGGCCAGATCCTGTGTCACTTCAACACTCCCTCAATCTTTCTCTGGCATTTCTTTACTTTGTGGCACCAAAAGGTGTTCCAAACTCGTCTAGCTCATCTGGAATGAGTCACTTCCCCAAGAAGCCTGACATCAGGTCTTTTGGATTACTGTGTTCTGCTCTTTGTGCCTAAATTTCTGGCTCTTGGATAGGTTATTTCCTAAAACAACTCAAATACATGCAGTATGAACCACTAAGAATGGGCCTGTGTATTCCTTTTCTAAACTGCAATTGTAAAAGAAACCAGGGTGTGAGTTCTGGTCACACAGTCAAGGGCTGAGTATGCTAAAGGACTTCCAAGTAAGCCTTTCAAGGCAGGTGCTAAAGGAGAAGGTCATCCTTGACATTTTCCTTCCCTCGTCTCCTGGGTCCAACTGGGCCCCACCTGTCCCTTCTCTCAAGTCCACCCCCTCAGCTCATTCTCACTGCCACTTCCTGGGTTCCGGTCCTTCCCAGGGCTTTCCTAGGACATTGTCCAGCCTCCTGATGGTCTCCCTGCCTCAAGACCTTCTTTTCTCCAACCCGTCTTCCTGGTGGATGCATAAGTATCTTTCTATTTGCAAATCCAGCCTTATCATTTCACTTTGCTGAATGTAGAGAAAAGGAAGGCTTTTCATTTTGATGGTTTTTCTGAACCTATCATTAGTGATATGGCTTCCTAATATTGACAGAAATTGTTCACAAACTTTAATGTAAATCAGAATTGGCTGAGGACTTGTTAAGACACAGACTGACAGGTTCCACCCCCAGATTTCAGAGTCAGCAGGTCTGGGGTGGGGTCTGAGAAGATGCACCTCCAGCAAGTTCCCAGGTGATACTGATGATGCTGGTTTAGCTAACCAATGGCCAACAAGAGAATATCCACACTGCTGAAGATGAAACCCAAGAGCCCCAGAAGGACTACCTCTTCTGCACTCCAATAGTCCTTGATAATACTTACTAGGAGAATGACAGCTTGGCTTGGAGTTAGTTGTTTACTCATTTGATTTTCCCAGTAGTTTAAGAGTTCCCTAACAGCAGGACAGTGCCATAGTCTTCCTTGGTGTGGGCTCCCTAGCACCCAGCCCTCACATGACATCGGAACAGAATGGGCACTGAAAATGTGTTGTCCAATGAAACGCGACAGTTTCAAGGAAGGTGGTATGCTTTTTAATGCTAAAGAAAGTAATAAAGAGCTTACATGAACACCTCAAGATTTATTACTGTTATATTGTGGGTTAAAAGGACATTTTAAGTAAGACTGTAAACTAAGATATGAAATGAGCCAAATGATTCCAGGACCCTAATCAGTTGTGTAAACCAGGTCGTTGGAAACAGGGTCCTCTCACAAGCCTGGTACCATGGCACGAAGTGAAGCTGGGGTTTGGCAGTTCTGCTGTGATCGAGATGATTGTTAATTCAGTCCTTGTTTCTGCCTGTGCTGTTAATGAGCTAATGAAGAAATAGCCAGTTTCCTTCATCGTCCTGTTTTTGCTACCAATATGTGCCAGCTGCCACAGTGGCTGAGCATCACACCCGTCTGCCTAACTGTGGAACCAGAGCTCTTCACCGGCCTTGGGTTAAATAGACTCGGCGGTCTGTGAACATGAGTGAAAAACAATCACACACTAATGTTCACTAAGTTCAAACTGACATCAAGCATCATCTCATTATCAGATGCACCACTAGATTTTGTTACTAGGTGTGCTCATAAAGAAGCACCTATATTACACACATTTAAAACTCCTTTGATATCTACATGCTAGTATGGTTGATTTCCTTTGTAATCCTACGTATAAAAGTTATTCACATATATAAAACAAAAATCCTATGCACTTTATTTTATATATTAGAACATTATTCTGATAAGGGATCCATAGCCTTCACCTGGCTGTTAAAGGGTCCGTGACACCAGAAAGGTTAATTGGTTCATTGTAGAAGGTAAGGTTAGGACTGAATTTTGCTGATGTCTATTTACAGCATAAATTTGGTAGGAGAATTTTTATTTTATTTTTTAAAAGATTTTATTTATTTCTAGAGAGAGGGGAAGGGAGGGATAGAGAGAGGGAGAGAAACATCAATGTGTGGTTACCCCTTGCATACCCCCTACCGGGGACCTGGCCTGCAACCCAGGCACATGCCCTGACTGGGAATTGAACCAGCGACCCTTTGGTTCGCATGCCAGCACTCAAGCCACTGAGCCACACCAGTCAGGGTACTAGGAGAATTTTTAAAAAGCAGTAGAAAAAATTCAAGTTCACTCTGGATGCTCTGATTTCCCTATAAGGAGTTCATAAAATAATAGAATGGTTAATGGGTTGTAGCAGAGTGTTTTTCTTGTATTATTGTGTACAAACTGCAAGTGAAAGATTCTTTGATTTCTCGGGCTACATGCTTACAGCGCAGTAATAGTTAAACTAATTTCTGATATGTCTCATCTCATTATACATCTATGCAATAGTCTCTTTCAATTTTAAATTGAGCTTCAGGGAAGATTAAATACTTAGATATTCCAGTTTGTATAAAATTTCCAGATCCACTCAAATTAGACTTCCTCTGTCTAAATGACCCTAATCATTCTAATTTAACTAGATGAAGCTTATTTCCTTTCGACAGAGCCTGTCATGTTGAATCTCACCCATGGAGATGAATAGCATGCCAAATGGGTAGTAAGTATTCCAGATGTTGCCTTGCCACTTCTCAGCAAAGTTATTAATAAAGTCAGTTGCTTCTTGTCTTTCTTTTTAATTCCCTAATATTGCTGAGAATATAAACTTCCTTTCTCCTCATTGAGGTATAGTAATTTAAAAGTACAGTCCATGGGCTGCTGCAGAGGGGGGTGACTTTTATAAAAGTACCTATGCGTCATGAATGGTACAACAGGGACCCATGAGGCCAGCGGAGTCTTGGTGGGACTGCGGATGGGAGAGAGTGGAGGGGGACATAAAGAAGATTGTGACAGAGCTTTGAGTTTGAGGGTGTGTTGTGTGTGTGTATGTGTGTGTTGGGATAGGGTTGGAGGGGACTAAACAGCAAAAGAGCCATTTTCTTTACTTTGGGCTGGAAATAAAAGTACACATGGGAATGGCTACCATAGCAGCTACTTGATTAAAATGGCCCTGCCCCCGTTGGAGTGCAGCAGGAAGCTTGAAGGCCTCTTGATTCACCCATAGCTTTGCCCTATCCCTGTGGCAGTGGGAGGGACGTCTAGGCACCGACCACATGCCGAGGTCCTCTGGTGAAATTTCACATCTCCGCCCTCACAGCCCTGAAAGGAAGGTATGAGGTTGGCGTGCGGAGGGACCCTGGAAGGGGACAGGGGCCTGGAGACAGAGAGCCCAGTACATACAAGGCCTGATCATGGAACACTCTTCTAGACAAAGACACACCGTTTCAGGCATCCTGGAAAAAGCTACATTTGTTAGGTATGAACAAAAGGGACATTCAGAACTGGGAAAAACCTAATCATGTTCATGATAATTACAAGAATTTTCCAGTGTGATGGCTTAACCTGTCTCTTTCAAAACACTTTAGGCTTGGTGAATTTTAAGTGAATTTTCCTTCAATAAAAACCAAAAAACATAACACTTTAAGCTCCTTTTTATCTTGTCCTCTCTCCTTTTAAAATCAGGGAATGGCTTTTGTATTTTCTAAAAGCACAAAAGTATGGTTTAATATTATTCTTTTAAAGATTTTATTTATTTTATCTTTAGAGGGGAAGGGAAGGAGAGAGGGAAAGAAATATCAATGTATGGTTGCCTCTCGTGCATCCCCTGCTGGGAACTGGCCTGCAACCCAGGCATGTGCCCTGACCGGGAATTGAACCTTGATCCTTTGGTTCACAGGCCTGCGCTCAATCCACTGAGCTATACCAGCCAGGACTAATATTATTCTTTAGAAAGAAAAGGGATCTAAATAATTGGTATAAAGTGAAAAAAGAAAGTTCTGGTCTTCAGAAAATAGTCTCCCCTGGCATCCTAAATAACACACATTGGAATAATCTTATATATCCAGTCTTGCTCCCCTCTTCTCCTGTGACTTTGGTTCTAGTTAACAACAACCTGACATCCAGTTTAAATTGCTTTATACTTTGAAAGGGAAGGAATTGATTGACTACTAACACCATGTTTGATTTGAAGTTACTACTTCTAGCATTTCCAATACGTTTGAATCCTTATGTGGATTTTTTGATGTAGATACCATTTCCTCAAATGTCAACAGAGAAATACTATTCTCGATGCAAATATTTTCCTTCCCATTATTGTTATTAATTTTTCAAGTTCATTAATGATTGAAATGATTAAGCTGAGCTCTACTGACATCTGGTGGACAAAAAAATCTGTTTTTCTTTATACCACCAACTCAGTGATGCTCCAGTTTTGCTAACTAGATGGTTACTTTTAATGAAGCCAATCAATCAAACCTGTACTAAATGAAATAGAAAATAGAACTAAGCTAAACGAAAGATCATTAATCAGCATGTAATAAACCTAAGTAGAGGTTTCCATGTCCATTGCTCCAGCTGGGAGGACCACATTTCTGTTCCAGGGTTTTACACACATTTTCTGAGTGCCCTCTGTGCATTGGACACTGCACATACACTGGCGGGGGGCAGCACTTGGACAGGGCTCCCCCTTATTGCAAGGAACAGAGAGTCTGGTGGGGAAGACGTACATCTAAACAGATTATCTCAGAAAGTATTCTATCCGTGGGGCCTCCTCTTTCCGCAGCAAGATGTGGTGCTGTGCTTGTTGTTCCAAGAACATCTTTGTGGAGGGAATAAACCCGAGTGGTTTCACTTTGTCCGTTAGGCAATGCATAGTTTTACTTTGTACTGGGGATTCTTCATGGGCCTCCAAATGTGTGTGTGTGCACGTTCTAAAATACAAGAAAAGAGCAAATTGTAAATTAAGTGCCTACAGAACATATGGTGTTAACCTCACTATTTTTATTTGAATTAATTTTTTTCTTCTTTTAATTTAGTGGGTCTCAAGTTGGACTGTGTTCTGAATCATTGGGAGGCCCATTAAAGCAAATTGCTGGCTCCCACCACCAGAGTTTCTGACTTAGTAGATCCTGAGTGGGCCCTAGATTTTGCATTTCTAACAAGTTCCAAGTCATGCTAATTAATGTCGCTGCTCCAGAAGCTGCACTTTGAGAACCAACAGACTGAGAATGTTAGTTCACCTTATCGGCTTGAGCACCCCAGGAGCTGGTAACTGAATTAGGAAATTCAGGTGAAGGGGCAACTTGAAGATGTGAGTGGTAGAAAAGATGAAAAAACTGATTTTTTAAAAAGAAAACAGAAGAAAAAACCATCCAAGCCAGACCTACAAGATGGACTTTTAATACATTTTAATAAACGTGAATACAACTAACTGTTTTCAACTAGGCAGGTGAGAACACGTAAAATGTAAAATAGCACATGCTATGCATTCACTGTTCGAAGAGGCAGGGAATGCTTTGGTTATGTGAGCCATCTAAACGGGGATGGATTCCTAGAACAGAGCACTCAGTGCTGATGTGAACACGAGTAGGACCACACTCATATCAGCCTCTCAATTTAGGAGAACTAACGGGGTTTTCCTCTTTCCAATGATGTTTCAGGCTTCCTGGGTCAGCCCTGTTCTAGGCACTGATGTGTTCCTGGGTGAATGACCTCTGAGACACCACAGCCCCAGGTCACTTTATGAAATTCTCATTTCGGGAACACGGCAAATAGCTGATGGCAATTAGGAAAAATGACACTGCTAGTGTGGTGTGCATAAACTACTTGGAACATGCTAAGAAAAAATATGGAAAAAGAATGAGATTGATCTGCTTTTGGGTTTTAAAAAATCTTTAAAAAGTTGGCTGGCTAATAATGCAACATCTCCTTATAAATTCCAAACAAGGGGCAGAGGGTTGAATTTTCCTCATACAAACCTTGATGATTCCAGATAACTCAAATGAACTCTTTAGTGTAGATAGATTCCACATGATTCTCATATTATCAGAAGCATATGACTCTTTGGATTGAAAAGGTTTCTAAATCCTTGGTAGTTTTGACTAAAATTATAACTACGTGTTCGTTCCAAGGCCATTTTTTTCATCTGCTACAATCACTGCCACAGAAATCGCGTCACCTCAAGGCCGTGCCCCTTGACATCATGAGGAACTGCGTCTCATCGGGACTCAGGACGCCAGTCATTCCAGCTCTGTCCTGCTCTGCTTTGATTCACATCCATCGATCCTTCCAACTTTATCTGCCAGCTCCCGACCCTCCATCCGTCTCCTCTCCTGAGTCCGGACTCCAGTGCTGGGTTTTCTGGTCCCGTCAGACCTACGCTAAGATCTGTAGACAACAGCATGGGCGTTGTCCGGGAGCTTGTTTGAAACGCAGACTCTCAGGCCCCACCGCACCCGTGTTTTAGAACCAGTGTTGCAAGATCCCAGGTGATCTGGATGCTCACATGATGGAGAAGCCCTGGCCTCAGTGTTTTTGTTTTTAAGCTTTCATACACTTCTATCTTTCTTCTTCCATTACTCACCCAAAGCCGGTCCCGGTGAGGTTCCATATCACATCAAAATTACTCGTTCATATTTATCTCCAGATTTAAAGTCTTTTGTGAGGCAGGCATTATCTTTTCCTAGTATTTGCTAGATGCTGTACCTAGGATATTCTAGCAACAGTTCTATTGTTTGGTTGATGTTCTTCAGGTAAATTATTATGTAGGCCATGAACTAGTTATTAAGGTGCTAATGACTAATAGCAAATTGATGAACTATTCTTCCAAAACATTTGTATTTTAACAGGATTCCTGAAGGAAATGAATTTAACCTAAATCATTAATAATGCTAATGGTAGGAGTTTTTGAGAAGTCAACTAACTGAGTGAAAATAATTTGGGGAGCAAGTGACGTTTGTCCTCAAATTTCCCTCCACCTCACCCATCTCTACTGTGGTCCAGCTGAAAGAACTGTCAGCGCTTCTGGGCTGGCTGAGTGGCTTTTTATGTGTCTTCTCCCTGCAGGACTATTAACGCCAATGTCTCCAAATACAGCCCCAAACCACAGGTCCTGGTTTGGGATAATAGGACACAAGTCCTGGGCACTCCTGAAACCTGCCTTTGGTAAGTTACAGGAGCAAAGAGTAGGGGATGGTTAACCGAAAGGTGAGAATACACTTCCTTGCAATTGCTCATCTCATCGTTCGTCTTCTTCACCAGACCGTGTCGGCGCAGGGATGTCTATTCAAGCACCCAGTGTCCCCAAAGCCACCGGGCGCCTTGCATGCAAACATGCGCGTGTTCAGTGAATTGAGGGGATGCAGTGGTTTGAAAGCACTGCTCATGGCATGATTCAAACCCATGGCGAGTCTGCAGCCACACAGACAGGCAGTGCCAGCAGTTTGGATCGTACAGGCAAGGGGGTGCGTGTTCATCCCCAAATGTTGAATCCTGAGACATCAGTGTTAACCATCACCTTTCAGAGTGAGCCCCATCAGGGTTTTGGTGGGCGGGGGGGCGGGGGAGGAGTGACAAATGCCTTTCTTCATATCCCAACTCCATCAGAAAAAATTAGGCAACTGTGCCACTACTTTATAAATGGATTTATCAAGAATTTTGCCTTTCCCTGTACAATGACTATGGACCTCACAAATGCTCTCTCTAATACTTATTTGTAGAGCAGTAGAACATTAGCTGCAGATTTAATGTCACCATGGTTGTAATTTGCATGTGGTTGAAAGGTTAACATAATGCAGAAATGTGAAATTAAACTGGTTCACTATGAACAGTGGTGCTGCTAAGATCCATTTCTCTGTTTTCATTACTTCGCCTCTTGGTTTATTGTGTTTGCTGCTTTCTCTCATTACTCACAAAACTGTCAAATAAGTCCCCAAGGATGCACTTGCACAGCCTCTGGACAGCAGCGTTTCAGTAGTTTACATAATGGGCCCGATGAAGCCAACGTGTGCTCCATTGTAAAGAAGCCAAGGTTCTCTCGCTTTGTGTATTGACCCTCAGCTTTAGAAGGGAGAGGGCGAGTCTGGATGAGAAACAGAATGAGCAAGCAAATTATCAAGGGACTGACTGTTAGGCTCTTCTTAGTTTAAATAATGCTTACCGGAGCGGAGAATTCATGAGACTTTTAATAACACTGGCTCCACAGTGGGAACTATCCAGGGAAAAAGAAACGACACAAATGTTATTATTCTATTCAGGGTGTATGAGGAGAAGGAAGGAGGTGAAAGTCTTTTGTAATGCAAAGTCGGGGGGAAAACCAAACTACTACCATTGCTAAGTCACAGGAGACAAATTACTTCTTTAGGTTTTGCTTGTTCATGAAATTACAGCTGTGGTGCAACTTAATGTGCTTGTCATCATTGTTCTGGTAGGAAGACGAGCCAGGGAGCGCTAAAGTGGGGAACAGCGCCAGCGGGCCTTACCAGTTGGAACGTAAGCTGTGGAGAGGAAGTGGAAATGCGCCAAGCCTCACTTTAGAGCCTCTGGGTGGCCTCTGCTCACATCTGATGATGTAATACCACCATCTACACCTTCATTCAGTCGAAGACGTGAAACCAAAATGTGAATTTATCTTTAGTTTTATGAATCATTCAGACAATAGACTGGGGGTATCAAGGGCATTTTAATCACATGCACCCGATGACAAAATCTAATTCAGGGATGGAAACAATTATTATAACTTGGCAGATCCTTGTGCTAAATGACACCACATTGCTATGTCACAAAAGTAAGTGATACGAAGTCATGCCAAGTGATTCGGCGGAACGCCTTTCCAACATCTGCATATATATTTTATAATTCTGCCACATTTTACCTCTCCCTCTATTCCAAGTTCCTTTCAAAATTGGTTAGCAGGGAAATCAATTTCTAGAATAAGGCCTTTAGTTATTAACCACAGGGTGGATTCTCACATGTAATTACACACTGCTCTGCTTGAAGCCTTGTAGACTCCTCCTAATTCTATACTGATTGGATTTAAAATAGTTTCCTCTAATACATCTCTATTTTCAGAAAGTATTGCAAATCTTGTCTGACCAACAATGAAGAAAAAGTCAGATACAAACACTAGGGAATACGTATACTGAGAAAAGGCCATCATTTAAACCAAAGCAAACAAAAAACCACATGACTATATATAGTCTTAATAAAATTTTATTGAGAACCAGTAAGTTAAATCCTTTACAGAACATAGAAATACATATGATCCCAGCCATTCCCGATAAATGGCAATATACCATTAGGGTGGGTTTCCTGAATCCCCCAAACAATTTTGTTTCATACTTGTAGTGGACAAACAGCTCTACAACTTAGCAATACAGAAATGGGGTGCTCTGACCTTTCAGGGGAAGCAGAAGGGGAATCAATTCAGTATGAGGAACAAGGACAACAGATGAGTTCTAGTAGCTGAAGGAGCAGATGAATAAATGTCCGCTCTTCACATTTTGCATTTCAAAACCAGCTAGTACAAGGCAGGCATCATAAGATCAGACAGAAATTAACCTGAGGACATAGGAACAGAGGATCTCTGTCCACTCAGTCACATAGGAAGTGGTAATGAGAGATAACAGCCTTGGGTCCACTTTTACCTAACACTCTATCTCCCATGAAGGCATCTGATGCCAAATGACTGGAGTTGACATCGAAGATGAAGAGGGAGACAAATAATGCTGAGGGTTAAAGACTGACAACTTGGATGAGACCAAAGCCCGATGGGGTTGATGACAATAGTTATGGTGATGTCAATGTTTTTTTCATGGTGAGAGTCACCTGCAGCAACTTCCCATCACTGCAGGGACAGACGCAGGCAGGAAGTGAACACTCTGCAGCAAGCTCTGACAGTCTGACGCCAGGCTCTTCACGGACATGACAGACACACCGAGTTCTCTGGGAGGCAACTTTTGGGAAGGTTTGTTACCAAAACCAAAATACACAGGGGGAAATGATATAACAGAAATACAATGGAAATGATTCCTCTTCCTTTTAAAACTAAGAAAATTAGTGTAAAAGTTTCTTTCAGTTTCCAGCATGGTGTTAGGGTACTGGTCTTAGTTCATGGCATTTGAGCAAGTTTAAAATACTATTGAACTTTCTTTGTTCTTAAGCATAAAAAAAGAGGCACCTATCAATTCTGTCAGTTTTATAAGTCCTAAAAAGCACCCTCCCCCCAAGAAGTGATACCTGAATTGTGTTTGTATTGATAAATTTGATAATGGATAAAAGGAGCCAGACTGTAATTTAAGTATTAACAAAAGTCTTATTCAAAATGTTCTCTCTGTCTTGAAGTGCTCCTGGGTTAAATTAATCAAGGCATTTGAAGAAGCTCTGTGATCAAGTCTTGGGCTAGGAGAAAATGTGTTTTATTCTGTTTCCCTTAGTAACTCTAATTGCTCAGGACAGTAAGACATTTAACTAAACCAAATGGGCTTTATTCTTTCAAGCTGCACACCCAGCCAAAGGCAAATTAGCTTTACCGTGAATGCTGACACGACTGATCTGCAACGGGCCGAGGAAGGCAGAGCCTGCGCACAGCCGTCAGCAGCACTGCGGAAACCTGAGGCACAAGGTGGTACTGACTAGCACAGGTCACAGAGGACAAGCTAATCCGAGGGTCTGAGCAGTGGGCTGTTGTTTCAGATCTATGGTCGGTAGCCTTTAAAGGATCAGGCAGTGTCCAATAATATTAACTATTTTGGTGCTAAGTGGAAAACAATAGGGGACTGCTACCCACAGGGGCCAGCTCACACTCAGTGGGGGTCTGGTTCGAAGCTCCAGTACAAAACAGCATTTCTTAGGACGGAGGGAGCCGTGAGATGGGCGCACTTAACATTCTTAGACCCTGTTTTGTTTTGGAGCTGCAAAAAGTTCTAAAATCAGTCAAAATGTAGAAAAACAAAACTAGCCTGGGAAAGAAAGTGATAGAATGAGGAGGAACAGAAGCTGATGACTCAAAATATTTGTACAGATTTGAAGCGCCAGGGATGCTACTTCTTCTATATAAATACCCAAATCCGAGGGCTCAGAAATTGATGAATGTTAAGCCTAACATATGCAAAGACGCAGGGCCCATTTGTTCTAAGCACGATCACTGATTTCTATCAAAAGTTTAGTGTTTGTCCCCCTCAAGTTAATGGCTATAACACACAGCACACTCCCCCCTTTTAAACAGAAGTAGAGTGCCGCATTACCTAGTGAAAGGCCAGTGTCCAGACACAGCGCTGGGAAGGAAAACGTGGCTTGCCCCAAGCAGCCAGCACTAAAGCGAGTCATTGCCGACTAAGTAAAAGACAAGTCAGAGTTTAGGTCAACGTCAATCGGATAGGGTGGACGCAGATCCTCAGTTACAACACAGTCACACCCGGAACGCTGGTTTCCTGATCTAATTCTAATTCTATAGAACAAACAGGTTTAAATAAATAGATATAAAATACACTAGCTTATTTTAGAAAAAACAATAAACTTATTGGTAGCTTATCTAGAACTAAACATCAAATCAGAATCTTGCATTTTTAGAAATTTTTGATGAAAATACTGGCTATAGCTGGATGCTTTACCAATAAAAAGACGCAAATTTCAAAGTACGTTTATCTCCACTTTAAACAAGCAATGTAAATTTAAACAATGGTATTTAGGTCCCTAAACTAGTTTGTAACTCTTGGAATTTTTGTCCTGGAAGCACAGAGTTATATTTTTGTCTGCATTTTAGAAATTTTTGATGAAAATACTGGCTATAGCTGGATGCTTTACCAATAAAAAGACGCAAATTTCAAAGTACGTTTATCTCCACTTTAAACAAGCAATGTAAATTTAAACAATGGTATTTAGGTCCCTAAACTAGTTTGTAACTCTTGGAATTTTTGTCCTGGAAGCACAGAGTTATATTTTTGTCCCCTTTTATAATTAACCACAGAGAAAAGCAAAGTTATAAAACTGTCCTATTGGAGAAAAAATACTAAAGAGCAGAGGTAGAGGGCAGTGTCTGACAATACTATATATTCATCTTTGTTTACCTACATTTAGTTTCTTTTAAACATGTTTAGAACATTAACAGACAGTTATATTCATAAGCTTAAATAAGAGTAAGGTTTCCTCCAACTTGTAAAATGTATATACATATATGCCCTCAAAATATCGTCTATATTGTCCAACTTCCTTTTTTGGAAGAAAGTGAAGTTAAAGTTAAAAGATTTCCTTGGACATTTTAAAATAAAAGTAAATAATAAAGAAAAGGAAGTGAACTAAAGATGAACTATGACAAAAAAATTAACAAAATGAAGCAAACAGTTTGACTCTGTTTCCTTGAAAGCAATGACAGCACCTGGCTCAGGGCGGTTGCACAGACAGGGTCATGCAGTGCAGGGCCGGGGGCAGGCTTCGCTTTACAGTTCAAACGCAGGAAACCTGGCTTTGGAGGGCACTAGGAGGTCAGCCAGGAAGTATATTGTTCCAGCCATTCCTGAAGGAGGAGAAAGAGGCCAAAGTTAGTATACCAATATTTTGCACTATCAATATTACAATATTAACGGCAATGATTTAAATGAAGTGAGCATCTAAGTATATTTATATTCCTTGCAGTTAATTATTAGAGGAGAACACTACTGAGGTGTTCAGCTACTTCATCCAGGTGGAAGACAGGAGGAGAGTGGAGCCAGACAAGTTCAAGGCACAGCCTGCCATTTACCCTATGTGAGCACCATGGGCCACTCACTGGTCTGAGTCTCAGTCTTCTCATCTGTGACGTGAGGATAATGCCTGTTTGTTTTTGCTGAGACAATTTATGACGGCACCTGCAAAATGCCCAGCACGTGCCTGGCTCCATAATGGCGGTCCCCATTATGATTGTAAGTATTAGGTATGTGGTAGTCCATGTGCTAACTGATTTTTAATATTGAGTTGCTGTATCAGGAAATAAGAAAGTAGTGTAAGAAATGATTATGAAATTAATTTGTTGGCAAAACTCCAATTTAAATACATTAACTACAAGCAGAGAAGCAGATGCTGAAGGCAAGTAAGTAATGGGTGAAAAATACCTTCAAAGAGGGAGAAGGGGGTGTCGGGCGTTCTGCATCCGTGTTCTCCGTAATCTAAGCACCATTCAGCAAACTGAAATGGAGACCAAGTTAAATTACTATTGTGATTTCTTCCAAAGACCCCCCAAAAGTTGACAGAGATTGTCCCTAAGTATTATCCTGAAATGTCAAACACTCTCTTCAAGGCAGGGAAAAGGGGTTAATGCAGAGAAACAGATGACCTGAAAGAAAGTATGAAACACCGAGGGAACTTAATGAGCTACCCGAGTCACGCACCTCCAAGGTTAGCATAGAAGAAACAAAGGAACAAAACCACCCTCTGTTTTTCTTTCTCCCAAAAATGCTGTTGAGTAGAATTATGTTTAAAAGAATTACCTTTAAAAGAAAGCTAATTCCACTGAATGGTTTTTGAGGGTTTTTCTTAAATAACTGTGTGTGCCTGTCCCACAGACATTGTTTAACAAATGAATGAATGAATGAAGATTAACTAGAAACCTTTCCACAACCTCCAGGACAGGTGAAGTGTTCTTTTTGTCGGCTCTGGCTCTTACCTTGCAGGCCCTATACAGGTACTTCGTATCCTGAGTGAGGTTGTACAGTGCCAGGAAGGCGTAGGCGTTGCCCGCGGTGCCATGGCACAGCCCGTACCCCTTCTTCAGCAACCCGTGCTTCCAGATCACATCAGCACACTGGAAGGCATCGTTGAGATACTGTTCCTCTCTGAACACCTGCAGAATCGAGGGATGTAGTTTTATTTTAAAGGACATGAAAGAAAATCCTACTGATGCTCCTCCCTGATAGGAATGGAGGGAAGATGGGGAAAGGGAGAAGGGAGGGAAATGGCTTGCCAAGAAAGGGTAAGGGATTTGGAGACACAGAGATGTGTTATACCAGCGGGGATAAATTACAAAATCTCACTAGCTTTTATTTTGTTTTTTTTTAATAACCGGAAATGACCTCCGGTCAGTTGTGTGTGTGTGTATGGGTGTTAGAGGTAAAGTGGCATTATTCTACTTGAAATGCTGTTAGACACCTTCCAAAGAACACATGCTATCTTCTTGGGTAACAATGATGCCCTTCACTCTAGGGAAGTTCCTTTACATATTGTAGGAGAAACTGTTTATAAAATTGGTTATAAAAACTGATTTGGTTGTCAAACACTGTACTATGTCAGAAAAATACAGATACACCTTTACAATCTTTTGTGGACTTCCAATTTCTTGGTCAAAGACTTGAGGAATATTCTGAGTGGACATTTTAGATATCTCATTGCAAACTAAGTGTCCTCAAAAATAGAACAAGCCAGTTTTAAAAGATTTTCCAAGTTTCTAAAAGTAAAATTTGATACACTAAAAGCTTATTTAAACTATCAGATGCCAGTCTGTGGATGTGTGATATGTAGATTGGGAACCAACAGATGTGGATACCTTGGTTGTATCTTTACTACAGCATGCTTTTTAGAAGTGATACTGGCATTTTTTTATTATGGCAAAATATGCATAAAAGTTACCATTTTAATCACTTAAAATACACAATTCCATGGCATTAATTACACTCACCTGTTGTATAACCCTCACTACTATCTATTTTCAAACTGAAACTCTGTATGCATTAAGTGTTAAATCTGTACCCAACCCCCCACAGCAGCTCCAGGAAACTTATGTTTTCTTTCTGTTTGAATTTGCCTATTCTAGATACTCATCTTAACCATAACCTCATTTGAGTAGAATCATATAGTATTTGTCCTGTTGAATCCGGTTTATTTCACTTACGTTATCAGTGTTCAAGCATGCATGCTATAGTATGGATCAGAACTTCATTCTCTCGTACGGCTGAATACTACTCCACTGTAGGTACACAGCGCATTTTGTCTATCCATTCATCCGTGGATGGGCACTTGGGATTATTTCCACTTTTTAGCTGTTGTGAATAATGCTGCTGTGGAACACTGGTGTACAGTGTCTGTTTGGAGTCTTGATTTTAATTTTTGGGATAAATACCTAGGAGTGGAATTGCTGGATCATATGTTGATTATCAGTTTAATTTTTTGAGAAACTGCTAAACGATTTTCCACAGCAGCTGCACCCCTGTACACGCCAACCAGCAACGTGGGAGGTGGGTTCCTTCTGTTTTTTAACTGAGTTCTGCCACCGATGCTGTGACCTTGGCTGCTCCACTCGCCGGTGAGGAAGGCTCCTGCTCTACGAAACAATGGCTGCTCTGGTGCAGATGCATCCTGTGAGGATGAATTGCAGTCCACTCACCAGAAGTGATCTTAGGTCTAACGAGGGATTTATCTGTTGCTCTTTTCAGGGTTATGCGTAAAACTCATTTTAAATGATAGAATTTTATATTTTCCTATTTATGTCTAACACGAGAACCCCAACAGTACCTTGTAGGCCTGGATGAGCATGTAGATCACCCCCGGGGAGCCGTGGCACCAGTGGACCAGCAGGTCTCGAGTGTCGCCCACGCAGGGAGGGTAGTTGCCCGAAGGGAACTTCAGCTGGCAGACGTAGTCGACGCTGGGCTTCACCAGGCCGTGCAGCTCTGCATGGCTCACTCGGAGGCAGGGCTGAAAATGAGAAAGGGGGCTGTTGCTTCCGCTGCAGCAAACGAGCTTCCTGAGCTGCAGGAATGAGTTTTAAACCATGAAGAAAGCAGGACCAAAAGGTCCTGAAAGTCATTCAGAAGTTTTGGAGTCAGCACAATTATTTCACCTACCGGAACAAACTAAAACTACACTATCGGTTAACCCCTGGGCCTTATGCCCATATTATTTTTCAGTATTTGTTATCTATAAACATACAAATAATTCCCCTAAGTCAATTCTCGAGAATGTGAGTGTTAAGACAAGTTTAACACCTTATGAATACATTAAAGCCCAGACAGAGATCCAGAGATAAACCAACCACAACTTTCATTATTGCATTTAGATGTTTCCAATGGAAGAGGATGCTAACAAGTTAGGAGACCAGGACTCTAGATTACAAACTGCTGTGTGATTCTAGATCAAGCTTTCTGCAGAGGATTTGGAACTGATACTTATGCAGCATGATTTTGATACAACAATGTATAGATTTATAAGAGACATTGACATAAGACATATGAGCCTCCATTTTGGATATAATTTTTAGTTTCTCTTTTTGGTCCTGTTCTTAATTCAAAGTACTGCTCACTTCTTTAAACAAGTTAGAAGCGTTGTCTTTGCCCTGCTGGGGGTGAGTTTGTGGGGTGGTGGGCAGTGGTATGAAGCACAGGCAGGAGGCTGTGGTGGCAGGAAGTAGGTCATACTTGTAACAAGGCTTCCTCAGACACTGAACGTGCACTAAGTGCTTTAGGGCGCGTGTAGATTTCCCTTTATCCAGAGAATACTGTTCAAGTTCAATATAAAATGCTAGTGTAGTATGAGTGGATTCTCCTCAAACTTGCAGGAATTTTCCAACATGGCCAAAAATATTTTGCTTTACGCTAATACACATGCACCTCCTGGAACGAACTTTTAGGATTAAAAATTAATTTTACATAGATAATAATCTGCCAACTGAAAACTCACTACTTGGGTTTCCAGATTTCCTACTACACAAGACAAAAGGAGGCAGTGGGTAAGATGCTCCTGATGATCTACTTCAATGAAAGGTCATGTGGTTGCCCTAGCTGGTGTGTCTCAGTGGGCTGGGCATCGTCCCGTAAAGTAAAAGTTCACCGGTGTGATTTCCAGGCAGGGCACATGCCTAAACTGCAAGTTTGGCCTCTGGTTGAAGTGCATGCAAGAGGCAACCAATCAATGTTTCTCTCCCTCTCTAAATAAATAAATAACAGAAATAAAATAAAATAATTAAAAAACCAGAAAGGTCATGATGTTGTTCAGTCACTGACATGTGTGACTCGAATTCATCTTAAAACTTCAGAAGATGGAAGCTTCCTGAAAACTTTTGAAAATATATGTTTATTTCTGAAAATAGAGGGTATATGTCAGAAAGAAATTTAAACCTAAACTGTTGAAATCCCTAATTATAAAACTCTTAATTGGGAAGAGTAGAAGAAATACAACTGTCTCTCACAACCACTAACCCTCAGTGTGACTTTGTATTTAAAAGCAGTAATAACCTTGAGTTTCCCAGCATCACTGTCATTGTTTAGTTACGGGAAGAGGGCAGGTCTGACATTGACTTTGCATTATTACAGCCAGCTACTCAACCAGTGAGTAGTACGTATGTCTAAGCACTCATGTTGAACATATTAATGAAACTCTTTTCTTTATGCCACATTGTACTTTGGGAAGGTGAGGGGAACACTTTTGTACCATTATAAAGCAATTTCCTTTCGTCATAAATTCTTACTCACAAGTGCCAATTTCTCCTTAAAGAGAGCTAAATAAGCCCCTGGAAACGATGCTCCCAAGAAAAGTGCTCTTCTGACTCCCCCCACACCCCCCAGATAATGCTGGCTGCAGTCAATTCTACTCGTCCTTAGTCACTCCGACTCTGGCGGATGTTCCCCAGCAGCATCAGATCTGAAGAACTGTTGAGCATAGCCTATTCACCTGTTTCTTGGGTAAGTTATGCAAAATCCATCGGAAAGGCTCCTTAGCTTGCTCTCTGTGTGAGCCTCAGGCCACGTATGCTTGTTTGTTTGTTCTTACTGATTTTGATCTTACTTCTGGAATTTATTTCATTGGGTTGTGCCTTACAATGTGAAATACTATTCTTAATGTAAGGCATCTGCTGAAAGAGAAGAGCAGAGCAGAAGGCACTTTATACAGAAGTGCGGGTCGGACGCTTCAGTCAGGACAAGTGGGCCTGGGTAGGCAAGCATGGTCATCGCAAACCAAACGTCGTTTCAAAGCACGGTGCCTTTTGTATTTATACACTTGAAGTGCACCTTGGCAGGTATACCCCTTGCTTGTCTAGGCCAGGAATTACAAGGAGAGTAACACAGTAGTCAGCAGCATGAAACGTGGAGCTGGGGCCCCGTCCCCTGCCCTAGACAGTACAGGCAGGAGCACAGGCTGCAGTCTCGCATCACCACCTCTTACCTGCATCAGGAAGTAATAAATTCCTGCCAGGCCATGAGCAGCCCCCACATAATATTCTTGGTACCATTCATACATCAGTGGAGTCTTTCCTGTGAAGTTTCTTTTTCTAGCTAGGTTCTCTCCAGATGTTAAGACAGTTTCGCAAATCTACAGGGAGAAAGCCAACCAAAAAAATGAGAGAATTAGAGTAAAAACCCTCTTGGTGGAGGTAAGGACCTTTCTGCATGGATACTGGGGAACATGGTGAATCAGACATCACCTTAGCAATGAAAGGGCACAGTTTAATTCAGCACTTAGAGGAGTGTGTGTGACTATATTCTGTCTAAAAGGGTGAGGATATGGAAGTTCTTGAACTCTTCTCACTAGAGCTTACAAGAATTCACTTGCCAAAGGAAAGCCTAACTGCTCAGGCACCAAAGGAGGCACCTGCACCTCTAAGGTGCAACTGGCCTATCTTCTCGGAAAGGGCCTCTAAACTCGCCAACGGCTGAACTTCTTACTGAGTCACTCTGCAGTGTTTCCAGCAGCACTCAGCATGAAGCTATTGGTCCTCTGATCAAGCCTGACCTTCAGAGGTCAACATACGACTTCCAGCTACATAGGACAGCTAACTGGAAAAATAAAACCAACAGTCCAGGCAAACGGTAAGTGGCACCCTAGAAGGGCTCCCAAAACACAAAAGCATGGCACCTGCTGAATATGGCTTTGAGGAATCTTCTCCACTCCGAAGTTCTTGTTCACAAAGAGAAGAGCATAGATGTAGCCCACTCGTCCATAGAGCATCTCATTTGGAACATGAGGATCAATCTTATTTAGGTGAATTAGCCTGAGAAAAAAAATACATGCTTAATGTAATGTGAAAGGAGTTAAGTAGTGGTACATACTAAAAGAATGGTACATTTAAAAAACACACAGATGTAACACATATTAGATTATTATATATTATTTTGATGTTTTTTATTATATTTTTTCCATAACCATTTAGTCCCCTCACACCCCTCTCCCTGCCCAATCACCACACTATTGTCCATGGCCATGAGTCCTTTTTCCTTTTTCCTCAGTCCCTCCACCTCCTCCCCCTCCCCTGGCTGTCAGCCTGCTCTCTATCTACGAGTCTGTCTCTATTTTGCTTGTACTTCAAAATGGTTAAGTATGAAAATGATGGCTTGTGCACATTTTTCTTCTACAAATACAGGCATTAAACTCAGAGTGGAACAAACAGAGTCATCCTAGGTACAGGAACACAGTGGCACGAGATTGTTTTTAATTTTTCTGTAATACCTTGATTTTCCTCCCAATGTCAACAGGGTCATCTGGATGGTAGAATTACGGGCCACTTTGTTTTCTGCTTCATTATCTCTCTCTCTCTCTCTCTCTCACACCCACACACTCACACACACACACACACACACACACACTCTCTCTCTCTTAATATTTTTAAAGAGCTTAAAAACATTTATGAAAAATTATTTTTAAAAAATATCCAACTGGCAGGTCAGTAACATTGAGACCTTAAGAAAATAACATCGGTTTACTAGATATAAACTCTTCTGTTGTGGTAACTAGAATGAATGTTTCAGAGTCCTGATGAGAATTTTTAAATCAAGTTTTAATGTAAATGTATCAAACTGTATAAAATTTAGACATAAACAAGCATTTCTGATTTACTTTTGCAAAGGAGATTAAAAGAAATACTCGAAGAGCAACTGCCATGAATTTGCCAACCAAGCGCTGCTCTATGGAAGTTACTCAGAACAATTACTGCACTAACTCCATCGATGTTCTTATCTGAATAAAAATGTTTGAACCACTGTTATCAGAACACACCTTTCCTTTATGTGCCACCGTTATGACCTGCATTACCACTAGGTGGCAATATATATCAATCATTAGCATTCAATTACTTTGCAGCCAAACTTATTTGCATTTGGGAAGTTCAAAGTAGGTAGCAAACACCTTTCAAATCTTTGAAAGTACAGTTTGGCTCATAGCATCTCCTTAAAACAATGCTTTACAGTTTAGTGTGGAAAAAGTAAGTACGTATTCTACCTTTTTCTGGATTTAAATTCAAATAATTAAAACTCGTTAGTTGGGTCTGATGATTGTTAAAGGTAGGAGTTTTAAATTCATGTTTTACATACCATAGTCTTAAGATAAAAAGGGGAAATGACAGCATTTTTAAGTCATATTGGTTATTTTATGTGTTTCCACAAACAAAGCCAGAAGCGCATCATGCAGCTCCATTTATTTGTTTTAATATGGACACATTGATTACAACCATTCTGAAGGGAGAATAAAGACATACAAAACAGGGTAGTTCTTGTCCTCTCTTAGCAGTATTTCCCCAGGGTATCACCGGGGAGTTTTTTGCCTTGTATCATCAAAAGAAGTTTGACTTTTTTTTTAAAAAAAAGTTCTTTTCTTACTCATCACACTACAGAAGAGGGAGGGTATAATTTTCGGACCAGAAAGCTAAAGTTCATCACTTTGAGTACTGGCCCCAAAGCACTGGGTACATCAGGTTAGCCCCTTATTTGGGTACCGAACAGGCAGCGCTCTCTGTTGGGGTGGAGGCACCAACTGTCTCTCTGCAGAAGGAAGGGTGAAAACAGACACCTACACCAAAATCAGGCTCCAGGAAGAACTAGCCCCATTGGCCACCCAACCCCCGCCCTACCCCCCAGGCCAACTGCAGGACAATCTGAACACACACGCACATTTTCTCTCCGGCTCTCTCTCCCATTCATTCTCTCTCTCTCTCTCTCCCCACCTCCCCCTCCTTTTGGAGTCACAGCCCCCTCCAAGAAAAGTGTGAGTGCAGTTTGGGGGTTTTCTATACCTCTGGAAGCCCTCCCCCAAAGTTAAGAACCTTTATCTTAGGGAAAATTATGAGTCTGAAAGACCGTTAAGAAAATATAGGAAAGACGTTATCTATGAGACAAGATCTCAGTTACTGTCTTCTTTAATGACATCAATTAATTTTGGACTCACTGAAACTGAATGGAAAAGACAGATTTTTCCTTCAAAGGGAGAAGATGTGAAACTACAAATAATATTTTTTCTTTTTATTCTATCATGAAATCCAGAAATATAAAAAACTGAATCTGTGAACACAAACAATGTATTTGCCTATCATAAGTTCACATTCTATATTTTTATTTTTTATTTTGAAGATTTTATTTATTTTTTTAGAAAGAGAGGAAGGCAGGGAGAAAGAGAGGAAGAGAAACATCAATGTGTGGTTGCTTCCTGCTACCCCTTACCGGGCACCTGGCCTGCAACCCAGGCTTGTGCCCTGACTGGGGAATTGAACCAGCAACCCTTTGGTTCACAGGCCTGCATTCGGTCCACTGATTCACACCAGCCAGGTTTCACTTTCTATATTTTTAACAATAACAACTCTACTGGCTGTAAAAAAAACCTGTTAAAATGTCATACAATTTTAAAAAAGATATAAATAACAAAAACATCTTTATTACCAATGTACAAAAAATTTGTAGCTTACTCTTAAGGATGTTTTAAAGTAAACCAATATTACTATATGGTAATATTCCCCAAACATTATTTCTTAAAAAAATAGGCTTTAAGATGTCATGAGGAAAAAGTGATGTCTAAGTGATAACTTTGGCAAATTCTGCTCCCCTAGAGTAGGTGGACTTTCTCTTCAGACAAGATTCTGGGCAGACAGTAAAGCTACGTACTAACCTTTGTTTAATTAATTTCCCCAATCTGTTTAAATACACCCTACTTGTATTTAACAAATATTAACATCTATTGACATTTTTCATATAGCAAACTACTACTATTTGGTTGTACATATATGAGAAGGCTGGCATTATAAATAAAATATTGGGACCACTACAATTTATTTTATGATACTTAAAGATTCCTTCAAGGAGACTTTCTTGTGAGCCTGTAAAGCAGACATGTGGTAACGGTTTTAAACTGGCTATGCGAAACAAATACAAAGGTAGCTTCTGTATTTCAAATTTAGATGGGTATGAAACATTTTTTGTATTGGCTGGTTTCATTAAAGTTCATTACTATAAAAGGAATACATATGTTAATTAAACTTTTGGAGAAATCAGTTTTGTTTCGCTTGTGATTTTGATCAAGCTTTGTGACAGATTTTATATTAAATACTTCCCAGTCTTGGAATGGAATGTTCATAGTTTCTTCCTCTAGAATACACTAGTACCACATTTTTTTGTTTTTAAGTTGCACTAGATAATTTCTTACCTCAGATAGATGTATCACAGGCATGTATAAGAAAAGGTATTCAGAAGTAAATTCAGGGAATGATTTAATACAATTCACACATCATTATAGGTAGAGCACAAGGCTCCTTGGATCCTCCTCCATCCCCTCTTTCGTTACATTTTCCAGTGGAAAAAGTTAGTTGCAATAAGAAAATATCACTGTATGGGAAAAAATTGGGGGAGGAGGGAGAATTCACATACATGTGTTCAAACCACAAGAGTATGGCTGATTCCTTCTTTACATACAACACAACCATATCTTAAAAGGCCTAGTTACAGCATATTCTGTGACATGGATGATCATGCTAAGTGAAATAAGCCAGTCCCAAAAACACAAATATTGAATGAGTCCCCTTAAATGAGATACTGACATACTCAGAGTAGTTAAAAATCATTGAGACAGATGTAGAGCAGAGGTTGCCAGGGGCTGGGGTGGGGCAGGTGGGTGCAGATTCAGGTTTACAAGATGAAAAGAGCTATGAAGACAGATGGTGCTGATGGTCACGTAACATCATGCATGTATTTAATTCCACTAAACTGTAGACATAAAAATGGTTAATATGGTCAATTTGATATTATATGTATTTTACCACAGTAACTGGAAAAAAAAAGGAACCAAATGTAAATTCTAGAACTAAAAATTGCAATGTCTAAAGTAAAAAATTCCCTGGATGGGCTTAACACCAGAATGGATATAACAGAACAGAACACAAAACCAAACCAAACCAAACCAAACAAAAAAAGGCACTTTTTTTAAGTGAACCGAGAAAACACCAATATTACTTAATCTTAAGAACAGAGAGTGGGGAAAAAAGATTGCAAAAAGAAGTCTCAGAGACCAGTAGAACAATATCAAAAGGCCCAACATATGTATAATTGAAATTTCAGAAGGAGAAGACAGAGGATGGGGAAGAAAAAAAGTTTGGAAAAACATTCTAGATTTTGATAGGGGCTTGGATTACACTGGTATATGTAATCATCAAAACTCGGTAAGTTTACACTTAAAACTTAAACAGCTCATTATGTATAATGTTTACATCAAAGGAAGAAAACTCTAACCAGATACTGTATTCTAGTAAATTATGTAAAAGTTCAAGTATTAAGATGGATGTGAACTGATGTTTGCAATTTACTCTAAAAAGCATCTCCCCAAAAGGATTATGTGATAATGAATAGATAAATGAATAGATGGACAGATATGTGATAAAACAAGTACAGTAAAGTGCTAACAGTAAAATCTATGTGGTAGATATATAGGTATTCACTATTATTTTAACTTTTTTTATGCTTGAAATTTTTCATAATAATATTGAAGGGGGAAAAATCTAGTTATTAGAATTTCAGGCCAAAAGCCTGTTGTTGAGATATACACCATCACACAAGGAGATTAACCAAGGATCCTCAACAAATGAAATCAGTCATGATACTACTACTCTAAGAGTAACTTATAAGAAAGGATAGTGGGACTCAAAAACCATGGCCAACTCAGGGATGTTAAACGTTGCTGGACTCAAGTGGGCAAAAAGACCTTAACAGGCACCTCATTAAAGAAGATATAAAGATGGCAAATAAGTATATAAGAAGATGCTCCATGTCATCTATGAGAGAGAAATGCAAGTTAAAACAATATGATACCACTGCCCACCTATTAGAACGCCCAAATTCCAGAACACCGACAATGCTGGCAAGGATGTGGAGCAACAGGAACTCTCATTGACTCATTGCAGGTGGAGGTGCAAAATGGTACAGCCTCTTTGGAAGACAGTTTGGCAGTTTTTATAAAACTAAACATATTCTTAGCATATAAGCCAGCAATCATACTTCTTGGTATTTCTGAAGGAGTTGAAAACTTACATCCACATAAAAACTTGCACATGGATGTTTATAACAGCTTCTATTTGCCAAAACCTGAAAGTAACCAAGATGTCCTTCAGCAGGTGAATGAATATATAAACTGGTACACAATGGAATATTATTAGCACTAAAAAGAAATGAGCTATCAAGCCATGAAAAGACATGGAGGAACCTTAATGTATATTGCAAAGTGAAAGAAGCTGATCTGATACTACATGATTCCAATGACATGATATCCTGGGAAAGGCAAAACTATAGAGACAGTAGAAAAATCATGGGTGCCAGGGGTTACGCAGGAGGGAAGGGGGATGACTAGGCAGAACACAAAGGATTTTTAGGGCAGCAAACCTACTCTGAATGATACTGCCATGATGAAAACATGTTAGTACACATATGTCCAACCCACAGAATGTACAACACCAAGAGTGAACTGCAATGTAAACCATGGACTTCAGGTGACGGTGGTGTCTCAGTGTAGGTTCATCGACTTGTAACCAGTGTACCACTCTGGTTGGGGATGTTGACAATGGCGAGGCAGTGCACGTGTGGGAACAGAGGGTATAAGGGCAATCTATATATCTTCTCAATTACCCTGTGAATTGACAACTACTCTAAAAAGTAAAGTCTACTAAACAACTAAACAAAACAACAAACCTCTGCAGGCAATGTAACTCCCTGTACGTTAGCATGTGCAGTGGGAACCTAACATGCATGCAGAACTGCATGGCAGCCAGATTTCTTAGCAGAGTTCTGAAAGAGTGTTCACCAAATCCTAGTAAAGCAGTAATTGCAATTTATTAGTACAAAAGTTTGGTAATTTTTCACAATTCACAAGCTACTAGTGGGCTGCCCTGATTTACATTAAAGACAAAAAGCTAGCTTCGCATATCAATTGTTCTTAAACAAAGAAGTTCTGTATCAGTTTGTATACCCTTAGGAGGCCTCTCCCAACCCCCCACAGGAAGTGAGCTGCATTTTTTTCAGAGTATTGATCTTGGATAGTACCTTGGATTAGTAATCATATAATTAGGCTTTTGATCTCATGTTTGTTACTGAAACTGATGTTTGATCTGGAATGTGTGTCATTTATATCTTGCAATAAAATAGGGATTATAATGGTTGTGCCTTAACTACAACAAAGGAATAATGCGAGAATTGATTAAATGACAGCACCAGATTTACTGCTGAGAGGAAAGTAAATTCACTGAAATGTTCTTTTGCTAACACACACAGAAGCAATGCATAACAACAGGCAGATAAAAACCCTCAAAGAGAAGCATGATTACCGGGTGATGCAATCCTCTGCCTGCTTCTCGTTGTTCATCTTGTGATGCACCACAGCGGCCACGGCCAGCGGGCCTGCATCCCCGCAGAGGAAGGTGATGGAACGCTTGGACAAGCAGTTCAGACTCTGCTTTACATAGCCTTGCGCCATCTGCAGGTAAGCAGGGTCCCCGAACACGTCATAGAGATGTAAGTAAAGCACAGCAATACCTGAAAAGAGGAAAATACTGTAAAATGAGAAAAGGGCAGTTGACTGCACTGTTTTGGTGTGTGCCTGCCCAGCGGTGTTGCTTGTTGGTACACCGTAACAAGTGTGTAAACCATCTGGTAGCTCAGATGACTCGGTTCTGGACTCAGCTGGGTTACCGAGCCGCTCTAAGAACTGGATACAGGCAAACACTTTACTGGTTCTCAGTTTCTTCATCATCAATAATTCTAATTAACAGGAAGTCTAAGACCCTCTAAGAACTCTAAATCCAAGTTTATTTTAATTTTTGTTGTACTCTGGCTATTGTGCTAATGTAATCTTTTTGATGGTTAAATGACAGGTCGTAAACTATGGTTCCAAATAAACACTTACTTAAACAAATAATAATTAATAATAAACAAGACATGTCTGTTCTTGTGAGCTAAGGAAATTTAAAGACTAGGGAATAAAAGATTTAATTAACTCCTTATATAGATTTTCGGAGTTTTTTCCCCCCATGAGAAGGCAGGTAGAGTAATCAATCCCTACTCCAGCATCATTTAGGCAGGGAAATAAATTCAACTCCCCCTTAATTTTTTTTTCCTCTCTTTGTAGAGAACCCAGGTTCTTTAGGAACTACACTGTGAAAGCTGCCAGTGACTTCTGCTTTGGGCCTTACTCAATCTGCTCCTTACCCTAGTCATGAAGCCTGCTGCATGTCTGAGCTGTAGTCTGCATGTCCTTATTCCAAACACCTGTCACTGTACATAGATCTCCCCCCTGAAGCCGCCTGGTCTCAGGGCAGACTCAGATGTGGCGCAGGGCGCCTGCCTGCAGTATTTCCAGAAACTCATTTTTCTCCTTAAAGTACATTTTCCATCTCATTTACCATTTTTAAAAGATACAGAGCCTCTGTTTAAGTCTAAATTAATAGAGCCAATCTCTTCACGAATTTCAATGCAGTAAAAATGAAGTCTGCAAAATTACTTTTCATTGTACTGCGGACAATTTTAAATTTAGATAGTTTTCTCATTTTGCATGGGTAATCTCCAAAGCTTTGTGGTACAGACAATGCAATTTCACATGTATATTAAGACCAAATTTTCATTTCCTGCTGAAGTTAACAACACTGCTCTTTCAAAGTGGCTTGGTGTTAGTAATTCTACAAGCTGATGATCAGATGTACCAATCAACGCTTAAGGTTTGTAGACTGAGAGTACAAAGCTACATATGTAGGTAAGAAAAAAAATCTCCTTTTCACAAGTGATCAATGTCAAGAGCTTCTTTTAGAATTAGTTCCTTAACAGGCTCCCTCTCATCCATACCAGACATCTGCAGGCAATCTCTTTAAATTGTTACCCTTTCACTTTGCCCCCCTATTCCCATCGCTGCCTGAACTTCCTAATTAAGTTATGTAAGCACCAACACCAGATAATGACATGACTGAGATCTGAGAAAATAAAAAGGGATTAAATACAAACCCAATGATTGCTTTCCTTTGCTGACCTTTGTCTTTCATTATCAACAATTCCTCTTGGCTTAAATATTTAACAAACAGAACCCATCAAAGTTTGCAATGGTAAGATGTGATGTATTTCTCATGAAAAATAGGTGATCAGTTCTCAGGTCTCATGGTATTTCATCCAGATATTTTGTTTTTTTCTTTTTGATCAACAGAGAATCATCTCGCCAGCCTCTGGGACTTCACAGCCTCAGGCTCTATTTCTGTCCTCCTCACTCTGGGCCTCGGCGTCTGCTTGTCTTGAGTAAGTAACCTCCTGGAGGTCACAACCATGGTGTCTAACTTTCTGACACACAAAACACCCAACGATGAAAAGGGTTTCAAGTGAGTGGTGCTGCTGCCAATTAGAAAAATGTTCCTGAACAAGCTGATTACCAATCAGTCTGGGTCAGGAAAATGCCTAAGTCAAAGATATTTAACGCCTCATCAGTATTTTATACCCCAGGTGCCCTAATTTAGTAACAGGAAAAAACAGAGGACCTGCCTGTGGCCAAATGTCTTGTACCTGATTCTTAACGCTCTCCCGACCTCTGACAATATTCATGCATGTAACATCGCCTTGGCATAAATATCAAAGGCTGAGAGATAGCTGGCAGATACCTGGTGGGAAATAAAGACACAACCTCCAGGGCTCTGCAGGGAAAACTCATCCAGTCCTCGTATATACTCACAGCCCTGAACACAGGCTAGGCTTTAAGAAACTATTTTCTAATGCAGTTTTTATCAAAATAAGTATGTTCTTTCTGGAAGAAATTAAATAATACTGCACGGCTTAATATACATATGCAGTCTCCTGCCCCACTCCATTCCTGCCTCCCAGAGGTAAGCCCTTTCAATAATTTTAGCCAATGCCTCTACTATCTACCTCCATATTTCTAATGACCAACATGCTATGCCCCATCTCTTCATTTTTCTTTATCAGACACTTTGACTCACAATCTGGGAGATAAGGATTTAGCTCTTGTAATGCAGACTGTTAAGTGGTCCCCCCAAATATATCTGCCTTTTCATTCAACAATAATGTCCTGCATTTTAGGTAGGTACAGGGCTGCCCATAAGTCTTATTTGCAGCTGCGTATGAGACGTATGATACATGGTGGGTCCAATGAAACATAGTGGAAGTAATGAGGGTAACCTCAGAAAATGTTCTTGAATGGAGGGGACTTGCCATTTCTTTCCCCCTGGTTGGAACGTAGATGTGATGGTGTAGCTGAAGCAGCCATTCTTAGACCATGTGGTAGCAGCTCTGTGATGAGGACAGTAAAGCCTCAATATCAAGGAAGCTTAAATCCTGAAGGACTGTGAAGCTGTCCTGGACTGCCTATTTACAAAAGAAAGAAATCCTGTTGTGTCAAAGCCACTGTTATTTTAGATGTATCCCCACTGCTGATAAGCCTAATCCTAAAGCAGACAGCTCTTTTTGAAGCTGGAGAGTCAGGGAGAAGGTAGATCAATAGGGCCCTGTACGCCAGTTCAGGGTTTTGGGTTTTATTTGAGAAGCACCAATTTAAGCACTAGCAGAGCAGAATTAGATCTGTGTTTTCAGAAGTTCACTGTAAGGTTTGGAAAAAAGTGTGTGAAACAGGCTGCAGGAGCAGGTAGAAGCATGCTTCAGGAGTACAAGCGAGAGGCAGGGTAGCTGCAATAGAGGTGAAGCGAGGCTGTGCTGGCAAGATGCCTGCCTGGAAGAGAAGGTCCGTGGAACCTGATGGGGAATGATGAGAGGGAGATGCCAAGATGACCCCAGATGGGCAACCATGCCAGACACTGAGACGGAAAACGCCGCTGGGCGGGGAGCAGGCTTGGGGGGGAAGACCACAGTTTTATTCATTCATAAACTCAGCCCCAAACATGCCTCCCCTTGTCTAAAGGAATTTAATACAATAAAAAACAACATTTTTACTGGCTTCCAGGATAACCACCATCAAAACTGGTCATGAGGCTCAACACAGGATGATGTATGGAGTTTAATCTTTTTAATGTTTTCTTTTTCTTTTTATCACAGTGCATACTAATTAATCAAGAGTATTCCTGGGCTCAAGTTTGAGTAGCAGATAAAATTTTCTTCTCTTTTGTTTGCTAAGCAAAAGGTAGAATAATGGAGATTTGTTTCCTTTTTCTAGCATTTCACCTTTTCTTCTAGACCAGAAATGACTGAAATGAGGTTTAAATTTTGAATGCATTTAACTGTAAAAATATGCTACAAATTGTTATAGATTTTAGAATTATTTTATTTAAAAAAATGAAAGTCCCTCTCCTCCCCTTTTTGGAATCTGGATGAATTCTGACATTTTCATTAATATAAAACTTAAGTTAAATATTTTATTTCTTAGCTGGTTTGCTCCCTATCTACTGCTATTAAACTATGAAAACTATTTTATTGTCTTGTTAGATTTGCTCATATATATCTTAAGTATACTGACATATTTTAAAAGAGAAAATAATCCATATGAAGAGATGCCGAGAAATGAATAAAGCAAAATCTAATCCATTATTGTCCTGTTTATCCTAAAGTCAGTAGAGGTGAAAAATAAAATTTTTGAAATAATATCCTAGTTCTGTTAAGTAATGAGTAATTTCCTCCAGGAATGAGTGATTATCCCTATTCTGGATAGTCTTACTTCATTTCTCAAAAGAGTATAGAAAAGTTGTTATAGGGATCCCACCTCTGCATAAATCTGGATAAATTTAAGTAACATCAGTAACAACCAATCAATAGAGTGCCGTGTAGAATTAAATACATGAAGTCAGTAATTTTTCAAATGCCATGTTAATTCTTTAGTTATTTGTACCCTCGGAGGGTGACTTGGTGAAGAGAGGTGGACAGAGGCTGGCAGAGTATCCCCCCATCAAGGAGGAGGTATGGGTGGGGTACAGACTGAAAGGGGGCTTCC
The DNA here is from genome assembly GCA_004027475.1 of Anoura caudifer. Taxonomy (NCBI): domain Eukaryota; kingdom Metazoa; phylum Chordata; class Mammalia; order Chiroptera; family Phyllostomidae; genus Anoura; species Anoura caudifer. The sequence continues at coordinate 391,239 of PVKU01000579.1, read as the reverse complement.
GATGTGAAAAGACTGAAATGGAGCAGGTGCAGAGAGTACTCTCGCAGGTGGAATTATCTGAGCAACTGTGCGGAGAAGAAGCCTAGGGGATGACCTGGTTAATGAGGCTGGGCTCCCTGGGATTCAAATTATTAAAAAGCAGACACAGAAATTTAGATTTGATGCTAATCTGTCAGTTTACAAAGAGGAGTAATATTCAACAAAAGCATTTTTAAAAGACAAATTTGTCCATGTTAGTTTAGGTCTTCCAAGATGACACTGAACATGCAGAACTTTCTAAGGAAAGTCTATCCACTTGCCCAGGAAATGGATTCCAGACACAGACCACATGAAGAGTAGCAGAGCATCGTACCAGCAAGTACATGCTTGGCTTGGAGGTGACATACACCACTTCCACCTGCAGCCGCTGGTCCAAGACGTAGCTTCACCTAACTACAATGGGGGAGGGGGTCCCTACCCCTCCCACGAGCACAGAAGGAAAGGGACACCAGTTATGGGTGAGCACCACAAGTGTAGTAACATGGGGCCTGGTGGGGAGGAGGCAGAGAGGAGCCAAACCAGAGAGGGTCATGTCAGGTTTGAGGTATTCATTAGATATCCAAGTAGGGAGGTCAAGGTAGCAGGTGGATATATGAGACTGTAGTTCAAGAATGAAAGATCAGACAAATACCCTCCAAATGTGCGGAAAATGTGTTAACCAAAGTGGTGAATTTCAGAAGCAGCTGGAACTCATTAATTCAATGCAAGTGGGAGTTGCATTTGATTAAAACAAAACAAAAAACTGTGCTTATCACCTTCTTGTGGTCTGAGAGGCCATAAAAAAACCCATATGCTTATTATCTTGATCTCACAGTTCCTGGAGCCTGTTTGGTTGCTCAGAACTGTGGTATCCAATATTTAAGTTAATTAAAAGTAAAACATTTAAAATTCTGTTTCTCAGCCACACTAGCCACATTTTAAATGCTTGACAGCCACCTGTGGCTAGTGGCTGCTGTAACAAATAGCAAAGTAACATCTGCACCATCACAGAAAGTTCTAGGGACTGCACTGCTCTGAACACAAGAGTAGATGTAATATTCTGCATAAGACATTCAGGAAGTCTGGCCTGCCTTACAGTTCACTCTAGAAGTCTCTTTTGGAAGTGTTGCCGACTGCTTGATAGAAAAAACATATGTACTGTGAAGACCAAATAAAATTTTGCTGTAACAGAAATCCATTCTGGCCTTCTGTATGGAACTAGATTTTTCTATTCTGTTTCTTCCTGTAGCTACTACTCTGGAAAGGGAGGGTGAACTGCTTGGGGACACTTCTAAATTTGCAATTTCCTTACTCAGCTACTTACCCCAGTAGTACTATAAATATAGCCAGCTGTTGAGAAGTAATTAATACTAAGCCTTTGAATTTTTGAGGGATCATTAGTCCTATTCAACTTGACCAATCAAGACCTGCTGTGTCTCAAATGTATACGGAGATGATAACCACAGATGTATGAACCTCCTAAAGCACTTCTCCGTACTCCGCATTTCAGAGAGTACTCCTTAACATTATTCTGTTATTTACAATCAGTCCACACTGAGGTACAAATCTTTGCCCTGGCAGCAGAACTCTGTAAGTGTGTCTTGCAGGTCAGGGGCTTTAAGGACTCTCTTCATGGACCGTGGTAGGAAAATTCATGCTCAGACTATAAAATACACTGGAGTCACAGGAGGTGCTCAGCTAACACCCAGGAACGGGTCACAACAGTTTGAGTCATATGTAGACATGATCTCCCTAACGGAGGGGTGATGGGTTGTTCTAAGTTTCAGATAAACTCTTCACTAGCTCAAATTTTATATGTCCCTTAATTTCCATGCCTTTCTTTTCAGATTTATGAAAATATAAGTGAAGATTCCTCTTGTGAATAAGTGAAGATTGTATCAGGTTAACCGCATCTTATACAATCATGCCTTTCTGCATCAGGTGAGTACTTTCTAATGCGTTATAACTGTCTCAATTTTGTGACTGAGCATGTGCATTTCCATTTCTTCAACAAAATTAGAGTTTAAAGCAGGACTCCTGCGCCCAGGCACTGCAGTTGCTGTGCACCGCGCTCTCCACAGAGCCTGCATGCACACTCGGCACCGACTAGGGCATCCACTCAGTTGTCTTACTAAAGCCGGGCACTGTGAGCTGCTGGCTTTCCAAATACTCTAGTACTTTAAATAAAGGCAATCTGGGAGCAAACTAGTTGGGACTCCACAGCCTTAATTTAATAATATTGCTCCAAATAATGGAGTGGCAGAGGGCAAATGGGCACTCTGAAGATGTGTCTTCTTTTCTCCTGAACGTTTTTCCAGAGCTGACTGTCCAACAGGAGAGATTAAAAAAAAAAAAAAAAAAAAAAAGATGACAATGACAACATCACGCTTTCCTCCTCCTTCCCTCTGCGCCCCGCAGTGTACTGCTTCATACTTGTCAAATTAGGAGACACTCCCAGTCTTTTACCCGGACTGCCATGTGAGTGGTAAGTCCTTCAGCATAGCAGCCATTAAGGTCACCAGCTCAGGAATCACTGTCTGGAACTGAAGTCTGGCTCTGGGTTTAGTAGCTGTGTGATCTTAACCCATTTACTAACTTTTCTGTGCCCGAGCATCTTCATCTGTAAAATGGAAACAGTAGCTACTCCACAGTTACTGTGAATCATGCTAATCATTAAAACAGTCCTCAGCACATAGTAACTACTCAACAGATACCAACCCCAAGGTGAGTCTCAAATGTGTCGAATGAGTCACTTTCTCATCTCTGATGCCTGATCTAAAGGGACAAAAAATAGAGGGACCATACTCTTCCTCTTCCCATTTCCTGCCTTTCTCCTCTCTCACTGGCTAATCTGATGGAGAGCATGGAAAAGTGTGCTATCTGGCCTCACTATTGAACTTTCTGGAAGTCTTCTCAGGCTCTCTGCCTTCTCGTCGCTCCTATTTCTTAGGTGGTAATTCATACTTTGGGCTGTGCAGGTGCTCTGTTTGAGTCTGGGAAATAAGTTCAAATCAGGGGATAAGGAGGAAGCCCACCTAATATCCAGATCTAAATAATATGCCCTTATCTAATTTCTGAGTTCATTTCTCACTTACATCAGAGGTTGAAGGGTAAGGGATGTGATTAATTGACTAACATGCTAAGTGAGTTGAATTCCTACCCTTTCTCCATACCACCTAGTTTTAAGGCACTGTTTTTAGTTTGAATAGGTGGTAGCTAGAATAGTAATGGCAGAACACTCTCCATCATCCATCTATCCAACACCTATCCATCCATGAATCCATTCAACATATTAAGCACCAACACGGACCAAACATTGTGTTAAGTAGTGAAGTTACTGAAAAGAAAATGACAAGAGACAGCACCTGTCTCTTTGGTGTTGTCTGTAAAAATCAAATTGCTTAGATATGTCTTCTTTCGTTCCTTCCTATTTATTTTAATCTATCCATAAGCACTCACCCTGCTCTCTGTGCCTCACCCAAGCACACTGGTGGCATCTAAACCTTATAGCTGTTTCAGCCCTGTGTCTTAGCAATTTAAGGCTACCTGTCATACAATGACATCAACACCACATAAAGCGCAGGCAGAAAGAAAGCAGGTGATACTCTTGGTGCACTTATCTCTCTAGTGGTCACTGTGAAGGGCTCTAATGAACCCAGTGTAGATCCGCACCCTGGGTTCCTTCCGCTTGCCCTACCAGCTCCAGCTGAGAGGCATAGGTGCTTCTCATGAAGGTGAAGGACACTTGTTCAGGGCTCACATCAGACACTGAAATGCTGGCTCTGATGAAGAGTTACTCAATAAGGAGATCAAATTGCAAAGAAAAGACACCTGGCCAGAGTGATGCCTTTCATGAGTCTGGAATCAGCAGAAACGAAGACATGCGTGCTAAAGCTGTAGCTCAAAGGCTCTACATTTGGCAGATCAGAGGAACAGCATCCTGAAACACTTTCATGACTTACAGTTAGAGCGCAAGTTAATATTACTCTAGGGATTATGCTGCATACCCTATCATTTAAAATGTTATTTAATACTTGAAAAGACGAACTATATGCCGATCTTAGCCTCATTAACGTTGTGAGTTGGTTAGAGAAGATTGGGTCATGTCTTTTAGAGCTAAGGCCTCTTGAGTCCGGTGTGTATTTTTCCCCCCTCAAAATGTGAGTTAATTATCATTTCCCTTAGGAATCATCACAGTTAAGGGTGGGAAAAATGAAATTAAATGAGGGCTAACACGTTCCCTCATTCTCTCTTAAAGCCACTCATCAGATCAGCCATCCCCTGGGTGTACTTAACCTTTCTACCATGTTATCTGCAAGGGAAGCAATCTCTTCTACTCAATGCTTATTTCTAACACAAGGACACTTTATCTGCTCATTTAATCCTTTATAATAACAATTCCTCACCAGTGTTTTATGCTTTCCATTTTCTAAGGCACTGGCTGGCCATTAGGTATGACCTTCAGGTCCCTCCTTGCCTGCTACTTTTCTGCACTGTCTGCTGCTGTGTGCACAGACATATAGAACAGTTCTTGGCAGGCCACCCAGAGAACCTGAATGCTTACCCTGCATCCCAAATGAGGAGCACATACTGTAAGGAGCTCTGGCAAATCTACCAGAAAAGGATTAAGGCTGAAAGCAAACAACTCAGTGCTTATTGCTGGCATCTGTGTATCAATATCATGATGCACTCCACCTCAATGCACTCATCCCATAAAGAGGGATCTCAGTGAAAAGAACTGAAGCTGTTTATTTCAAATATCACCATTAACAGCTACAGAGCTACTGACTGATTTCAGACATGGGTGATATTTCACACAAGAAGAACCTCAATAAGCTTGTTCAAACACGAGCGATTATATGGAAAAGCTTTTGTTTTGGCCCAGTTAATTCTCTCTCCTGAAAACACACCAATATGTTAATTCAGGATTAGGGGAGAGAGCACTTTCTATGGAACAACGCTGGAGATTTCATTTTTCTAGCTGCAAATACTCATAAATTTTTCCAGGGCTTACTCTAGGTCTGATCCCAAATAAGTTCTTCCAGTAGACTTTTACACAGTAAGTACTCTTGACTATCTAGCAAACCATTCCCCTCTTTCTTTCCGAATTCCTTTCATGTTTTATCAGGGCTTACCTGTATTTAAAACTGACTAGTCATCAGCCACTTCTACAGAGTTGGTCCACGTGAGTCTCATCGTGTTGTGGTTGCTCATGTTTCTTACTCCACCCGAGAGCTTACGTGTAGCTCTTCCCTTACAGGATGTATGGCGCAGACCCTAATGTAGAAGTGGGCGCACAGACACACATTCACTCCCATTCCCACTCCCATTCTGTCTCTCTGTATCTCTGGAAAGAACTGGTACTCTAAAGCCAGGCTGGTTGGGGCGAATCCTAACTTTGTCACTTACTAGCTTTGTGAAGATACTCAGCCTCTCTTTGCTTCACTTTTCTCATCTGTGAAATGGATATGAATAGTATCCATGTCATGGAGTTCTTCTGAGACTTAGAATAGTTACCTGTAATTTTCAGACCATAAGACGCACCTAGGTTTTAGAGGAGGAAAATAGGGAAAAATTTTTTGAAGCAAAAAATGTGGCAAAATATTTAATAACACAAATAACATAATATTTCACCAATATAAATGTAAACAGAACTCAACAGCAGCATTAACAACCATTATTCCTCCCAAATGCGGGGGGCCCCCCCCCCACAGTTGCATCTTATAGTCTGAAAAAATACGGTAATCAATGCAAAGCGCTTAGACGGGTACCTGGCGGTAATGTTACTTGTTGGCATATGTGCACATTTCCAGACCATATGCTCTGGCTCCTGCCATTCAAATGTTAATCCTAGTAACATTTTATTAGTAAGAATTGTGTTTTAATCTGCCCTGGCTGGTGTAGCTCAGTGGAGTGAGTGCAGGCCAGTAAAGCAAAGGGTCGCCAAGTTTGATTCCCAGTCAGGGCACATGCCTGGGTTGCAGGCCAGGACCCCAGTGCGGAGCACGTGAGAGGCAACCACACACTGATGTTTCTCTCCCTCTCTTTCTCCCTCCCTTCCCTTCTCTCTAAAAATAAATAAATAAAATCTTTAAAGAAATTGTTTTAATCTTTATTTTTGCTATTCAACAGTCAAATGAACATAAAACTGCATACTGACGACCCTCATTCCTTTGGGAACCAAAATTTACTCATTGTATTTTATTATTAAAGTAGTGAATTCTTGTTTTGTACATTAATGTATAGTAATCATTTGTTAACTGTGAATTACCGCCTGAAAAATTGATTATTCACACCACTTCATGCCTGGATAAGCGTGAGACAGACCAGAGGGATTTAGGTAATAACTGTGTCATTTGGGAGTATGAGCCGGTTTTGAGGTTTTAAAAAAATTCTGCCCTCCTCTCTTTCCTAGAGTCAAGGCATTTTACCTCTGTTGTAAATTAGAAAGGGTAAAAGTCAGGAATACAGATTCTAAAACTGCACTATGTGAACCCACAGGTGTAAATATGTAGGCTCAGTGGAAATGAAACCTGAATCCTATTAAAACCCTACGTTGGGATGTAAGATGGCTGCAGAGTAGGTGGAAGCTACACTCACCGCCTCCCAGTGCCCCATGGGAATTACAACTAAATTAGGGATCAATCATCCTGAAAAACCAACTGAAGACTAGCTGAACAGAAGTCTCATAACCAAGGATCGACAGAAGAAGCCACACAGAGACTGGTAGGAAGGGTGGGGGTACAGAAACAGCTGGCCCTGCACCCACATGTGGCGGTTGGGAATCCGGAGGGATATCTCAACTACGGAGGTCCCTGCTGAGGAATGAGGGGTCTCAGCCCCAGTGGGGTCTCCAACCCACAGCACCAGAGCCAGGAAGAGCAGCCTGCATAACACCTGACTGTGAAAACCAGTTGGGAGAAACCCACACGCCCTCTTAAAGAGCCAGCCCACAAAATCTAGTTTTCAGCCACTTACCTGGGACTCTGGTGGAGGAAAGGTGACTCAGAGCAAACTGGAGTCATACAGAGAACTGAAGGGTCAGCTGCCAAGGTCCCTGTACTGAGTCTCTAAGCCACACTGCCCAGAGAGGCCGTCCTCCCTGGGCCGAGCCCTCCTATCCCTATAGCACCAGCCTGGGGGAGTGCACTAACCTCATCCTTCTCACTCCTGGAATACCTGCCTTGCCAAGCTTGTGCCCTGCAAAAAATCTGCTGGCTACACCCAGCTTTGGCCTGTGATGTGCGCTGTCTTGGGGAACTCAAGGGAATTCAGATGAACCTAGGAACTGTCAGAGACTCGGGCAGACACTGAGTTGTGTGCCCATTTTTCCCACCCCTTCTCCCCTGCTCCCCTCACAGGAGACCCACAGACCTCACCCCCTAAGTGGCCCTGCACTGCTGAGCTCACATCTGTGGAGGAGACTGTGCGCTGTGGGCAGCCTGGGCCCATCTAAGGCTTTTTTTCGGAAGGCTCCCAAGGAAATCCAGTTAAGATATTTCAGTTGTAAAACAGTTTATGAAGTGAATGTAAAATACTTCTATAGCAATGTCTGCTTCTTTTAAATTTCTATTTAAACCAGTACATATTACCCTTACAAATAAAGCATTATCCATATAGTGTTTTCTGAAGCTCATAAAGTACAGAGGTGCTCTAGCAGAAATTCTAGTAAGTACCCTGTCATTACTAACCTCAGATTTCACTGAAAAGACAGAAGAATGATAGGAGCCCAGTGTTTCAGTAGTGAGTACAGATGGAGCATTGAAAGCACTTCATTTTCAGGATCAAGTGAGCAACGCAGACATATCTAGGCATAGTGTGAATGAACGTTATAAAGTAGGACAGCCTCGTTTTGTATCTTTCTTTAGAAGCATGAAGCAGAACAGACACATGAGTGTGGACTTTACATGGACTGATACATGGCACCCACAAACGAAGGACTTTATAACCCCGTGACAAGCACATGAGAGTGTGAGAGGAAGTGGAAAGGGAAGCAGGTAACTGTTTCATCAAGTTGAGAAAACACTAACATTTCACACAGTGAAGTTTAGAATCAGTTGTATTCTCTTTCTAGATTTGTCAGACTTGCCTGGAGAAAAACTACTTATGCTCTGGCATTCCCACAGTGCCTCCTTTCCACGGCTGGCTTTATGAAAAGACTATTACTTACTGCAATGAAAAAAAAAAAAAAAAAAGAAAGAAAATGAATAAAGGTGTTTTGGATCAAAATCCAAGTCTCCCTAAAAAGAGCAGGCAAAATATTGCTTAGCAAATTTCAAAATATTTTATAAATAAAAATTCCAAAAATATGGAGAGAAGATCCTTTTGCGGATGAAAAAAATTGAGAGTCACTGTCCAAGCCCCTGTGCAAACACAGGGATAAAAATAAGCATCATCCTTCTTGTCATACAGGACTTACAGCAGACGGCTAGGTCTTACCCCACAACCCACGCTCGCCTTCCCCTTACTGACAGAACCCCAGCTAACAGAGTCCACTCACCATCCTTCCTGGCTAACAGGTATGGCTGCTGAATGGGTTCCAGCCAACGCAAAGTAAGTAGAACTGAAATGCTGAGCGGCACTTTCAGGAAGTCTTTCTTTCTTAAGGAAAGAAACACCTTCCTTGCTTCTTTTGCCTTTCTGCAGCCTGAAAGCTTGTGTAATGGTTGGATCTTCAGTGGATACCTGCCCAGAAGGTAGATGGCCAGTGGCTGAGGGATTATGGAGCAAAGAAAGGAGGCTGGCTTTCAGCTGACATCGGAGGCCGCTATCATTAACCCTGGAATGCCTGCCTCTGGCTGCCTTTTCCATGAGGGAAAAATAAACTTCCATTTTATTTAAGGCACTGCAAATTTGATTCTTCTGAGTACATGCAACGGAACCTATTTCAACTCCAAATCTGAATCCTATCTGAATCAGAATTAAGTATTGATATGTTTGTACAGGGGAATGAAACTTAACATAACACTAGGACGGTAATCTAAACGTTTTAACTAATTGTAATTTCATGAAGATTTCTTATACACACTATGTAATGAATAATATAACCTGAAAAACTTTCATTGTAAACTGACAACAAATGCTCAGAAAAATGTCAATACTAAAGAAATAAAGTTTTGGAGGCTTCTACAATGAATTAGTATTTCCCAAAGCAACAAGTTTGGACAAGTTAGCAGCAAAAGCAAAAATAAATTAATATTTATCAAAATAGGACCCTAAATTTAGAGCTGAACAAAGTTAATGAAATATAATCCCTGTTATAAAAATTTTATAGGAAGTATCAATTTCTGAAAGACAACATGGGACACACACAAAGCAACAGAAATGTACACATATCCCGTAAATCCCGCTCTGACGCGTACCGAGTATTTTCACTATGGTAAGGTATTTGTGTATGTACTTTTGGGTATTAAAATTGCAGTTGTGAATACTTGGTAAGATATAAAATAATGGAGGTATTAACATTGTGACCTTCTGTGGTCAAATCAGCTTTAGATTCTCGTGCGTCTCAGAGCTGTTTGCCATTCCGATTGTCTGAACACCAGCACAGGAAGGCACTTTACTTACCGGAACACTGGAACACTGGAAGAGACGGTGCATTTTATGGTGAATAATGGCTTTTTAACAGTGCTCAGTTAGGAGACAGAGGGAACCTTGCATCAAAAACCATTAGCAAATTTATCTAGAAGATTTTGTGCTGCATCATAAAACAGCCAGCAAGTGAAGAAATCCTGAACTTGCTTAGCATGCCAATTTGCCTTAGACACTTGCCTTGTAAGCTCCTTCCAGGAGCCAGAGATGAGTATCACAGATACTGAAGGATATTGACAATTCAAAGCAGATGATGCCAGAAACCTCATACTGCCAAGAAATTTAAAGAAACTTTCATTTTATTTTGGAGGAAAACTTCTTTTCTATTTCCAAAAGAAATTTAACTTTTCGTTTGTCAATTAGCCCTGGCAATAGACGGGCTGGACTGATGGCTTTTCCTGACGTTGTCAAACTACTAATTCAAACTTGGAATCAGCTCCCACTCCTTTTCTCACTAAAGCAAGACAACTTAGGAATATGTAATAACATAAGCTCACGCAAACAGGTCAGTTAGAGGTTTAGGTCCTTCTTTCTGTAATCAGATACAGGTTACACCTAGATGTCTGCTTCAGTCTCTCTCTCTCTCTTTTTTCTTTTTTTGAGGAGGGGGCAGGAGTAACAAAATAATAGAAATTCCAAATGTATTAAGAAAAGATCTAATAAGTGCCTCATTACAAAGTCAAAATCAAGAGGGAAGCTAAAGATAACTATGCATTGTACTTGTCCTGTTTTGTTCAAATCCTCATAATTTTAAATACAGTAATGTTTATTAATGAGATTAATCTACCAATTACAGCATACCAGAAGATACACAATTAAGTGACAATTGTTGTTGTAACTTTCATTTTGAAGCAAAATACTTTCATTTTATTCTCATCTTAACATTTGTTAACTTGCTAAAATCTGCAAAAATCATAAAGCTAAATAAACGATAAGAGAAAGGATCATCCATTCCTGTTATTTTATAAAATACTGACCTTAAATGCCCCTGAGAGATTGTAACTTTTGCTGATTTTAACTGCATTCCCGGCCTCATAAGGACAGGCAGAATCACTTGCCATTACCAGAAGAGGCTTGCTAAGAGACTGCTGTTAGTAATTCCTGCTCTCAAAGTCCAGTGCAAAGATGACTGTGGGCTCGCTCCAGACCTCCCGAACCAGAGTCCCTGCTGTGAGGCTCAGGAACTGCATTCTTAGAACAAGCACCATTGCCTTAAAATCAAATTCAAATTCCTAAGCTGAAAACCTGTTCCTACTTGTCTAGTTTTCAGAGTAAGTGGGAAACAGTGAGTCTCTAATCTGTGCTTTCTTCAAGTTTGTGTAAAATTTCTTTGTTTCTGCACACTGGTAAATGAAGTGCAGTTCTTCAACTTTCCTGCTTTGATTTCTCTGGCTCACCTTTTTGACATCTAGGTTCTATTACTTCCCAAATTTTCTCCAATCTTTCAATGATGGGCAAAACAATGAATGCAAGTCCACCAGCAACAATTATATGAAAAGATCAGTTCATGGAGTCCATACTTTACCACTCTATATGGTTCCCTGTGACATGGTAATTTTTATAAAAAATGCTTCTGGACGTGTTTCATTTCCTTTGGATAAATTCTCCTTACCTCTATTTCACCTCTATTGTGGAACTCTTCCCACGGAAATTTAATCTCTACATTAACTATGTAATGCTGAACATCAGTTTTTCTCCTCCCAAGTACAGCAGCCATCTAGATTTGTCAGTCATAAATTCTGTGAATATGCCTACTCTGCCCTAAATTCAGAGCACCGTAAAAAATCCAGGAGACACCAAGGCTAGGCTGAGAGCACAGCAATTACTCATATGCAGATGCAAGAAGTATGTAAAGGTACTGAGTCAGGCTGCTCTAGAAAGGCAATGCGTGGCTCCCTTCTGCAATGCTGATGCCAGCGCCTGGTCAGCACTTCATACCTGCCCAGCCAGTGTAAGCGGTGCCATCCCGAGGGTCTGCGGACTTCAGGCCTCTCTCCATTTGCTGCAGAAGCTCTCGAATCTTATTGTTCAAACGTTGTGAGAACTCAGGAGTCAGCTGCAGATACGAAGAGGAAAGCAAACATCAAAATATATTGGCCACTTGACCTCTTAGATATGGGATGTGAAAAAGTTTATTTCCACGTAAGGCCACATTTTCTGCCTGGGAGAAATGGACAATTGCAGCAATTCCTCAATAATACCATTGTTAAATGTTGTTTCATTATAAATTGATGAAGAAAAAATTGATTCCTGACAGATCTGCTATCAGTGTGTTTGCATGTTCTCCCCATGCCTGTGGGTTTTCTCTGGAAACTCCAGTTTCTTCCCACCTCCCAAAGATGTGCACGTGAGGGACACTGGCATCTAAATTGTCCCCAACTGGGTGTGGATATGTATGTATGTATGTATGTATGTGTGTGAGTGAGTGCAGCTGGGGAAGGAAGGGCATCCTGTCCAGGCTGGGCCCCAGCTCTGCCCCCTGAGTTGGCAGGACAGGCTCCCATCACCCCTGCCCCCTAACCCCATTAAGTGGGCTGGAGAAGAATGACCAGACTTGTTTCTATGAATCCTTCTTAAATGTGTCTATACCTGACATTTATTTCATAGTTTAATATTAGAAGTATTTTTGGTCTTTACTTAGAAGTTTGATATTTCTGTGACCAGAATTATGCCATATGACTTTAACCCTTGTTTATATCAATTAGCCCATGGTAAAATTGATTTTGTTATACGTTGTTTTGCTTAAAGTCACAGTTAGGACTTACCATATTTTATTCTGAAACAACAACAAAATAACAAAACTTAAAAGTACTACCGTTGAAGGCAGCAAACAGCTGACCCTCCAACAACACAGGTTGGAACTCTGCAGGTCCACATTTATGTGCGTTCTTCACTTGACTGTGCAGCTCCAACCTGGGTTGTTCAAGGGTCAGCTCCGTGGCCGGGAATTGAGTATGTGGGGGCCGACTGTGGTTCTGCTTGGGTTTCTGACTGCTGGAGAGGTCAGTGCCCCTGACCCCTAGCACTGTTTATGCATCCACTGCATTTTTGTTGTAACATCAAAGTTTTACATAAAATTTTTTTAAAAGTAAAATAGACCATCAATGATAAACTGGGCCAATATTTTATTATAATAAAAATCATTTCATTAAACTAACCACAAATCAGAACTCTGCTGTGATTCCCAGACACGGATTTCACACAGCAGTAAAATTTCAAAACAATGTTGGGGAACATTACACGGGTACATTTTATTTCATCACGTAAGGATTGTAAAAACCAACTACTATCTGTTAGCATCATCATCTCATTTTTTTAAAAAAGTATATCTTAACACCGAAAAAGGTAAGAAGATGGTATAGAATTATTAATAATAATAAAAGATATTAAATTTTATGCCCCTGCCAAGTGGCTTAGTGGGTTGCAGCATTGTCCTGCACACCAACAGTTTCAGGTTTGATCCCCGATTGGGGCGCATAGGGGTGGCAAACAAGCGATGTTTCTCATGCCTCTCTCTCTCTGATCAATAAACATACCCTCAGGAGAGGATTAAGAAAAAAAAGACAGAAAGTTTTACTTGTGAAGAGCATCTCTGATAAGGCAAATGAGACCATCAACCACATCTGCATTATTTACTCTGAAGCATCTCCAGCACCTCTATGATCTTGTATTTCGCACTCCAAAGAAGAAACCACATTGTTTGAAGGACTTACTCCTGTTATTTAACAATTTCTGCCACGAGGTTAAGATTCCAACAAGTCTTCAAAATACACTTAGTAAGATAAAATATACTTTAATATTAAAAGATCTGTAAATCTCAACTAGATAGAAGAGTGCATCTACATGAGAACATGTCACCTTCTGTGCATAGATCAAGGACAATTTATCATCTTGCTTGGCCTTACTTTAAGAGACCAAGAATAATGAGACTGCCTCAGCCTCAGGAAGGGAAGTTACTTTCTCTTTGGTGTGTAACTGCACTTAATAAAGGTGATCTGCCTGAGAGTACTGATTGCTTGTGGCAGACCACAAAATAGTTCAACCTCTAGCGATATTTGAAGAGTCTCTTAAAAACTACCCCCTCTTTTATTTTTTTAATAGATGCCAGAAAACAGATCAATTCCTTATTAAAATGTGTGTGTTGATGAATTAAGGACAGATCTCCAGGGCCTCATCCTTAAGTGTTTAATGTTAAACAATTTCAGAACTCGTATGTTAGTTTCTTTTAGGGATATGTTCAAAAAGCATGTATTAAGCAATAAATTACTGTTATTTGGGGACTGGAGTTTAAATTTAAGAATGTATTTTTCTTCCTCCTTAGGAATAGAGTTAACATTGTGAAAAAGTACTTAATTTATAAACAGCCTAAATATCGAGCTACATTTTCCTGAAGGCTTCTGTCATTAGAATACATCCTCAAGTGTTCTCTTTGCCAAGTTACCATGAAACAGCATGTCTTCCTTCAACAAGACAAGACAAAACACTTTGGCTTCAGGATCTGCAGAGCTAGACAGAACACAGGTTCAAATGGCCATCTGTCAAGTTACCTTGACAGATATGCAAAATCTAAGGCCATTACATCACATGTGAAATGCTTTTTATACGACGGAGTTTAGAAGAAATATCCTCATAAAATTTTAAACAATGTGTGTGTACTTAAAGAGGTCACTTATCCAATCTCACTGAGTTTAAGGATTTCCCAACTAGGTATTCATAGAAAAAACTGTTTTCTCCCTTAACAATTACGTTCCCCCAAAGAGACATGAAAAAGATGTAAATCACACCCAGCTTCTCTTCTGCACAGAAGTTTGTGAGGTGCAAACCAGTTTACTAGGTTTTTCAGCTCTGGGGATGTCCTGAAGGGTGTGGAAGTGGTACCAAGAATTCCAGGCCTGTGTCCCCCATTTCTCAGTTCAGAGGTGTCTTTACCACACACTCCAGTTTCCTCTCATCAGCACCCTGCCTAAACTTGGGTACAGTCACGACGCAATGAACAGGGCACACATGAAACACCGTCAGGATTTTCACCTCTCTTTAAAAGGGAACCAAAAAGATAAAAAAATGCAAAATTACGTGGTAAACTGCATCCGCCTATTTTTATAAAATACCAATGAATTAGGTTACTTCAATGATCAGTTAACAATGATTCCTTATAGTCTACATGTTACAGCTCAAATTGTATATTTCAACATGTACTTTATATATTTAAAATATATTTTATATAGTTACCATCGAGTTAAATATTTTTTTTAAAGGGGTGCTCATCCCTTTCGTGCAAAACTGAGCTCTTTCCAAACAACTGGGGGTCGGAGGAAGGGATTCAGGCAGGTGTATCCCAAACTCACCCTCCCGGCAGGATCAAAGTAGCCTTCGGCCAGTGATTTGTTATAATCGGCATAAGGATTCGGGAAGGCCCTTTGAGCCATGACGCCGGAAGCGAGCCTGCAGAACAGGGGGAAGAGAGAACCTGGGGTGAGACAGGGACCTCGGCCCGGCTGCGCGGGCGGCGGCCGGAGCCCAGGCAACGCTTTCCTGGCAGCCCCTGGGCCAAGGCCGGGTCTCAGTGGTGCAGGGGGGCGCTGGGCCCACGTCGGCCCCACCGCTAGGGCGTGGCGCCTTCGCGAAAAGGCAGCCAGGGGCCCAAACCCACCGCGAAGAAGCGGACCCGTTTTGCACCGCGTTCCCACTCCCAGGACTTGAAGCAACTGCCCGCGCAGTGTCCAGATGGCCCGCCCCGCCTCATCCTCTCACCCCACAGCCTCCCGAAGACAACAGAAACGTCGTGGTCACCGCTCACTTCCTCCCAGTCGGACCAATGAAAACTTTCATCACTCCGGAGGCCCGCCCCCTTCTCTCTTACAGTTCTTTAAAGAGACAGGAGTGTGATTTCTAAAGGCTAACATGGGGTGATTGAATTTCTGGGTAGCCAGACTGGGGACCTATCTTAATATATCGTGCAAATGTGCCCAATATTTTGTATGTTTGTTCTCTTTTAATTCTTTTTATTTTTACAAAACTAACACAAGTCCGGGTAATTCATAAGAGTTACATTTTTTTTTTTTTTTAAATCTGGAGAAGGAAAAAGATTACATTGAGAAATAAACATTCATGTTCCTACTCTAGGACTGAATAATGTCTCTTTAGAGATTTTCCAAACTTTTCTTTCACTTAAAAAGCAAGAATGAAACA
Organism: Anoura caudifer; assembly: GCA_004027475.1. Taxonomy (NCBI): domain Eukaryota; kingdom Metazoa; phylum Chordata; class Mammalia; order Chiroptera; family Phyllostomidae; genus Anoura; species Anoura caudifer. Next base: position 375,441 of record PVKU01000579.1, on the reverse strand, counting down.
GAACAAACAAAAAACCACCACCACAATCAGCAACACAAAGACAAGGTTTATTGAAAGCCCAATAACTCCCAGGCACTCAAGAGGCAACGTGAGTGCCCTAGGGACAAGGTATCAAATGCTAGTTGATAAAACATCCGGGAAAATACAGGAAGACACAAATCACAGCTTTTAAGAATGTTAATCTGATCCTTAGCCTACATTGGACTATAACACTGTATACCCAAAACCCTTAAAAAAAATAACCAAGTCCAACAGAGCAGGGCATCGACAACATTCAACTTCAATTTTTAATAGTTTCCATTATCTAAAAAATTTTCCATTCATTTAAACATATAATCATTCTAAATGTATAGGCTCATTCTGTTGCTCAGAGAATTTTGGAGGTCAGTTTAAAAGTCATAAAGAGTCACCCTTTCTTTCTCTTCTCTCTTGTTAGGACTCTGGCCCCAAACCTGAAATTGTTGATGCTGAGTCTGTCCCAGCGCCCCCACCTTGGCACAAGCTGGTCCCTCTGTGGCTGTCATCTACTTCTGATCCCGACTCTGGCTCAGTGTGTTCTTTGTAACTGTTGTCCTCCTAGGACACTTATCTCCTTCACCAAACTCATAAAGATTTAGTAGAGGTCCTCAGTGAATCTTAAATTGGATACACTTCCTATTTCAATAGATGGTTATGTGCAGGAGCAATTGATAAGAGAAAAAAAGGAAAATTAGTGAAAGTCATTTAGCAATTATTTTTCTTTATTAAAGGTCTACTATCCATTTATCCCATTCACAGTCTTCATATGAGCACTTAGAATAAGTGTGATATTTAATTAGATTAATGAATACTATAGGGAGAGAGACATTGTGGACTGTAGATTGTGCTTGAGCAGAAATGAAAGAAAAGTGGAAGGGGAAGATGGAAGGAAAGTAAATGGAAGGGTGAGATGGGAAAGAAGAAAGGAGCATTTGGTCAGCTTGCTGGCAGCCTCCCAAACACCTAATTTGGGTAACCTCATCAGGTAGCATGGGGGTTCTCAGCTTCAGCACTACTAACAGTTGGAAGGCATGTTTCTTTGTTGTGGGAGGCTGTGCTGTTCATTGCGGTGTGTTCAGCGGTGTACCTGGCCCCTATCCAATTGATGTCAGTAGTGCACCTCTCCGCAGTAGTAGCAAATTGCCAATGGCAAATGTCCCTGGAGGAAGGGGAGAAACACAAATAGGCCTGGTTGTGAACTGCTGAGATAGTATAACCAAGAGAATTTAATAAGGTTAGACGGTTTTACTCCAGTGTTCCCACTGCTGATGTGCTTGCTAGAATAACATGCTGAAATAAATTCAGGAGGAACTTTGGGGTGGTAGAGTGTGTGTGTGTGTGTGTGTGTGTGTGTGTGTGTGTGTGTGTTTAAATTTCAGGTGCAGAATTGAGCTAATTATGCTCCTTGGCTTTTAGTATAGCATCATCAGCATATGCAGGAGTTTATTTTATTTTTTTCTTAATCTCTATTTTCCTCCCATTCCTCTCCCCTATAAGGCAATCAGCACATTATGTTAAATTTACAGAGTCAATCCTTGAACAACGGGGTTTTGAACTGCATGGGTCCACTTCTATGTGAATTTTTAAAAGTACATATACAGTCAGCCCTTAGTATCAGTGGGTTTAGTATCCATAGATTCAACCAACTGCAAATGAAAATTGCAGTTTTACTCTGCAGTTGGGAATCTGCAGATATGGAGGGATGACTATACACATTGATGTATACCACTTTATATAAGGGACTTGAGCTTTTGTGAATTTTGGTATATGCAGGGGTTCCTGGAAACAACCTTCAGAGAACACTAGGAGAGGTGTTCTCTTGGTATTCTGTAGTTAAGTTTTTGAAGAGTCAAATGTTACAGGGGAATTTTCCACAGTACAGGGGGAGGGTGGGTGGGAAGCCACAGAGGGAAGGAGTTGCTACTGATAACCCCAGAGTTGTTCAAAGGTCTAATGTATTGGGTTGGCAAAAATGTTTGTTTATTTCTTTCCATAACACAAAAGATATATTTTTCATTGTCACCAGTAACTTTGTTGATTTGGATATTTTGAGCATGTTGGCTATCTCCTGCTATTGGCTTCTAGTGGGTAGAGGCCAGGGGTGCTGCTAAACATCTTCCAATGCATCAGACAGCCCAACAGCAAAGAATTATTTTGCCAAAAGGTCAATAGTACCAAGAAACTTCACAAACCACTTTGACACGTTCGATCAGTCACAGCACCTTTTCCATACACTGCACAAATCTTTTTTTTGCATTTCAGTTACATTTTTACCTTCCTTGAAATAATAAAGCATAATAAGCTGAAAATGTTGCATACTTTCTTCTATCTTTAATATTAAAATGGCTGCACAAAAATTCACCAATTTTGCTGAGTTTTTTTAAATGCGCACTGATATGACAGCTGTCACAACACAATCTAACAAAATTGTTTCGAATGAAGTTAACCACAAGTAAGCACTGCTAGAGACATCTACAGAAAAAACAAAATGAACCTTTTGGCCACCCCAATATATCCTTTGGAAAACATGCCACGGATTGTGTAGGCATATATTTTTAATAGGTGGACTAGTGCTATAAATACTCATTTACTGTGTTTTAGATCTGTGTTGGTCTGTGGACAATTTATTATTTTAGATAATTGTATAACATTTTCATAGTATTTCTCCACCTCATTTTACTTATCCTTTCCCCCAAGGATGGGCACTATTTCTAGCTTCCACATGACAAATAACATAGTTAGGAATATCCAGTACATGTTCTCAAAAGGATCTGAGCATTTCTGAAATATAGACCTAGAAGTGGATTGCTGGGTTACAGGACATTCTCACACTCAATTTTTCCAGTACTGACTGCTCTCTGGAACCAGAGGACTAGTTCATATTCCCTGAAATGGAATCTAATAGTTTGTTATTCCTATGTTCTCTCCAACACTTGATATCATCCAATATTCTAGCTTTTGCAATTCTAATGGACAATGTGGAATTTTATTGATGTTGAAATTGTCAGTATTTTTGTTGCTAGTGGTGTTGAACTTTTCTCCATATAGCTTGTTACACATCTAGCCCTTTCCTGAGATTTACCTGTTCATACCCTTTGCTTATTTTTCTGTTGGGTATTACATTATTTTCTTGTTGGTTTACAGAAGTTGTTTTTTTGTTTTGTTTTCATTTATATTTTTTGGGAGGAGGATAGTCTAGATAGTGATCTCTTCTGTCTTTAGATGTTGTAGATATCTCCTCTAGTCTGTTAACTTTTTCTAGGGTAGCTGTTGTGAACCCTGAGGAAAAAGGGACCATAAAAAGGGTCTCCTGGTGGCTAACTGAGCTCAAATAAAAAAAAGAAAAAAAAAAAAAACAGAACAAAAGAGAAGAAAACAGAACTTAGCAGCCATTTCTACACAGGGGTCCTCATGCAAACTACACTTCAGCTAGAAGTCTGTATTGAATTAATTACCTATCTCTTCCCTGAAACGTCTGCCCTGTGTTTCTGCCATCTAGCCAGCCCTTATAACGGAGTTCCAGGAATCCTGTTTCAAACAATAGGACTGAGACTTTCCCCATCCATTCAGCTGCACAGATCTGTCCAGTCAGAGAGGCTCTATTATGACCAATCAGGACAGTGCCTTTTGGACCAATCAAACTTCAAGGATTCGGAGTCCTCATTTACCTGGACACAGACCAATCAGGGACATGCATGGGGCAGGGATTTTCTGTATATAAGCCAGCTCCCGTCTGGCTCAGGCAGTGCACTTTTCCTTTCACTGATGAGTGAGGACTGTGTCGTTTTCCCAGGCTTGAGCTAAAACACCCAGGATGTCCCACTGGAGCAGAGGAGCACAGAGGACACACTGTCATTGAATCACACTTCTTCATTTTGATGAAGTTAAGCCCATGCAATTTTGACATTGTGATTTGAAGATTGAGCTTCATGTTCAAAAAGTCTTTGTACACTCATTGGCTACGCTTTATTTTATAAGCTTTTCACTTGTTGCAGTTAGGTCTTTAATCTTTCCGGAGTTCAGTTTTGAATATAGCATAAAGCATGGATCCAAATTTATTTTGGGAGAAGTTTAGCATTGTTTAGAAAGTTCAGATATAATCCAAGTATGAATAAGTTCTCTATTTGTTAGTTGGAAACATCCAAATATTTGAATAACTGGAAATCATATAAAGCTAATTTCTTTTGTTTGTTTTGTTTTATTTTTTTAGAAAACCATCCCAAAGAATTCGTCCTTTGTTCTGGCTCCAAAGGAAAACACTTCATCTTTAGTACCTGTATTACTCTTTTAAGGCAACCACAACAGAGAAGTGTAGTCTGTGTAGCTTAAACAACAGAAATGTGTTGTTTCACAGTTCTGAAGGCGAGAAGATCAATATTGTCACCGAGGTGGATTTCTCCTAAAGTCTCTCTCCCTATCTTGCACACAGCTATCTTCTCCTTGTGTCTTCGCATGGTAGTGTGTGTGTGTGTGTGTGTGTGTGTGTGTGTGTGTGTGTGTGTCTATGAGGGGGGACCCCCCAAACCAGAACTTATTTATTAAAAAAATGTGTATTTATTCTTACATGTTTAAACTTCAGTCACCTTGAAAGTACTCTCCATTTGATGCAATACACCTATCAAGACTTTTTGCTACTGCTCGAAATAGTTGTTGAACTTGTCAATTTTGATGCCTTTTAGTGCTTCTGCCATTTTTTGTCTCATGTCTTCCACATTGGGAAAATGTTTTCCTTTGAAGGACTTTTTTGCATCCAGGGAAGCAAACAAACAAACAAAAAGTCACTCGGGCAAGACTGGGTGAATAGGGAGGGTGGAGCACAGGGGTCATGCCATTTTGGTCAAAAACTGCCGAGCACTCAGCATGGTGTTGGTCTATGCTCTTGTAAGTCGCCCATCATGAAATGGGGAAATGCATTGAAAGAATCTTCAAAAAAATTCACTGAAGTGGAAAGCAGCCTCTCACAACACCAGCTGTCACATGATACAGAGGGGTTCCCAGAACTCTCCACTCGTGGGGGGAGCCTGCACTACAAGGGGCTTGCCCTCCAGAAGATAACTCAGAGTTTTTCTGGGTCCCCCCTCATATGTTCTAGCATCTTCTTCTTATGAGGATACTAGTCATGTTGGATTAGCGTCTGCCTTAATAACCTCATTTCACCTTAATTACCTTTTGAAGTCCCTGTCTCCCAACATAGCCACATGCTAAGGTACTAGGACTTAGGATTTCATTCAACGTATGAATGGGGGGGTGCAATTTGTCCAGTAACTGTTTTCATCTGTAGCTATGGTGGCTGAACAAATCTGTGATTAATACAAGTTTGATTGCTGAAGACTTTTCAAAGGACATTTCACTTTTGGTAAATTTAGAATAACATTTTTGGGAAAAATATAATGTTCTTTCTTTTAATTTGTGAATCTGTCTTGTGCAAACTCTCAGGAAACAATACATTATTGCCTTTAAAACAGAATACCTCTAGAAATCAAGGGAGATTTGTATTAAACAGAGAAAACAGGTATCATTTGAAGGCTCTTTATTTCCATGCTAAGACCTTAATGTCAAATGTTACAATGTGTCAGAGAGTGAAAGCTAAGCTATAGTTACAAAGAGGCTCAGAAACATAATGGCTGAAATGAATAGAAATTTATTTTTCTCTTACTTCAGGTTAGCTTTGCTCCACGTGGGCACTCCGGATCACAGATTCCTTCCATGTGGCCATGTTGTCCTTGTCTGTGAGATTCATGCTCGGCGCAGGCTTGTCTGTGTCCTGGCTTGTGGGGCGGTCAGGAGAGTAGAGGATTGCGTAATGGTTGCCTTTCGCCCCGGACCACCGAATGAAATCCGTCACATCCCACATTAATCCCACCGACAGGCATGTGGTCCTACAGCCACATCTAGGAGGCTGTGAGTGAAGTCTTCTGCTGAACAGCTGCGTGCCCAGCTACAATGAGAGAAGGGCAGGACTGACTTTAGTGGACAGTTAGTGGTCTCTGATGCGTAATGAAAATTCTAGTAACTGATACCCCATGTCTGTCTCCTAGGAAAGTGGCAACGTGCTTAAGTTCCTGTGGTATTCCCTTGCCTCTGACCTCCCCCCACCACCATGTCTTCTCTGTTTCCTCCTACTTATTTCCTTGAATTTTCTTGGCAGCTGGGTCATCAACCTGCGGTAGAAGATAAATCAAAAGACCCCATATTCTTTTTTTATTTTTAGAAAAACCTCCCCCACCTTAAATAGAAAAACAAAACAAAACACGCACACACACACACTCAAAATCAGGCAAATAATTTTTACTATTTTTACTTTTCTCTTAAGTATCACATCTTTTGAGGAGAATTCTCTGCTTCCCTTTCAGCTCAAAGAAGTATAAAGCAGGAGTGACCTAAGCTTGAGTTTAAGATCACTATGCTGTTGGTTTAACATCTAGCCGGGAGTGGGTAATGCTGTAGCAATTTTCTGTTTCATTCATCGGACGGAATTCAGGGATTGACAGAAGCTATTGCCAGTGGAGGGAACGAGAACATAAACAGACATACACCGTGCACACTGAGGCACACTTCTAATTCCCGGGGATGGTGTCTCCTAAGGTGCTGACAGCATCTCCTCCCTCCCTTGACAGGACTGTTACTCGTGTGCTGACAGATTCCTTTCTCTACATGTACCTGCTGGGAAAGAGTCACTATTGTGGGAGGCACAGGTGTGCTGGGGCTTTCTTGGGAGATTAAAGACTGCGAGGACAGAAAGTTGGTGAAAATGTACAAACCTTTAAACTGTTTTAGGGAAGACATTTGAGAAGGGATCTTGACCAACAGCGTTCTTTCATGTCTTTACAAGCAAAAATGGAAGAAAGGCTTTCCTCTGTTGTTGAAAACATGCACCGACGTTTCATTGTTAAAGTCATGCGGACCCCACTTCTCTGCATGCTTCAAATGAGTAACGGAGGTAGGGATGGAAGGCGACCCTTGTTGGAGCAGCCTTCTGGCAACGCTGAATCCTCACTGCAGGAGGACTGCGTTTGCATCCACCCCCTCCTCACTCATACAGAACTCACCTGTGGAAGGAGATGAGGTTTTACCAAGTCCTTGCACGACGTTATCCCATTTTGCCGTGTTCTTTTGGCATATCTGGCAGCCCTGCTCCCTGGCGGGGAAAGTCATCAATGGAGACTCTCTGACACAGGTAGTTCCTCTTTTAAGCTTCAGAATTGCCTCACAGCAGGTACTTCTCACCCGTTAGAAACAGAAACTTCAAAACTTTCTGACTTGCCTGGTACCCATGTTGTTTGCATTGCATGTTTCCTTTCTATCTCTTGAAAGAGGTAAGTACGAGTTCGAATGCATAGGTGAGTGACTGAGTAGAATGGATTTTATGAAAGTGGTGGGAGAAGCTGCTATTTCAGGGCAACATGGGATGAGCAGTGCAACTTACAGACCTAGAAGGAAACTTCAGGAATTCAGCTGGTTCACCCTGCCATGGCCATGCAAGATCATCTGGAACTGGCCATGTCACTCGGTCAGCCAGTGTCTGTGGTGCAGAGAAAAGGGGCTGCAAGAACCATATCTGTACCTGCAAGGGAGGAGCTGGCTCCTTGGCCATTGTCACAGCATCTGGGCTGAGTCCCAAAGCCTGGGTCCAGAGCTGCTCTTGGAGCTGGGCGATCAAATTCTCAGGCTAATTTCCTGCCTCCTGAGGGATAGGACTTGGAGCCTGAAGAGTTATGCACAACTTTTTCCCTGAGTAACGTCAAGTCTAGAGCAGTAATTCTCACATATTGTGTCATCCCAGGAGCTTATTCAAAATGCAGACTCTCAGATTTTCCTGCTAGATATTGCGATTCAGTAGGGTTGGGTTGAATCTATATTTTTTTTTTACTGTTTTTAAATTCAATTACATTTTTTTCTGCAAAAAAACATTATTATTTTTATTTGATCCAGTGTATGGGAGAGGGCTCCAGGGTGGTTAAAAGGATGCCTAGTGGTTTCAGGGAGAGGCTCCAGCAAAAGCCAGACACCAGGGGGTGGTGCAGAAGGGCCCCTCAAAGACCTCCAGGCTCCAAAGGCTCCTCGTTGTGACTGAGGGTGAACCTTTTGAAGAGATACTCACCCAGTCCCACCTGCGTGGGTTAGTCAGGTGGTGGCCCATCTTCTTGATGACTTCCACCTCATCATCCAGGAAGTGGCCCTCCAGGAAGGCAGAGAGATGGAGGTCCGTGTGGGCAGAACGCAGGGCCTGCAGATCCCGAAGGGCCCGGCTCAGGTTCTTCTCCAGGACTGTGGCGGCTTCCACCATGTCCTGAGTTTTACCCCACTCACTGTGGGATGGATTCAGCATGTCCTGGGAGAGAATGCTTCTGCTACACTGGATTTGCATCTTTAAGAGAGGCTCCGCGCCTTTGTGCTTCTTGTCAGCCAGCTCATGAAGGAAGTGGCCCAGCCCTCCAAAGCCCCAATGTTCCAGTCAAAATAGGAGCCCGGACAGAGGTAGGTGTATGAGGCCTGCAGATGCAGGTTAACCACGTTGTTGATAGAAGCCTCCACCTTGGTGGAATAATTCTGATGAATTTGGGAGCTCATGGTTGTTTGTCAATCAGGAGTTAAGGCAAAATAAATTGTGTTGTTTGGTCTTGGAGGCTGAGGATGCAGAGATGGTGTAACAGTGTGCAGCCCAGAGGTGGGCCCTAAATAGGGATTTGGAATGGGACCTAGAACTCAAGGTGTCACAGGTATGGGTTGGGGGAAGGGACACATGGAGCAGGAACATGCAGAGCAGCAACAGCTTTGCAGCTAACCTCTGGTGTGGTCATTTAACATATCTTTAACCTTGAACTGGTGGCATAGATATGTTAAATAGCTGGGGCCATGCTTTGAGCCAGGGGGATGGAAGTGACTTCCACCCAAGATGTAACTGGGGGGCAGCTCCCCCTGGTTACAGCATCTGCATGAGAGATTGGAGAAGATTGGCTCCATGATATGGGGCCACACCTGCCTGGACTCATGATGGCAGCCCAGTAAATCTGGAATAATACAGGAATGCTGACAGGTGCAACTGATTGTAGGAGGAGTTGGAAATGGGGGTACAGAGAAATATTTGGCAGGGGGATTTAAAACCCAGACATGGCAGCCAATGAGGAGGAATCATGCAGTTTTGGCCAGAGTGGGGACCCCTGCAGCTTTGGCAAGTGTGAGGACCCCATGGCTGTGGGGTGCACCCTTTGGCCACATGGCTTAGGAAGCAGGAGAGACTTTGCCTGGAAGAGAAAGGGTGAAAGGACTTTTGCTGTGGGCTATGAGAAGGTACCACATGACTTTGGACTAACTGGGGTCCAAAGCTGGAGAAACTGATGGTGACAAAGCTGATGGTGCCGGGAGCCCAAATCATGGACTTCTACTTCTCTTTCTGAGATACGGTACCCTGGATTAGGGCAGAGGGAGAAGGAAGGGCTGTGTGCGTCTGTGGGTATCCTAAAGGACTTTGGTATTTTAATGAATACTTTAGGTCTGTATAGCTTTAAATAAACATTTCCTTTCCTTTTCACAAGTCTCTGGTGTTGAGAGACATCTTTCCTCTGGCGGTGGACAATGTGAACCTAGTGGGGGGTCCTTTCAGTAATAGTATATCGTATGCCCCTTGCCCCTGTTCTGTAACAATGGCTTCAAAGATGGTGACTGGAAAAAGGTTGAAGGGTGGTCAGAGCTGGAAGGAGGGGCCTCCCTGGGTCTGTTCCATCCAAACACTGTTGGAGAGGGAGACTGATCTGGGGGACTACGGAGGGCACTGCCTAATTCTACATTTTTAGAAACAACTTCTTCATATGATCCTCTTGCAGAGTAACATTTGAGAAATGCTAGAGAAAGAGATGGGGGAAGGAGAGAAAGAGAGAGAGGATCTCCAATACAAAAACTGTGGTACTAAATGGTAACAAGTAGACTGTGAAATTATGTGAATTATATGTCATACCTCAACTTTATATTTGCTACATTGTAGGTCCTAAAGTACTTCCTGGGCTACTGGTAGAAAGAAAGAAAGAAAGAAAGAAAGAAAGAAAGAAAGAAAGCAAGAAAGAGAAAGAAAGAGAAAGAAAGAAAGAAAGAAAGAAAGAAAGAAAGAAAGAAAGAAAGAAAGGAGGGAGGGAGGAAGGGAGGAAGGAAGGAAGGAAGGAAGGAAGGAAGGAAGGAAGGAAGGAAGGAAGGAAGGAGGGAGGGAGGGAGGAAGGGAGGGAAGAAAGATATCCATTCACTTTCTTTTGGTAGTTTGAGTAGGGCTTTTTTTTGTTGTTGTTTGTTTTTTAAATCCTTGCTAAAGGACATGCTTTTGTTAATCTTAGAATGAGGGGAGAGAGAGAGACAGAGAGAGGAGAGCGAGAGAGAGAGAGAGAGAGAGAGAGAGAGACATTGATATGAGACAGAAGCATTGCTCGGTTGCCTCCTGTATGCTCCCCACTGGGGACTGAACTTGCAACCTAGGTAGGTACCCTGATCAGGGTGGAACCCGTAACATTTTGGTCTACTGGTGATGCTCCACAACTGTGCCACCTGGCCAGGGCTCAACTAAGGTTCTTAACACCCTCATATTTTCAGGAGTTCTTTCTTAGATTGAACCTAAATGTCTCTCATCCAGAATTTTAAACCTGTTCTGAGCAAAGAAGAGAACAACTAGTCAGAACAAGTCTTTTATAAGTTTTAAAACCTAAACTTGATTTTCTTTGGGCAGAATAATTCTATTTTACACCTTTCACCACGAGGCCTGATTCAGAGCTCTTTAATAAAGCCCTGCACCATCAAGCCAGAGGCCAGGCGGAACAGTGCCAGTTGGACCAGGAGTTGGCTGCCGCTTGGTGTGGAAAGGTTCATAAACCTTTCAGGGGACTGGGTGTTGTTGGCATGACTACAAAAAGGCTAGGAATTGGGCCACAGCCCTTTCCTGCTAACGGCTACTGTTTATGGGGTCTTTATTTTGTGCTAGGTGCTTTACCTGAGTTATGGCCCATGATCCGCAAGTAGCCACTGCTATTAATATCCTTTTACAGGTGAGAAACAAAGACTTACAAACTTCAGTCACTTTTCTGAGGCTATTACTCAGCAAGTGGTGACTCCAGGCCTGGGGAGACCCCATGTACTGAGCTACACTCCCCTGCCCTGCCCCGACACCCACCCAGGAAGCTGCAGCCCTCCTAGTGTGCCCCTGCTCTTGCCCTTTGCTGGAACTGGGCCCCAGGCCTGCCCCTAGGCTGCTCAGTCTCTGTCGTAACCCCCACCCTGCATTATAATTCCTAATCTACCCTTCTTTTCTCTTGGGAAACTGTATTCTCTCATTCGGAATACTTAAAAGTAGAATCCAAATAAACTGATGCAGAGGTATGGATGGGAGACAAATCTTTTATATTTGTGTGCAAAAATCGCATTTTATCTGTTTCCATGTATTTTGTTTGTATACAAGTTTGGCCTGGATATGTAAAGGTTGGGTCTCTAAAATGCCTCCACATTATATTCTCTGATTCATTGTTGGTTCTTTTGTTCAGTCATTCACCCATTTACTTTTTTTCAATAGGTGATTTAAGTAGATATTTATGGAGCATCTATTTTGTGCTAGGTGTTTGAACGTAGATGTGTTTTTCTTTTATTTTTTATTTTTTATTAAAGAGTTTATTTTTAGAGAGGGGAAGGGAGGGAGAAAGAGAGGGAGAGAAACATCAACGTGTGGTTGCCTTTTGTGAGCCCCCCAGGGGACCTGGCCAGCAACCCAGGCATGTGCCCTGACTGGGAATCCAACCGGTGACCCTTTGGTTTGCAGGCTGGCAATCACCCCACTGAACCACACCAGCTGGGGATAGGTTTGGTATTTGAATGAAAGTATCTTACAGGCTAGTAAGAAGATGAACAAGGAAACAGATGATTACAATATACATAAATATTATGCTGTGTGAGATGCACAGGATACTCTGGGAATTCAGCAGAGGTACCTAACCGGATCTGGGGGAGTCGAGGAGGTTTCCTGGAATGTGATAGCCGAGCTGGCTCTGGAAGGAAGCAAAGCAATGAGATAAATAAAGGTGAGCAGGGAAGATCTAGACGAACTAGAATTAGTGCATTTTCTAGATTTTATATGAATAGAAATAGGTAGTATATACTCTGCCTTTTTTCACTTAGTGTAATTATTTTTAAGGTTATCCATATTGCATATATCAATAGTCCTTATTATTCAGTTTTATTTCATTTTGTGGGTATACCACGATTTGCTTTTGTGTCCACCTCTTGAGGAACATTTGGGTCATTTGCAGTTATTGGCTATTAACCTATAAAGGTGCTAATAACATGTAAAAGTCTTTGTATGCGTATAACACTTCCTTTCTCTGGGGTAAATACCTAGGAGAGGAATAGCTGGTATTTTTAACTTAAAGAAACAAACTGCTTACAGAAATGCACCATTTTACATCCCCCCACCAGCAGTGTATGAAAGTTCCAGTTCTTTCACATTTTTGTTGACATTTGGGGTGTTCAGTTCTTTGAATTTTAGCCATCCCAGCAAAACTGTATAGTAGTAATTCATTGTGGTTTTATTTTTCATTTCCCTAGTTACTAACACTATTGAACACCTTTTCATAGTCTTCTTTGCAAATCATATATTTTTTTGGTGATGCGCCTGTTTGAATCCTTTACCCTTCTTTTTATTACGGTGATTGTTTTCTTAATAGTTTTGATATTTCTTTATATATTCTGAACACAAATTCTTTTTTACAAGATTTATAAATGTTTTCTCCCAGGTTGTGGCCTGTCTTTTTATTTTTGTAACATTGTCTTTGAAGATTATTTGATGACTGGACATTTTGGGGAGTCCAAATGCCCAGGATCCGTGCTTCAACCTGAGACCACTCTGAAAGGCCATCTTAGGTCCAGAGCTCCCTGCGGGGTGGGCAGGGGCTCTGTTGCAACTGCATTGTGGGTCAGCTTCTCCCTCTGCTCAGTCAGCCACCTGACATCTCCACATCCCTCTTTCCAGAAGGTGCTCTCCAATAACCCCTGACATGCAAAACTCCGCAGAGTCAATTTCTGGGAACCAGTCCGAAAACAAGACCCAGGGCTGTTTTTGTTTGCTGTAAATCCTTACTCTGTAAATAAATCCTACCCTATTCACATAGGAAAATATACCTTGAAGCATATCTGTCTCTAGTTACAACTCTAGAAATGAAGTCTAACTCAGGAATATTCTTAATTTTCTATCCTCTTGTTTCCTTAAAGAATCTATGTGCTACTTTCCCAGAAGGAGCTACTGAACAGCAAGCCACTCTACTCATCCTTTACGTGACTCTAGATGTAGTGCTTCTGGGTCCCCAACCTCTTCCCTGTTAGTCTGCCCTCTGACCTTAGCCATTTACATATTCAGTAGGCAGATTAGGACTCTGGCATCTTACAGCTGTCTGGTACAAATGATGGATGGAACCTGATATATAACAGATACAGTTTGAGCCATCAGAATTTGTGGCAGCTCCAGAACTTATACATGGGAGTGGCTTAGGCAGCTGTCTCATGGGGTGGAGCCCAGAATAAAGTTGTTTGAACCTGCATTTGCAAAACAGTTCACCTAAGACAGAAACAAGCATCAATTGTGCATGTTAAAAAAATGAGAGATGAGGAAGTTAATGGACATTACAGTCATGTTTCTCCAAGCCACCCCTTGGCACTGGTGTTTTTGAATGGCTTGCTGTCTTTATGTTTAAGATTAATTTGGCGTTGCTGAGTACATTGATGCCCCCTCCTATTTTTAAAAGTTAAATCTGATCTCTCTTTTGAATTTTTCCTCTACAGTTTGTCTTTCCTCCTTCAAGTGTTTGGATAGTAAATTTACCTTTACACGTTTGTGCTCCCAGCTATACATATCAATTTGTAAAAAGCCAAATGGAGAACAGCTTAGCATCACTGAAATGTCAGGAAAATGCCCAGAAGGCAACAATTCAATACGGGAGTTTCAAATTTTGAGAATAGAATTAGGCCACTAAATCAGTTTTCCTGCCTGTGTCATGGACCGTAGGGATATGTCCTAGTTCTTTTTTAAAAAAAGGGCATTTGAACCTCACTCAGTATAACTCATGGATCTGGGCTGGGGACCTGTGGGAAACCCTTGGATTTGAAACTAATTGAAATCTGCATTGAAATGGCCTTTTCCTTTCTTCATTAAATATCTGATGTGCTATACAACCTTTTTCTTTGGCTTGCTTGCATTCTTCTTTTTTAACTGCACAAATGGGCTATTCTCCAAGGTGGGTAGAGAAGAAAAAAAGAAAAGAAGAAATCTGGACTGAATCATGCTGTTTGTTAGATCATGGGTGCAATTTTTCCTTCTGTGTTAGGGGAAAGGGTACACTCCCTTTGGTTTAGAGAGGAGATGAGTCAGTTGTCAATTCTAAGTATTATTATCATGTTTCCAATGCCATAGCTGAAGCAAAAATATCCTTGTCTGAAAAGTGAGGAAAGATGAAAACGCAGGTCTGGGTCCACCATTATCATTCACCTCATACCACGAAAGCTCTGTCTCCGACTGCAGGCTGAGTTTGCTCACGACCACGGTTTCTTTTCCAGGGCTTGACAGGTTCTGGTTTCCCGACAGTCTCCCTGTTAGCATGCTGCCTGTTTGTTCTTTCTACTCCTGCTGCACCTGCTTCGGTAGTGATTGTTCTGTGAACGTAGGTACCATTGCCTTCAGAGATTAAGAGTGCATTGTGAGCAGAAATAAACCAGTGGATTTCTCAGGGACTGTCCACATTCTACCCCTCTGCTGGGCAATAGCTGAAAGATCTCTCTCGGGAAGGTAATGTTTTCCCTTGGGAATTGTGGGTTCAAAATGTGTTTACAAACTGCTTAGAGCCCCTTTCCCACTCCATCATTTCTTTTACTTTTTAAATTTATAATTGCATTTTATAGCCAAAAATGATAGAAAGGTTAGTTTTTAACGTTCCATAGGAAAAAAAAAAGTAAAAAAAGTTTTTCCCGAGTACATTTACTGAGATTTCTCCAGCAAATCTAAGAGAAGTCTTAGAGGATTGCAGATTCATACGTTCTGTGAATATTCCTCTTACTTTCATACAAATCTGGGGATTAAAGAGACAACAGGTTAAGAATCATTGCAAGTTGTTCAGTGGGGAGCTTAGTAAGAAAATTACTTATTATTTTAACATTCAAAAATTGTTTGATCAACACTGTACCTTTCTGGATAATGAGAAAGTTCCTCCCCAAGGCCTGGATCAATGGAAGTGACTCTGCGGAGGGAAATCTTTAATCCGATTTACCTTTCAGGACAGAAGAATATGTATCCCGGGATTTAAAGGGAAAGGGGTCCTCCCTTCTCCCTGACACTCTTAGCACTCTTAGCTCTCCAGACTTAGCACCCAGGGTTACTTGAACTTGCGGACTGAGGCACCCTCTGCTGCTGACTTTGTTTTGAATTTCTGACTACATTACTCTGCAGAGGACAGGCCAAATTTCTGGCACCGTGCAATGTCGGTGGATGTGTGTTGGCACTGCTTTTGCTCCCTGGTATGTTTCAGGAACGAGTTCTTTCCTCTCTTTAACGGCAGTGGAGTGACCCAGAAATAGGGCTGCCCCACTTCTGTTTGTGAGTAGGAGAGAAACTTCCCTTCCCTGCACATTTATCTGCTAGCACTTTGACATTTCCAATTTGCAGATTATAGGAGCAAGTAAGTAAATATTAGGTAAGAGGCAATAAAAGATATGGAAATCTAGTTTAAGCCAAACATCGTAAAATGGGGAGACAGAGTCATAAACCAGTCGTACTTGCTTTTCCCCACACTACCATAAGATTGAAAGAAAGAAAAGAAGGGAAGTGGGAAGGAAGTTGCTTGTCTCAGAGAAGTCCCTTAAAACTCTGGATTCTGCATTTATAAGATAAGGAAGGTTGTGGGGGCAAAGCTGGAAAACCCCCTTGAGGTCTGTGGGGCTCCAGAGTGGGACACTTTATAATGTATCCAGTGAGCTAATTTCTGGAGAAAATTCATGTGAAGGTTTGAATTGTGTTTTGGAAGGAATTGTTTGAATAATTGACTTGAATGAGTTTAATTGGTTACAAGAGAGCGTTTTATGTCTTTGGATGATGTAATTATTGCTTGTGTTGAGTTCCTGCAGGAATGATATAAATGTTGGATGTATTTGAATTACATTGGTTGTACAAGCATGCATTTAATGTCTGCGAATTTGTTTTCTTCTCTCTGATGTCCTGAGTGTCCTGTGACCATGGGCAATTATTGCCTCACCACCCCAATTAAGGCATCAAGTCTCCACCAATTCCTTTGTAAGAAGAGATGCAAGGTCACCTCAAGCAGATCTGTCAGCACTGGGGAGTTGCGGGATGCATCTCTCCAAAGAGGGATCTTCTGCTGGGGGGCCCTGTGCCATTTGGAAGACTGGTCTTTCCCTCAAGCTTATCAACCTGAGGAATAGTGATAACATTCCACTCTCTCAATTCTTCCTCCTTAACTTGACAGGGGCTTCCATGGAGATTTAACGGTGGTGATAACACAGCAAGTGAGAATGCAACTAAGCCATTGGCAGCAACCAACACTACAGTATGGGCAGTTGCTGGTAACCAAGAATCTGGCGGCAGGAGCAAAGCCAACAAAGTTGACTGCTCTGCATTTAGGTTGAGGCCAACCCAATGTACCCATCCACAAGAATTAGGTTTCACTATCCTTCCAGAATTCTTTTTCTGGGCTATACCATTTTATGATCATATAATAGCAGCACTTGATGGCTAGAGAACCTTCTTTAGACATAGTCATATAATTTAATGATCCATGGTTTTATGCTTTGTACATATAGAAAAGTAGAAGTTCCAAAAAGTTAAACAAATTGCTATACTCCTCTAGCAAATCACTGTAGAAGTTAAAGATAGGATAGCTAGTGTGACTGGGTAGAGTGGATTCGTTTTGTACTATCGAAGTTTGATCATCTGTGGAAAATAACTTTTAGTGTGTTACATGGAATGAAGCATAGAGAATATCTGTATTCTTTGCCCTACCATGAAGCCCAGGGGGCCACTGGTAGCAGAGAATCTAGCAGAGGATATTTTGATTCTTGCCTGCCTTGCTGCTATAAATTTTAAGATCTATAGTAAGATCTTGGTAAATATAGTAAAATTTTAAATCTATAGTAAGGCTACACAAAGGTCTAATTACCCATAACTTCAATGGAAGGAGAAGTTTCTCTACTTCAGGGGTTCTTAAACTTGTGTGTGTGTGTGTGTGTGTGTGCGCGTGTGCTATGATGGCGTTGGCAGTCTGTTAAAGTTTGTTACTCTTCATCAGAATAATCTTTTTTAACTGTACAATATCAAATACAAAGAATTCAGAGAAAACATCACACTAAATACAGGTTATCAAAATAATTAAAGAATTGTGACACAGTGTGTGTGCTTCTTATTTACATATTAAATGACAGATCTGATGGCTGGCCTAATAAGCATCATAAATCCAAAGTAATGACACATATAGTATTTCAATGTATCTACAAAAACTGCCATGAGAAATAAAAATATTAGTAAATCGTGTCCGTGACAAAGTTACAGGTACTGCTGATGTGACTGTGGTTTGGGTCTCTCATTTACATTTGAATGAAAGACTAAATTTCAGCTAGATGGTAGTGAAAATAAATGATGTAATTTAATTATTTTTTAATTCAAGTTATGGATTCTTTGAATTCCATCCCCAGCCCCTTCTCTGTGGGTTTAAGATGAACAACTCCTTCTCTGTTGGGCTTCCCAGCCATCTTTCATCACTTGCTTCACTGAGTTGGTGTTGAAGTAGGAGTTCCACATAGGTTTTCAAACAGGGGCCAACTGGTGGCTTCATTGGAAAGTTGAGTACAGCCAGCAGAAGGTTGCAGTCAGAACACAGGATGTGTGAATTCTAGATCAAATTATAAAGTGATAAAAAGTTTTTTCTGTCCTGTGCATAATCTTCCTCCAAGTCAGGGGCTTGGTGCTTCTGGGTGATATGAACAATTTAATTAGATGTAATTGTTGGTGACAATTCTTTAGCCTCTGGATGGATATATTGAGTGTGTAAATTTACACACTCAGAGAGTGTGTCTACACGGAGATGACACTATTTAGTCCAAAGGGATACATAGCCAATGATGGATTTCTGGGTTTTTTTTTTTTGACACTTGGGTAGGTGGGTAAAGGGATGTTCTTGGTCGTTACTGATATCTTTCCGTCACCTTTTAGCTGACTGTTTCTCTTGCTTACTTATAAGCCAGTTATAGGTTATATTTAGCAAACAGGGGAAATAGTTCTTTTTCAGTTTGCTCTCGGTTCTACTGATCCTGGCAGTAACATTTCCCCAGGGGCAGGAAAATGCTCCTTCAAGTTGAACATCTCATTTGCAGTGCTGTCATTTAAGGTGATAGTCATTTATAGTTTTAGAGGGATGATTTCATTCATATGAGTGAACAGATGGGTTAATAAAGCTGTCTGAAGTTGTTACCTGGTTCACAAGCTATTCCAGGGACATCCAGCATGGTGTGTGATGCTGAATGCTGAATTACCAATAGTCTATTAGATTATAAGCACCTTGAAAACCAGGCTTAAACCTGAAAACCAGGGTTAAACCTCATCTAAACCAGGTGCTTGTCAACGCAGAGTAGAGAAAATTTTACTTTTAGGCTTTAAGAGGTAGAGGTGGTGCAGTGTATGTTGCTGTCATGTAGCATAGAGAAAACATTCAATTTATGGCAAATTAATCCATAAAAAAGAACTGTGATCAATTTTTTGCTATTTTATTCTGAATGTGTTTTCTTATTTTCCAATGTCTCTAACTATAAAATGGCATTGACATCTTAAAGGAAATGATCACATAAATCAAATACACTTTTTCAAGAATTGACCCTCTCTGAACTTTAGGTGAAGGGATGCTTTCAAAATTGTTGTCTTTATAAAAAAATATTTTATTGTTGTTCAATTACAGCTGTCTGCATTTACCCCCCACCACTCCTCCCAAGCTTTCTTAATTAAGTTCCCAAGCTTTGTCGATTTTTGTGGTGAGCTTGGTTTTATTTTATGTTTCATTGCAGTATGAACTGAGATTTGTCGTGAAGCCCCATAAGAAGGGAAGACAGGAAGACAAGAGGGGAGGCTGTCATCTTGCTGGATCCCTACTAGGCTCCGCTGCCAGAGGTTACTCTGCATGCATCACTCATGCTTGATGGTGGAAGGCAGTGACCATCAGCCCAGTTTCACATTAGAATCACTTAAGGAGCTTTTAAAAAATACCATTGATATCAGAACTTCTGCAGGTGGAACTTTGTATTGGGAAAGTATCAATAGTACTCTAGGTGATTCCAATATTTTGCTAGTGTCAAGAATTATTGGTAAAGTGGATGTGAATGGCCTGTGAACCCAAATGAGTAAGATTTAGAACTCAGATTATTTTTTGTTCCCAGCCTTAATTTTTCTATTAGCTTAATTTTTTTTTTGGTTTATTTAATTCCTAAGTTCAAAGTTCTTGCATAGTGTAAAATTTGGGAGAATCAGAGGAGCCTCTTTATTTGTAGTTCATGTATCCACGGAGGTTACCATTGTGTGTCTATCATTCCACCAAATAGCCCGTTGGGTCTAGCGGTGTGGCTTGGGTCATCGGCACTTTTCTGTGATGTGGCACTAAGACCAGGATTAAGGGGGTGCCACAAAACCCAGTACCATATAAATGGCATTCTAATGCAAAATTCAAAGCATCTAAATGAATGCAAAATTTTATGATGCACAATATATCAAAATTTTGATGAAAGACAGGGTTTGCGTGCCCTCCATCGCCAGCCCCTCCCCTTGTGGGAAACATGGCCTTTCTAGCGGCGCTGACCTCTCTTCCTGCCTGTCCCTTCTGGTTGAGGAAAAGCTCATTGAACCCAAGAACAAGCCTTTCACCTCATGCTTGCATGTTTGGCTAACATATTTGATCTCCTCAGGAGTATTTTCTCTTATTCCTCCCTTCTCCAAAATGGGTCTAGACTTTTGGTAGCAAAATATACGAAGAAAACTATTTAGCGGGCAATTTTTTTTTCAATTCGCCATACTTCTTTTCTTTGTCACTGAGCACAGAATTCACTACTTGGGGTACATGAGTGTGTGTGCATGTAGTATAAACATACTACGTGTGTGCATGAGGGAATTTGCGGCCAGTGTGTACAGGAGAATCTGCAATCAATCCTGCTGCCCCATCCCTCCCCTCCCTTTCCTTCTCTCCCTCTCTCCTTCCTTCCTTTTTCCCTTCCCTCCTTTTTCTAATAAAGGTAAATTGGTGGAGAGCACAGAACATTTTTGTTAATTCTTAAAAACACAGATTCTTGTTTTCACCAGAATTCTCTGTCTTCTATACCAAGTATTTTTTGGAGTGGGTCTTATATAAGTTACTCACCAAAAAGTTCAACCCAGCAGGGTGCTGCCAATGTATCAGAAACAACTATGGCATTTGCTGACCCCTTAGGCACTGTGATTTGCACAGGGAAATGTTCAACTTTCTCACTTTATATTTTGCTATTTGAGGAATTAAAAAAAAAAAACAAAAAACTGTATATGTATCTGTCCCCAGAGCCCTTTGTGGAAACAAGGCCTCCATCCATCTCTCAGAACTCTGTGGCCACCATCTTGTTTCCATATTTTCTGCTTTGGTTACCTGGGTGTTCTTGAATAAAACCCTCCTCTTCCTTCAGCCACAGATAGAAATTAGCTCAGGCAAATTGGGCTCTCACGATGCCCCTGTGCAGGAATATCTGAACCTTAGCAGTTCAACATGGCTTAAGCTTGATGTCTCTCATTCTCTCACACTCAATATCCAATTTCTCCGTAAACTCTGGCAACTCTAACTCAGGATCTACCAGAATTTTCTCAGTTTTCCCCAGCTCTGCTGCCATCACCTTGGTCCCAATCAGCACGTCCTTCTCCTGGGATAACTGCAGTGGCTTCCTAACCGGGTGAGGGAAGGAACTGCTTAAGCTCATCTGTATGCACACTCTTCTTCCTTACGCACACCCTTCGTCCTTAGGCACACCGCTGGCCGGCTGGCCAGCATTTCCCAGGCCGTGGCATCGGTGGAGCTGAGTGACTGGTTCTCACTGGAATGAGAGGGATGATGCTTGTCTCCTCAGGTGGGGGAGTGTGTTCCGTCTTTACACTCTTTCTCTGTTCACGTTATCCAGTTCAGCAGACAGAAGAACCCGGAGGATCTGGGGGAGAGAGAGGTCACAAGATGGAAAAGGCCTGGCGCCCTGAATTACAATGTGGAGCAGAGTCATCACATCGGCCTATACTGAGCTTTGTGTGAGTAGGCAATAATTGTACTGCACAAATAGCTGCATGGCTAGGTGCCTCACCTTCTCAGCAATATCTTTTTTGACCATGCCATTTAATACTGAACTCCTATCCTTCTTCTGTGTTTCTATTTTTCTTCATGGCATTTATTATCATGTAATATACATACTGATTTAATTTATTGTTTGTCAACCCTCTGCCCTACCCTTGTTCTGAACAACTGGCCTATGTTTTATCAAATAGGGAATGGGAATCTTGTAACTGATCATATCTCCTTATTTTTTATTAGATCTAATAAGTTCAGGAGAATTTGTAATATCCAGTTAAGGAACTGTGTATTAACTCTTCCCAATTTTGTCTTACTATTTGGTCTTCATTACCTTTCACTGTGATTTGTTTAAAAATTAAATTAAAAATTACTGTTTTATATCTATTTTTGTTCCAAATCTTTTTTGAAGTTAGGCAAGTTATAAAAAAATTATCTTCATACCCCCTAATGCCAGCAAACTTTGTGCAAATAGTCATTAAAAAGAAGTTTAATCAATATGTTTTTTAAAATCCTATTTTTTATTTAGGAAGATTTACCCTTTTTATTCTACAAATCATCTTTCCAAATGAATACAATGTCCACTTATGTTGGCATTTTTCAATTTAGTTTGAACATATTTGGAGCATATGTCAGGACAGGGGACTGAAAAAATTAAAGAGAAAAGTCATCCACCCTGAAAGGAAGGCTCAGTTCCGGTCTAGATGGTGCTTCTTGCCTCTCTTTTGCCCGGACCATTCTCACTCTTGTAACTTTCACCTGAGTCTAGCAAGACTTTACAGTTTGAGTGAGAGCCTCAGTTCCCATCTCTGCTCCTCCAGCAACTGAATGATGAAAGGTAACTCCTTCCCCCTTTTTATACTTTAAAACAAGGAGGAGTGGATTAGCTCAGTAGGTCTCAAGGCTGGATTTAGCTTAAGTGGCCTGAAGTGCTCTTAAAAAATACTAATTCCCTGGACCCTAGTTCTAGAAATTCTTATTCATTATATTTGAACAAAATGTTTTATTTTAAAAAATGATTTTTATGATAGTAAGTATTTGGACATGGGACCCAAGTACTAATATATTTTTAAAGAGCTCTCCATTTGATTCTCTTGCACAGCCAGAGTCGAGACCATTGTCTCACTAAGGTCTCTCCCAGCACTGATATTCCGTGACCAGGAGGATAGTTCAGGCCTCTCTGACTTTACGGAGAGTAAAATCAGCTCTTGTAATTCTGTTGGTTAACTTCTTGGAAGTTATGTTGCATTCTACCGCTAGATGGCGCAGGCAATGCTTGGGATGAAGGAGGCTGGTTATTTGGGATTTTTACTTGCCCTGAGCAATATCCTTGAGACATCTAGCTTAGGAAGCTTTGTGGGGACATGACACTGAGGTTCCTTTCCCTGAGCTAGAGGCACAGAAGGTGCAGCTGTTTTGCTTGACAAGTTGATAGAGAGAGACTCGTTAAATGTGCTATCATTTGAAGGGAGAGAGAAAGTGAACCCTTGCATAAACATTAGCTCACCCTTTTCTTATTTCCAGCAGGTGTGTGTTCCTTCTCTCTTTTCTATATTTTCATTTTTCTTTTTCTGTCAGTGACTTCTATTTTCATCTCTCTCTCTCCCCTTTTCTTGGTTTCTGCTTCTAATCACAATTTATTATCTGGTTGTAATAACTAAAAATGGATTAAATTTTATTTTGGCACCTTTATGGTTGATTGAAAATTTTAGGAATTTGAAAATTGTTCAGATATAGCATTCTTAGAAGGGTGAACATATTCAGGTTACAGTGGTAATTTCTTATTCAGGGGACTTCTGCAACAGCTGTGGCAGTGCCACCAAATCCAGTAAGAGAAAAAGAATTTCATGCCCTATCAAGGGAAAACAGTGAGAAATCCTCTCCCTGTTTACAGTACAATCTGAGTTGTGGCCAAAGCTCTGGGTGTACATGTAAGTAAGGGTTTTGCAGAATAATTGGGGTGCTTCTTTGCTGCTTTTCACTGGAAGATCTCAAAATGCACTTGGTGATTTACTCTATGTAGCTGCCTTTTTTTTCCCCTTTGGCTGTCAAAATGGAAGACTTGTCATTTTTTTTTTATGAAGAGAGATTGTATGTCTTCCCTGGCTTTGTTCTAGCCCAGCTGCTTGTCATTCAGGGAGATGCTAGCCTCTCGATACCCGGATATACCTCTGTGCTTTCTTCTTCCCTGAGTGACATATACTGATGGGTCACTGCCTGGCAGTGGAGCAAAGCATGGTGTGTGCCCATCCATGAAGATCCCTTGTTGTTTACTCTTCTCAGGTTTCCATCTGGCAGCATTACATACTGATCTTCATTAAAACAAAACAAAACAACCAACAAATCTCCAAACAATGCAAAAACAAACAGAAATACAAGAAAACATTCTTTATATAATAGCTAATATTATCAATTGCTTACTGTGTGCCAAGTACGTTTTAAACAGCTGAAATATATCATTTAACCCTAGCACCAACATCATGACTTAGGTCCTATTATCATTCACATTTTACACATGCGGAAGCTGAGTAAAGGCAGAGTTAAGTAAGTTTCTCAGTGGCACACAGCTGATAAATAGGTGAGCAAAGCTCTGAGCCCAGGCAATCTGACACCAGAGACTGTGCCCTTTTAACCCTACATCCCCATGGAAAGGATAGACTCTCTAACTTGATAGTCTTTAGGAAAGCTGTCTTCCCTGTTAATGTAGCAATATTACCTTTGATAGGTGATTGGGCAGATGCTCCAAACCCACTCCTCCCCCCTTTCTGGAGGACTAAGTGAATTCTGGTATACCCATTTTCTGTTGGTGAGGCAGCCAAGAGGAGAGAACCTTCCTTTTTAACAGTGATTGGCACTGTGCAGTGTGTCTGTACAAACCTAAGTACACTTAGGAAATGAACAACTGAGAGCATGAGTCTTGTTTGCTTCTTGCTGACTCACTTCTCAGTCACCTGAACAGGGCAGACGATAGGGACAAATATGTAAAAAACTTTAGCAGTCGGCATTTGGAGCTCTTCCTCACTAGTCATACACTACCTTCTTTGGGTCAACAGAAGTCTAGAGAAAAGTCATATCCACTCAGCCTGGAAGAATGTATCAGTGTAACTCATGTGATTTGGAGCATGAAGAGGGCAGATGGCAGTGTTCTGAATGAGCTACTCCCAGGGGCATATAATAGTTTTGTGAATGGGAATCTAGAAGGTAGAAACTCATATAATTATTAGGGCTTTGAAATCTTTTCAATTGACATAGGAAGAAACTGTAGCCACTGAAAGAGAAACAAATGCAGACCTTGCTACTGAAGAATGATAACCTCAGTGGAAGACTCTTAAGAGTCAGCGTCGCTGTGCAGACATCCATGGGAGTTGACAAAGAGAGACTGGTTCGAAGACTTCAATGACTCCATAAGCAAAGCTTGAGGCTTAGAAATACGCTCACATTACAGTGCGGGTCAAACTTCATGGGATGGGACAAAGGTGCATGTGTAGAGCAACACAGAAAGGCTTTTAGAGGTTATTACCCTGAGCCACATTGGTTGAGGGGCAACACAAATTCCTTAGTGAGGAAGGACTATGGAAAGCTCAAAACTGACTAATACTTATTTATACATGGTAGTTTTGATAATTCTCAAGAATCTTTTTATGTTGGTTTCATCCCTTGGTTAAAGAATTTCTCTAGGTTTTATTCTCTGTGAATCTTTGCACCATGAATTATGCTGTTTCAGACTCACAATCAATTGCCTCCTGACATCTCCTGATGATCCTATTAGGCAGCTCAAACTGGATGTTATCAAAACTGAACTTACAATCTTTCCCCTAGACCTCTCATTCTCCTGTCAACCGTATTTCAGAGAATGACAAAACCAGCTGCCTGGTTGCTCTAACCTGAAGTATGGATGGCATCATTTTACATTACTCTGTCCTCTCCTCACCCAATCAATCTACAAGGCTCACGGTTTCCATCTCCCAATACCTCTTGAATCTATCTTCTTTCTTTTTTCCTGGTGTCTTTAAGTTCAAAATCTTGTCACTCTCATCTTTATGATTGTCCTTCTGTCCCCACTTTGAGCACATTTCTGTGTGTCCTTTTCTTTGGTTCAGTGATTTTTCTAAAATGCATATCTGATCATGTTCCTTTTTTTTGCTTAAATTGCTTCCTGAGTTTAATAGAGCTTTCAGGATAAAGTAAACTCTGCCTTCATACACAAAGTGCATGAGGGTTTGGAGCCCGGGGCCCTCTCTCTCTCTTTACCTCCACCTCACCCATGGTGTGAAGCTCCTCAGATGGTGGCTATATCACATCGTTCTGTCTTCATCCATGCTGTTCTCTCTACTTGTCCCTCAAAACTCAGCTCGCGCTGTCTCTTCCAGAGAGCCTTTCAATGAAACACCTCAGTTGCACAGTTAAGATTTCGGTTTTTCTTTTTTCTCTAATGTTTTTCCAATGTCTTTCTTTACCATTTCTTTAAAAATTTTGGTGTCAGGTTTTCTTCCTCTTTATCAGTTGTTTATTAAAATATTGGTTTCCTTATGTTCTTTTAATCTCTCTCTCCTTTACCTTTATGCATGGACTGATACAGGTTCATTGACACCAACTTTGGGCTCACTCTTTTCTATGTCCCTACTTTATTCCTCTGCATATAATGCTTTGTAAAAGAGGAAATATTTCATGTGGCAACTTTTAGTCCCACCTTGTTAGTTATACTAACCTAAGGAAAAACCAGGAACACGTGCATTGAAATTTTCTGCCTAAGTCCTTTAACTTAGTCTTCTTGTAATAACACTGTTCTCAGCAGTTAAGGGTTTCGCTACATCAAAGATAAATTTACTTTATTGGTGCATAATCTTCAAAGAGAGTTTTAAGGTCTCTGAACCAGAGAGCCAACACAGATATGGTTCAGAAGTCCACGGTGTACTCACAGGTATGACTTATGGTAAGGTAAAAGTTTTTATTTGTCAGCGATAAGACGGATAGGCCAAAAGCAGCCCCATTCATAAATTTGGTCTGGGTCAGATCCAATTCATAGATATTAAACTAATAGAAGTGTCAGTTGCAATTGTTAGTGGCCTTGAATTGCCCCACCTTGGATCCTGGGAAATCAACGTGGCTTTGTTCAGCAGTGTCTGCCTGAAAGGACCATAAATCAGGAGCTTCCTTACACACCTTTTATTGTCAAGGTAATGGCAAAGAAAAATGGTAGCAGTTATTCCATTTACACAGTTTAGTCTTTTTTCTTTCTCATTAATGTTTCTTCCAATTTTATTTCCTTTTTCTTTTTTGTATCTGACTGATAGAAGCATATATCTTTTGAGTTTTTTTCTAGGGAAATATGTGATACAAAACAGTATATAGTTCTTAGTTAGAAAAATGTCTTAATCATTTTATTTGTTGCAACTCATCCTGACTATCCTATATATTGAACTGGTCAACCAAGAGGTTACTCAAAATCAGTTTTGTATTTTGATGACTGGAAACCATCTCTTTAAAAAATTGTTTTTCTATTTTTTAAATTTTTTTTTGTTTTGATTTCTTAATTTTTATCTTTTCCATCACCATTTATCCCCCTGCACCCTCTTCCACCTCCACCCTCCCCCTGTCTCCTGCAATTACCATCCTGTTGTCCATGTCCATGAGCCCTTTCTCTTCTCCCCCTTTTTGGCTCTCTCCCTCTACCCTTCCAGCCACCTTCAGAGCTGTCAGCCTGCTATCAATCTATGGATCTCTCTTTCTTTTCCTTGTGTGGAATACTACTCAGCCATAAAAGAGAAGAAAATTTTTCCCTTTGCAACAGCATGGGTGGACCCGGAGAACATTATGCTAAGTGAAATAAGCCAGTCAGAGAAAGACAAATGCATATGATTTCACTCATATGTGGAGTCTAATGGACAAACTGGAAACCATCTTTTTAAATTTCTTATCATAATCCTATCTCAGACCTGTGACATTATACATGCTATCCATGTTACTAGATTTGTTCTTTTGCCCCTATTAGAAGTGATTGCTGAATAGTAGCCTCAGGTAGTTATGCAATGATAGGTTAACTGACATTGATGTGGCTTTGTGTGCTCATGGTGCCCCGACACTTTGATATGTTGTGATCTGTTGTGGCTTTCAAGTAATTGGTCACTTGCAATTATTAAGGTACCAAAGATTGTGAATGATTTTCTGTTTTACAAATTTTCCTGGATTCACAGTGATTCCTGTGATGAGGCTGCTAGTGCCACTTGCTTTCTTTAGAGGGAGAAATAGTATTGCTGCAGATATTTGTCTTAGGTTTTTATGCTAAAAGCTAATTATTACCTACTATCTGTTTTCTCCGTTTTCCTTAGTAAAAGAAACCGTGGTTTTTAGCCGGATACACGTGTGGTTATAATAAAGACACTATTTCCCAGCCACTCTTAAAAATGGGCGTGGCCATTGACTAAGCTCTAGCCAATGGGATGAAGGAGGAAGCGCTGAGTGCAATTTATAGGAAGAATCTCTAAAGGGAGAGGGCACGCTCCTTTTCTTTCTTTCTTTCTTCTGCTGACTGGGGTAGGGATATGATGGCTTAGGCTCCAGCAATGCTCTCGCACCATGAGATAACTTTGGGTGAGGAAGCCACATAAGAAAAGGAGGTGGGCCCCTGATCCTCTGCAGCTTCCTATCAAGCCAACTTCTGGACTTAATGGATGGGAGATAGAGCCATGTTTCTGTCTTGTGTAAACTTCAACTACTTTTTTTTTTTTTTTCCTGAACTCAATTCTTCTGATTACAAGATCCAAACAAAATAAAGTTGAGAACCGAAAGTAATTATCCTATGATTTTCAAATTTCAGACCAAGTTTTGAATTTCTGAACTTTTTTCAGGTGAATGACCCATGAGCCCTTCAATGCTAACATTTGCCAAATTTAACTCATTAGCTTTCCCTGCAAATTTGCTCCTATTGTGTTCCAAACTAAAACCTTGAAAATACCTTCAGTTTCTTGCCTTCTCTCACTGTTATGAGAGAATCCAACACAGTCAAGAAGATTTTCTCCCTGAAGTGGTCTTTGAAGTCAGAATACATTCGTGATTGAGTTTCTTGATCAGTTTCTGTAGAAAATTAAATGTATTTATCAAGTATGCCCAGTAGTTTCTTGTGCTTTATATATCTATCTCAATTTTCTGCATCATTAATTATTAATTCTGCCTCATCAGGCAGAATTGCTATTCAATACTTTAATTCAATTTCTGGAGAACTGATTGAATTTTGTCTAAGGTGTGACCACTGCTTTTGAAATTAGAGATAAGTTATGGGAAAAACCCTAAAAAATGTAAGTGGTACACATACCTAAGTTATCCTAGTATCTTTCATATTCCTTTGATGTAATTCTGGAAGTAAAATTATATAATCCACTTTCTTAGTATCACTTATAAACATTAAATTAAGAAAAGTATCATATCTGAAGTTTAAATTATTGAAGTTTACAAGGTTTTCTTTTGTGTAAAGTGATGTTTAAGTAAATATTAGTAGTTTGACTTGGGTCCAATTATGAATAATGATTGTAGTGGACATTCATCATTATTTGTAACTGCCCAGTAGGATCTAAATGACTGTTCTCTCTATGGGGAAACGAATTCATTGTGAGCATTCCCTGCCCTGCATGGATTTTGAACTCAAGTTTCCAGCCTTGCTGGCAGCTAGATACAGACATGTGACCCAGGCCTCACAGGCGCATGGACCTGAATGAGACTTCAGTTCAAAAGTGGGCAGCACCAGGCGCCAGTGGAGCCTTTCATTTTTCTGATGTGAGTGCTGGTGTTTGGCTTCAGGAAAGGACAGTGATTTTTGAAAAAGGTCCTTATGAAAAAATGACCTTGGTTCTGGTGGCTGTAGTGATAGTACCAGAGCAGAGTTCTGGCACGCAGCGCTCAGAGGCGGCAGTGGCAGCTGCGGTTTCTTCATCAGCCCAAGTCTCCCATCTTCCTGGAAGCACATCTGTGCTTGTTGTTATGTCCCTCAAAACAGCTCTGAGAACTACAAACTTATTATTTATACACTTATATTTTATCAGATTCCTGATTTATTTTTCTATTCTAGCTCATTCTAAGATGGTGATACATGTTTTGGCATTGATTTTTGGTTAATTTAAATAATTCTGACATATACAAAAACCCATATATTTAATATATTAACATCGTAACATATATTTTTGGGGATACAATCCACACCTAATAAATCATACTTATAAAGTGTTTAATTTGATATATTTTTACCTATGTATACATCCTTGAAACTGTCATCCCAATTAAGACATCTCTATCACCCCCCAAAGTTCCTCATGTCCTTTGGAAATTCTTTCTTCCTGCCTGACCTTCCTGTCCATCTCGATTTGTTTCAGTCACTTTAAGTTTGTTTGCGCTTCTAGAATTTTATGTCAGTGGAATCTGACAGTATGAAATTTTTAATCTAACTTTTTCACCAAATACATTATTTTGAACTTCATCCAAGTTGTGTGTATCTATAGTTCATTTTTTTCATTGCTTCTGTTTGAATATCATTGAGCTTATTTGATCTTTGTGTTTATAGTTTTCATAAAATTTGGAACATTTCAGCCATTACTTCTTAAATATTTTTCTCTTCCCTTTGCTTCTCTCCTTTGGTGACTCTGATGACTCAAATATTAGACCACTAGAAGTTGCTCAGCAGTTCACTAATGCTTTGTTCATTTGTTAAAAAGATTTTTTTCTGTCCATGTTTCATTTTAGAGGGTTTCTATTGCCACGTTTTGAGTTCATTGATCTTTTCTTTTGCAATGTTCAGTTTGCTATAGTTTCATCTAGTGGATTTTTACTATCAAACATGGTAGTTTGCATCTCCATTAAGTTCAATTTCTGTGTTTTTTTAATATCTCCCTTTTTTCAACTGTTGGAACATATGAGACAGAGTTATCAAATCTGCTTTAATTTTCTTTTAAAAAAATTTATTTCTTTTTATTTTTAGAGAGAGAGGAAGGGAAGGAGAAAGAGAGGGAGAGAAACATCAATGTGTGGTTGCCTCTCACATGGCCCCCACTGGGGACCTGGCCCACACAACCCAGGCACGTGCCCTGACTGGGAATCGAACCCTGACCCTTTGGTTCACAGCCCGCACTCAATCCACTGAGCTACACCAGCCAGGGCTGCTTTAATTTTCTTATTGCTAATTTTAATATCTATATCAATCTCTTTCATTTTTAACTGATTTTCTTTTTTTCCACATTGTGGGTCATATTTTCTTGCTTCTTCATATGCATTGT
This sequence comes from Anoura caudifer, assembly GCA_004027475.1. Lineage (NCBI taxonomy): Eukaryota > Metazoa > Chordata > Mammalia > Chiroptera > Phyllostomidae > Anoura > Anoura caudifer. The sequence goes on along the minus strand of PVKU01000579.1, from coordinate 344,810 downwards.
AATTTTTGACTTGATATCAGATATTATTTGTTATTTTACATTATTGAGTGCTGGAGACTTCTGTATTTCTTTTCTTTTTGAAGATTTTATTTATTTATTGTTAGAGAGAGGGGAAGGGAGGGAGAAAGAGGTGGGAGTGAAACATCAGTGTGTGGTTGCCTCTTGTGCACCTACTGGGGACCTGGCCCAAAACCCAGGCATGTGCCCTGGCTGGGAATTGAACTGCCGACACTTTGGTTCACAGGCCCATGCTCAATCCACTGAGTTACACCAGCCAGGGCCTCTGTATTTCTATAATATTTCTTAGCTTTGTTCTAGCACACAGTTGGGTCACTTGCTTAGCAGTTTGACCTTTTGGATCATGCTCTTATCTTAGGTAGACCCAGCCCCGTGTTTATCCACGGCTAATTATTCCTCACTATTGAAGCAAGACCCTTCCTACTCTGCTTAATGTCCTGTGAGGCCTCATAGTCTAGCTGTTTCTTTGATCTTTTCAGGTTGTTTTTTTCTTGGCCTAAGATAATTTCCTCACATGCAAATACTTAATACTTGAGGTAGCTCTGCAGATCTCCAAAGCGTGCGCTCATGCTCGCGAGCATGCATGTGCTCTCTCTCTCTCTCTCACTCTTATTCAATTATTCAATAGTCCATACTGAGAATCCTAGCTTCGTTTGTTCCCTAGACTCTCAGCTTCATGTTCTCAAAGTTAAGGAGTCCACAGCAGTCTTCTTCAGTCCCTTTTCTCTGTGTCAAAGCCTGAAAAGTCTTCACGACAGTAAGCTGAGGCAACCACAGGGCTCACCTTATTTGTATATAGTCTGTCTGGGACCCCTGATATTGACTGCCTATTTCTTAAATTTTGAAAAGCAGTTGTTTTATATATACTGTTTGGTCTTTTTCAATTGTTTCACATGGGGGGGGGCGGTGTATCCAGTCACTCTTACTTCATTTTAACCAAAAGTAAAAGTTTTCCAAGAGCATTATTAAATTGTAATATATGTGACATAAAATTCATCCATTTTAAGCATAGAAATCAATGATATTTACTGAATTCTCAGTGTTGTGCAACCATCACCACTATTCTAGAACATTTCCATTAGTTCAAAAAGATGTCATACCTATTTGCAATTAATTACCTTTGTTTCCATCCTCAGCTCAGACAACTACTAACTTCATTCTGTCTCATAGAATTGCCTTTTCCAGACATTTTATCTAACTGGAATCAGACAATATTTACAATGGCTTCTTTCACTTAGTAGGAGGTTCTTGAGGTTTATCCACGTGGTAGCATTTATCAGTCATTCCTTCTTTTGTATTAAATAGTGTCTTTCTGTATGGATATATCACATTTTGTTTATCTGTTTACCATTTGACAGGCATTTGGATTATTTCCTCTGTCTGGCTGTTATTAATAATGCTTCTATGATTATCTGTGGATAAGTCTTTGTGTGGAGATATGTTTCCATTTCATTTCTTTTGATAGATAGCTGGAAGTGAAATTGTTGGATTATATAGTCAGTTTATGCTTAATTTTTTAAGAAACTGGTAAACTGTTTCAAAATAGGTGTATCATTTTACATTTCCACTGGTAGTATACAAAGTCTTCAGTTTCTCTGCATCCTCGTCAACAATTCTTAGTGTGTCGTTTTGGTTATAGTTTGTATAGTTCACATCAAGTCGGTACATTATGGTTTGGATATTTATTTCTCTAATGACCGCTGATGTTGAGTATCTTTTCATGTGCCAATTAGCCATGTTTTGGTGAAATGTCCATAGAAATATTCTTATCCATTTTAAATTTGGTTATTTATCTTACTATTATTGAACTGCAATAGTATATATCTGGATGCAATTTCTTTGTCAATAATATTATTTGAAAATATTTTCATCCAGTTTATGTCTTATCTTTTCCCTTTCTTAATGGTACATTTAAAGTACAAATATTTTCAGTTTTTATTAAGTCTAGCTCATCATTTAAACATTTTATAGATGATTTTTTTTGGTGTAGCTAAGACTGTTATCATTTTAAGAATTTTTTTTCTATTTAAACTAGCCAGAATGGATTTCATTATTTATAACTAGGAAATTTGATTGATATAATAATTAAAGAAGGAGATCAAAACAATTATATTTCCATTCCAGGCGTTTTGAATCCGTTATGGAGGCAAGCCACTCTGGAATCGCAAAGCTTTATGTTAGGCAATTCTAACTCTGGTTGCTTGCCTTTGCTGACGTCAACCAGAGGGTGCTCTTGGCTCAGTTACCAACGGACTTCCTTAGCTGGATGGCTGGAGTCGTTCTGATCTAAAACAACTGTTTAGAGATCATAGTGGACATTTTATGTTGCTTTTTGAGTCCATGGATCTCATCAAAGTCTTAGATAATTAGGAAGAATTATGTCATCATGATTGTGAGGATGCAACTAGGAAAAGAGCACCCCGAAGTTAAAACCTCTTGTGATAAACTCATGATTTTTGTCTCTATGGTTCTTATGAGAAGCTAGTTCTCTGTTTCACTGGACATCTTTTGGACTGAGAAAAAGAATTTTGAGAGATAGAAGCAAATAATTAAATCAGATATAAAATTAAGGTAGTTAGTCCACAATTTCTTATTATAAACAATTTAAAGCTACTATGGAATCTCAGCATCTGAACAAACTCTGGCGATATAAAAAGAGAGCTGAATTAGGAGATGGGAGATTCAGGTTCAAGTCCTTGCCCTAAGACTGACAAGCTTTGCGATATTGGGCAACTCACTTTTCTTATCGGAACCTTTGTTTGTCATCTGTGCATTAAGCATGGACTAGACATTGCAGAGTTCCTTAGGCCTTTTAAAAATCTGTCAGTATAGATGACCATCTGGAAACACAGTCTTTTCTACCTCAAATTGTCATTTTTTATTTTAGGACAAAGTGAGCTGGATTCTTTCCACTTTAAGGGGCTAAAGGAGAAGGACGTTTCTAAAAACCTGAGCTGACTATGGTGTCTGCACACATTTAAGGAAAGAATGCTCCGTAGGCACATATAAAGTGCTTGGCATTACTTCTTGTGTTGGGTGTGCCTGAGAGTGGAGCAGAGGTGGGCAAAGATTGCTGTTCTTTTGACCAGTAATGTTGACCCTTTGCTCTTTATCAGAGCCAATGGCCCCATTGTGCAAAACAAATGTGTGCTCAGCAGAGGGTACTTCAGGCCAAGAGCAAGCCCTACGCAGAATTATGAAGTAAATGAAGTTGAATTCTACAGTGGTCATTACTTTTTGTGTATCCTCTGAAGTTTTGGCACATCGTATTTATTGAGACAGCATACGCGTAAGTGCCTACCACAACTCTCCGAAAGTAGACACTCAATGAATATCACTTCTCCCATCTGCCCTATGTTTTGCCCCCTAACATGTACTATGATATTTACCTTCTGTAAGCCTTTGGAACCTTCACATGGTTCTCTGTTCATCCAGAGTTCTCATTAAAGTCTGCCTAAGGCTTTGAGTCTTTTTCACACTTTTGCTTTCACTCATAATTTACATACTCTGTGTATTTATTTTTCTTGGACCCAGTAGATAACTAGTTAACAGAACCCAAGAGAAATTTATTTATAGACAAGGTATTAAATTAATTTAACTCATTTTCATTGAATACATTCTATATGGTAGGTGATACTCTAGTGATGAGGGTACTTAGGGGAAAACACAAAAGTTTCTGTCTCCAAGGAGCTTACATTCTAAATAGTGAAAGGTAGGACCATGAATCAGTAGTGGATGTGTTGTTTTTGTTGTCCCCAAAATCATTTATCTATTTTTATTTCCTGGTAACTGTACCCTGATATTTCTATGGACACTTTTCATTCTCCTTTTATTGGATTCTTGATATGTGTGTCCCTCAAATACCTCCAATCTTCTTTAGCCTCTGTGTGGGTACATGACCAAGCTGGACCAATCAGATCCTTTTGTCAGACCGAGTAACAAAAGGACTGAAAATTATCAGAGTGAGTTCAGTACAAAGATGGCACTCCAATTAAAGCCACTGATTCCTGTAAACCTTGAGCTTCACTGCATAAAACTCAGAGCTTCACTAATGCTTGTTGGTTCCGAAGGCCTTACTGTTTGACAGTTTCTTCTGTGCAAAATTTCCTTCAAAGTTTCTTAAGTTATTGAGTTTTGTGTTACTTGGAACCCAGTAATCCTAACTATATTAAGTTGGTTAAGTAAGAGGCATCACATTTAAAAAAAACATCTCTACTTTTTAACTTAAATTCAACTTTAAGCCCCATCCATGGGGTTGGCAGAATATTTAATATAATTTTATTGGGGTTCTCCTTCTCTTTAGGAATAAGCACCAATGAAGCTCCTGCTATCATCAGTCACTTGTCCACGTGGGTCATTGTTGAAATAACTACTATCCCAACTTCTATACTACACCAGGGACAAGGAAATCATGATACAGCTGAACACCCTTGAATTAGGTTTCAGTTTGTATAGGGGCACCATGTAAAACCTTTTATATATAAATATACATAATATCTCTGAAACTTTGTACTCTCCAGCTAATTCTTCTGATGTAAAACCTCCCTCAGACAGCCAATTTATCTGAGAGTCTAGGCTGCCTTCTAAGAACGTAGGGCAAACTCTCATGTTCATTCCGTCTTGTTCATTCATCTGTCTTTTCTAAATGACCCTGATTTGTGTTCTGAACTCCAGGGAAGAATGCATTGCTCTACTCATTTAACATGAATTTATCCAGTTTTCACCCTGTCTCAGGTTCTGTGTGAAGCTGTGGAATTACAGAGAAGAATTTATCACGATTTCTGCCCAACAATGACTCACAGGGTGAGAAGGCTTGGTTAGTGAGGTGGTGGCTAAATAATCAAATAATTATGGCAGCGATAAGTGCCATGACAAAGGTGTGAAAAAGACATAATGGGAGCACAGAGGCAACTCTTGAGTCTGATTGGAGATGTCATGTCATGGATGGGATGCAGAAGGAAAGGATAACTGAGTTGAGTCATAGGGAGCAAATAGCAGTTTGCTTAATGTACAGAAGGAGTAGGAATAGTATGCAACAAATGAAGTAAAATGGAGAGGCGGGAGGGAGAAAGAGAGAGAGAGAGAAAGAAGGAGAGACAGAGACACAGAGAGAGACAGAGAGAGGGGGGAGAGAGGAGGGAATGAAGGAGAAGGAGGTGGTGGAGAAGGGGGAGCAGGGGGAGAAAGAGGAAGAGAAGAATGGGTGAAAGAGTGACTTGTGTTAGAGAATTAAAGCAGTTTGATATGACTGATATGACTGGAGTGAAGACTTCATCGGGGCCACATGGGAAATGAATAGGGAGAGGTAGGCGGGGGGGGGGGAAGCTTAATGGGTAGAGGATGTTCTATGTGAAAACTGAAGTTCTGCCCCTTTGGTGCTGTCAACTCGAGAAACCTAGGGTTTTTATCTGTAAAAGGGAAGGGTAACAATGCCTTCATTTTGTTACTGTAAGGATTTGATGGATTTATGAGTGTGAAGTACAGCGGGTCCTCAAATAATGTTGTTCTGCCCACCGTTGGTCGAGCTTGCCCTTTCTATGCATGTCTGCATGGGTTGTCTCAGGGTGCTTAGTTTCCCCCCTCATCCCAAAGATGTGCCCGTGAGGTGATCGGCATATTTAAGTTGTCCCCTTATGAGTGTGTGTGGGTGGATGTGAGTGTCTCCTATGATTAGAAGGGTGTCCTGTCCAGCATGAGCTCTCCCCTGGTGCCCTCAGCTGCTGGGAGAGGCATTGGCCACCTGTGACCATGACCCTGAGTTGGAATAAGTAGGTTGGAAAATAGTAACCTTACTTGTTTTTATTAATCTTTCTAAATGTATGTATAGCTTACATTTATTTCAATGTCTAATATTATAAAATAGTAAAAGTATTTTGAGTCTTTATTTAGAAGTCTGGTGATGTTTTTTCTGACCAGAAATATGCTATAGGGAGTTAACTCCTGTTTCTAACAGTAGCCTATGTTAAAATTGGTTTCATTATTCGTGGTTTCGCTTGAAGTCGCAGATTTTTAGACCCTATTGATGACATTGAGTTAGGACTCACTGTACCTAGCACCAGTGTCTGCCAGACAGTAGAATTCAAGAAATTTCTCTTTCCCACTTCCCCACACACCCTGAAATTTATCACAGAAGCCATAAAGCTGAAGGTTACTGATAAAAAATGCTTGGTGGATGCATGCGGGAATGATTGAAGAGAGAAGGTGAAGCTGGATTAAAGAGAGCCTTTGAAGCTAGGTAGGAGCTTTAGTGAGTCAAAATCACAAGCTTAAACATTACTTAATTATAAGCATAGCATTAAAATTAAAAAAAGAAACCAATGATACAAATTGGTATAATGTCACCTAATCAGTCAATACTGTCATTTATCTGTGATATTTCTTTTTTGTAAAGATCAAAATCACTACCATTTTCAAATGTAATAGGTTTGCAGAAATAGTATAGATAGGATATTTACATTTGAATTTTTACTTAAAATTAAGCCGTGATATTTTCAGTTATCTGACAGTCATTTTCAGTTCTTTATTTCTTCCTATCATATTTCCCTCCTCTTAGGAAATCATTGTTAGTAACTGGATGTATGTCTCTCCACACATTTCTTCATGGTCATAAAACTATGTACATACTTGTTATTGTCCCAAAATGGAATAATTTACTTTCTTACATAAAAGTATATCAGGGACATCCAGCTCATTGCAGGACTCCAATAAATAAGGAAATACACACACACACACACACACACACACACACACACACACACACTGAAAAATAATCATAACATTGTTACATCTATAAGGACCTTTTTTAGATCTCCTACTGTAGTGGTTCCCAAAGGTAAGTCTCCACATTACACTTATTTTCCTAATGGTTAGGGAGTTTGAACATGAGAGAAGGGTTAAAAACTTTTTTTTAAAAAGATTAGCCTGTCCGTGGTGGAAAAAAGGGTTTGGAGGGAAGTTTCTGGAGCCATCTTCCAGGTCTCAGCTTCAAAGTCATTTCCTCAGAGAAATGTTTCCTGACAACCCTGATGGGGGTAAGTCACACTTACTAAGCACATGTTCTAATGGAATCTTCTATTTGTTCTCTCATACTCACTGGCATATATTGAGAATGTATTAGTTATTAATAAGCTATTTTAATTCCTATTCTATGCTCTTATCTCCGTATTACCTAATATAGTGCTTGACTGACATAAAAAGACTAAAGGGAAGGAATGAATGAGCCGAGGATTGTGGGAGGTGTGGTGAGGGGCTGTGATACAGGTGTTGACGTTTGATGCAGTGGAGTGGGGGTGGAGCGTGACAGTCAGTGACAAGGTTGCTTCAAGGGCTCAGAGACTGATATTTTCCTTGTTAATTCATGGTAGTGAAGATTTATTCCTTAATATTTTTGTACCATAAGCTGGACTTTATTGGTTCTCTCTTGAAAATAATTCGATTCTTGGTAAGAGACTCGTAACCAAATGTATAGAGATACTGTTCATTTAGAGGGGCTGTCCCTTTAAATATTCACACCCTCAACACAAGTCACCCTGGTGCCAGTGATGAGGTATGTGGGGATTTGAAATCTTACACAGTTGATTGCTTAGTGGGCCTATAATTGGAGCAAAAATGAGGTGATGATTTTGAGGCGTATTTTATCTAGGTTGCCATGTGATCATAGAAAACATTTTTACCCCATAGCAGGAAAGCAGAAACCTTTTTAGTGACCTGACTGCCATCTCTCTGATGAACACAGTGCTGCTCTGCCTCCTTAAACATGTTTTAACACTGGCTTCCGCTTGGTGTTCATGATTACTTTATGTCAAAAGTGCCAATGAAGCTTTGGTAAAATGTTGTAGACCTAGGAGACATTCTATCTCCACTTACTATTTGTTGCTTTAACTCCCAGTGATATGTCCCTTTGTATTGGCTAAGATTCTTCTGGTTGCAAGAAATAGAAATCAGTAAGTTAAAAAAAAAAGGTAATTTATAGGAAATATGCCAAGGTAGCTAAAAGATGGAATGGATGAGCCAACCAATAGTGCCTCAGGAATGGGGTCAATTGTGGGGAACCCAGTAGTGAACCTTTGGAGGCCATTTCCCCTGTGTCTACTACAATCTTCTTTCTTTAGTTCCAAGTTCATGGGTACGAGGGAAGCAGATCTCTGTCATCCTATTTACTGCTGACTATAATAGGTCCAGGGAATCTAAAATAAGGCGCAGTTAGTATTAGGTATTGAGGGGGCAATGTTATGGGGCAAAATCCTCAAAAAATTGGAAAGGATAGAGTGGCTAACTGAATATGAAACAGGCGAGAAAAGGTTTAGTCAAAGAAAATGTTAACTTTTACAGCCTCGGCCGATTTAGAAAATAGTGATGCTATGAGAAATTTTGGAATAGAGAATGGTTTTGGGGGGGTAGTAAGAGGAAATGAATTATTATTTGTTTGGCTTTATGCAAATTTGAGTTAATCATGATGGTTGGAATTTCAAGTTAATAGTTTTTAAAGGGAGGTCTAGTGAATAGAGTAGTGGAAATAGAAAGTCAGATGTTGGCATAGCCATGAGAACAGAGTAACGTCCCTGGTTAATTGCGTATATCTCTGACTCTTCATTTCCTGAAATAAAGGAACCATAGCTTAATTATCTCTCAATCTCCCAAGTCTTGCTTAACATTCACGAGGTGCAAAAAAAAAGTCACTATGACATTAAATTGAAATCTAGAGAAAAAAGAGCAAAGTACTAAAACGTTTCTACTTTCTTCTAGAAAAAGTTCAAAACTTGAGTTTCATTTTATAAGGCTCTGCTAGAATAAACCGTACTTCAGAGGCTGCCTCTTGATAATGGGAGTCCATCTGCGTCGTTTATTTCTTTCATTCGGGCTATATGACTAGGGGAGGGTTGTGTCATCTGTCCTCCCTTGGTTGTTGGGTTTATTGCATTACATACGCCTATGCCCTAACCATTAGCTTCTGGAGGGAAAACAATGAGACATTTTAATCTGAGTTTTCCTTTGATTCTGACAACAAAGAAAAAAATCTGGAAGAATAACGTTTCAGAATATTTTTGCTTACTCTTCACTACTCAATCATTACTTCCACCAGCAGCAAGGGATGGAATGTCTTCCTTCACTTAGAAGTAGCAACTAGGCTAGACACCCAGGTAATACGTGACAGACAGTATTGTAGAGATAGAGATGGATAAAATACAGATTTTATTTGATTTCATCTTAACTGCATTTATTCTATTCCCATTTTACTGCCCATTCATTGCTCCGTGTGAGTCCAATTCTATTCTATTTCAACTTGAGATACACACACAGTATAATACTAGACATTTTCACTCAAAAGCATTTTCAGATCTTGTCACCAGGTAAATCTTCTCTTTTTATGGATTTAAAGTTTCCTATAATGAATTTTAATGCTTTTAAGCTTCTAATTTTTAAAACTTGCAGACTGTAAGCATTTATTAAAAGTGTAATGCTATTATATTTTGGTAAGGGTTACCACTTTGTAATTAGTTCCACAATAAGAAGGTTGATACTGAAGGCAGTTTAGTGACCTGCATAAAAGCATAAGGTCACTTATCTAAAAGTTGAGGAAAATTATTAAGTTCCTGTACAAAATGAGCTGATATGTTATTAAGTAAAATGCACTTTTTGACAGGCAGAGTTATTAACTCTTTAAATGAATTAGTCTCTTCTGATCTAGAATCATGTATGTGGAAAATGCCAACCATTTGCTTTTCTTACTGTCATTGATACTTAAGAAAATAATTGGCATCTTTTTTCTTCTATTCTCAACTATAAAATAAAATAAAATTGTTTGCTTGTCTTCATCAGATCTTCTTTCCTTTGTTGCAATAGCAGCAAAACAATTGAGCACTGACTGGAATTCTGTTAACCATTTTACTTGATATAGGTATCGCTATGTGATTAAAGAGGAGTATACCAAGGCACATGTTAATTCATTTGCTTACATAAGGGGTGGGATTAACATTTAAATTTAGGTAGTGAAACTTCAGAATCTGCATTTTTGACCACTACTCCCCCCATTTAGCCACAGTTTTTCCTCATGCTCCCATGAAAGACATAGGATAGAGTGACAGTTCCTGAAGGGAAGATTTGTTTTGTTCTACCTGCTGGGAGGGGTGTTCAGCCACAGGGCAGCAGATTTTATTGAGTGATTTTGGTACTGTACACCCATCCTTATTATAATAATGCCATGAAGAAGGTATTATATTAGTATTTTCATTCTTCAGGTGAGGAAACTGAGGCTGAAGAAGATTATCCAACTTAACCTAAGGGAGTAGTTGTGAATGGTAATGGTAACATCAGCAGTTAAGCCAAGTTCTAGAATCTTCATGAGCTATCACAAATGTACTGCCTATTTGTTTTTACCCCAGACTCCATTCACAATCTAGTTCTGGTGTGTACGTAGTTGACAATCAGCTACTTCGGAATCAGCTGAGGTGCTTGTTAAAAATGTGGCTTCCCAGTTCCAAGTATAACAATTCAGTCTCTGGGGCATCTGGTGCATGGCCCAAGAACCTGCATTTTAACAATTACTCCTTGTGCAATAAGCTTGGAGCACAACTGTCTTAGTTACTATCAGGAAAATGTTTATGAGAGAGTGAATGCATTTTTGCTCTTTAGTCTTAAGTCTTACATATGGATTTTGAAAAAGTCGGTAATATTCTCGCCATGTCACCAGTTGAATAAAACCACAAGGTTTGAAAATGCCCCAGGACAGGACTTAGGATTCCTGATTTTCGATACAGGGAAATGATGGCAGAAGCAACGACTTGCATGCAAGTTGGAAGATCATGGTCTTGGGCTGAAAGCCCCAGGGAATTAATTTTAGCCACAGTGGGCAAAGGCAGGGAAAAAATGTTGGACTCTGCAGAACTAATAGTTCTATGTTCAGTTTGTAATTTTGGAGAGAACTCTTGTGCCAGCCGTTAACTCCTGTGGTTTCTATTTAGTGTTGTGTAATAGTCTCTCAATTGTCCACTGATTTACCAGTTATTTTAGGCTTTCTATGTCTTTGGTACTTATCATTCCATGCCTACCAAAAAAGTGAACAATAAAAGTAATCAACTGGGAACATTTTAATAAGGCAATCCAATCCAAAGCTTTGCATTTAAGTATTTGTTCAAATTTGAGGAGGTTATGCCTCCAAGCTGTTTTATTTGGCCTAATGAATGAGAAAAGACAAAAAAGATGAGAGAATTTCTGGTAATTTTGAGCTACAGGGAAAAAAAAAAAAAGGCTGTTTATGGGGAGGAGTTTATAGCAGCATGCTCTTTAAACAGATGGTTTGCTTAAATTGTTTACAATCCACTACCAAAAAGATTGGGAGAACAAGATTCTAATTTGACCTTGCTACGAGGTGAAACTCTAGCCATGTTGTATTGTGTCCTGAATGTTAAAATTTAAGCACAAATGCATTGTTATAACCCAATTTTTCTGTTCCTCTGTGCAGTACATGGCTTTCTAGACTGCATTGTTCTCGTGAGTTGGAGACTGCATATAACTTCTACTATTTAATTAAAGGGAAAATGTACAGTCATTAGTAGCTCAAGGTCTGAAAATCAGTGAGAAGAACAAGACTTTCTGATTTATTCTCATGATGCTCTCTTCCAAGGGTGCAGGGTTTGTTAACTCTGAAAATCCACATTTTGGGGATAATCTTATTTAGTTAGGTCTCTGATTAAAACTATATTTCTGCATCACAGTTTTCATTTAGGGTTTCTTGGGTGAAAGTTTAAGCATTTTGTTAGTTTTGACCAGATCATAAAGAACTGTGAGGTGTTTTGGAGAATGTGTAATTAATTTTAGAGGGTTATAAGACCGCTCTAAACTTTAAAACAAGGCAACAAGGTCTGCATCATCACCAAATTTAAAGAGAAAAGGTTAATTAGTGTTTGACCTTAGGGTCATGTGAAAGGGGAATGTGTTATTTGGAAAGTGTTAGATTAAAAACTATTCTGAACAATGTAGCAAGAACCTGATAAAAAAACAAATGAATGGCTTTCCACTGAGTAGCCCTAACTTCTGAATTGCCCTCTTGTTTTGAAATAGCTTATATAATACTAAAGTAGATGTCAGTTTGCTGTCTTTACTCTATTTCCTGTTAGGAATAGGGTGATTACCAGAAGGGGTGACTTGTGCAGAAGCAATCGCTAATAGTTGTCTGGCTTTTTAAACTGAAGTTCGCTAGGTCAAAAAAGATAGCCAGATGCTTTAGATTTTTATGTAGTGGTATACTTATGCTTAGAATTCTGAACTTTTCTATTAAATTATGTTTACTTTGAAGTTATTTATTTAAAACTGTGGTTTAGGAGATAGCTATTTCTGAATAAAAATATGTATTTACCAGTGAATAATTTAGTACTAATAAAACAGTTCCTATACATGGTGCCTTATACTTGGTAAACAGTTCTATTAACCTGACTACAAGCCTGACTCACAGTCCAAATGGAATTTTTTTTCTTTTTTGGAGAGGATATGGTACTCAGCCTTAAAGATCATATTCTTTGTGGTTGACTAAGTTTAACCGGTTAATCAGGTCTTTAAGAAGATAATCCTGCAAAAACTAATCTCAGTTATTATCAAGCTGAAGTGAGAGTGAGTGACCCATGAAGTTAAGAAAGGTAGGGAAGAGCAGTGCTGAGAAGGGAAGAAAGTAACTTTCCAGGGGTAGGATTTTCCTGGCCAGTGGCATGACTTCTAGGGATAGGGCGTGGTGCCCAGCAGGGTCTGCCATCCTTGGCTCTGCACAGTGTCAAATCGCTGGAGTCTTACTGACTTGGAGAAGACCCTAAGGACAACAAGGGGTTTGGTTTCTGAAGACTTATTAGGTTGGAGGATCGGAAAACTGAAAACTTTCAGAGCAGAGTGTCTTGTGATCGCAACAACAACAACAACACCGACAGAGAGGCTAACACTTCTGTGGCCCTTATTAAATGCCGGCTCCAGTTGTAAAAGTCTACCTGAAAATCACTCGTTTGATTCTCACTACAACCCTGTGAGACAGGCAGTGCCGTTTTTCCAATTATACACAGGGAGAACTCAGGCACAGGGGAGGTAAGCAGGCAATTTTCCCCAGTGCATGCACTTAGGAAGTAGTGGAACCAGCTTCTGAACCAGGCAGTCAGGGTCCTGAGTCTGTGTGCTCGGTTACAACCTGTACGAAGAGGAGACTCCTAAGACACACACCCTCCAATTGAAGCTCTGCACATCTAGACTCAGGGCTAGAAACAGTGGTACCAGGCTGTATATCTGGCTTCCCAAAACAGTGAAAATCCAGCTATTTTCTAGAAAGGCATCGCTTTGAGTATTTCTTAGATTTGCAAGTCAGAGGCTTTCTTGGATGGTCTCTGTATTTATTTCTGGAAGGCCCCTGAGGAATCATGCACCCGACAGTGGTCTAGCAAGGGAGATCAGTCAAAGGCTCATTAATAAACCCCAGGGAACAAGTTCGTTTCAGAGTACTCAAAAACGATCTTTTGTTCCTCTTATTCTTCAAAGGAAAGCCATTGGGAAACAGGGAAAGCAACTGCTACAAGTTCCTCTGCCTAGTTTAATCAGACAGGGGCCCGTTGAATCAAAGCTGTTTCCTCAGCTGTCCTTTGTTGGCTGCCTCTTGATTAGTCCAAGCAAGTGCTGTGTGACTGACAGAGCCCTGTTGGATGTTCATGCTGCATGTTCTGAGGAGTTAGCACTTGGCTGCTGCTATCGCACAGCTTCTTAAAAGGAGCATTAGAACGCTGTGTGGGGGAATGAGCAAGGTTTCAATGGCAAAAATGCTTCTATGGAGGAGCTGTCCACAGAGACACATGTTGCTTAGGTGCGCAGCCAGTCCTGCAGTGACGGATGGATATGCCATTCCCTTCAGGTGTTTCCCTTCACTTGTGGTGTGAAAGGCATGAAGGGCACCTTGGAAGGAGGAGGGACCTTGCATCATCACTTCATCTTTCTTCTGATTAATGCAAACTCACTCTGGAAAGATAAACGACTGTTCGCACATGTGACCACTACCAAAAGCCATTAATATCTATTGCTCTGGGTTGGATGTGTACATTTCTAGGGCTGTCCCACTGTGGCCATTATTGACCTCTGAACACAGCATTGAGTGCATGCTTTTGCTAACTGGAAACTGTCTTAGAAGAAATAGGCAGTAAGTTTCCAAGAAGTCTCAGTGGATCTGCTTTACATGGAAATATATAATTGATGAGACAGTAGAGTGGGTTAAAAACTTTACAGTTACAACTCAGGTAAACAGAAATGATTATTTGTCTATTTCCGAACCTAACTTAGCTCGAGTCCCTATTTGCTCAGTTGGCTGAAAAGATTTACTCGTGCCACTTCAACTTGGTTGAGTTACTTGTAGTTCGTTCATTGAAATCCTGGGATTATTCTTCTGGCCCCTTCTTTGATTATCTGTAGAAGTGATTTAAGTTCCTGTGTGACTTAGAGTTTATCCTGGCACTGGGAGAGAAGCGTCTTCTTTCCTGGGTCTTCTCTGGTTCCTGCTGGCTTCCAGTGAGGTACAGCAGGTCTATTCTAGCCCTTGGACCTCATATGCAGCTTCCGGGGTTGATACGGTAGAGCCTGTACGGCCAACCTGCTAGTCTAGAGGTCCAGACTCTACATCCTGTGCCCTAACTCCGGTGCTCTCAGCTGCAGGCCCTCTGAGCCCTTCTCTGGTTTCCCTTCGAGCATGCTCAAGAACTCATGGCTGCTTTCTGTGTAGAAAGTGAACTCTGTGGAACTCTAGGAAGCTTCCTATGGCTCGTTTGTCTGGAGCCTCCCCCAGGCATGGCGGTGTCTTGTGTACCCTGTTTCTTTGCTGCCACTCTGAATAAGGGAGTGTCCTAAGAGCTGGTGGTACTCCCTGGCTGTGCTTTGAAAACAAAGCGTTTGCCTTCTGCTCTGGGTGTTTTCATTGCTCTTCCATGCTGGGGTGTTAATCATAGTGGGTGTGTAGGTAAAGAGTGGGTTGGGCATCCACCCATGTCAGTAGGCTACAACATGCTCAGCCTCCGTAAGCCTCTCACCTGACTCAGCTCCCTCTTCCCACCTCCCATTAAAGCCTTTATCAAACTTTTTGTGTTGAGAAAAACTCATGTTTTTCTCTCTGCTCTGAGTTTTATACCAAAAATATGGTGTTGAGTCATTTAAGTTTTGGCTCATTGAAACTTACTAATCCACTTCCTCACAATAATACCTGCAAGCCTTGATTTCCAGAATGTTGTCTCAATGCTAAGTGAAATAAGCCAGTCAGTGAAAGACAAATGCCATATGTCTCACTTATATGTGGAATGTAATGAACAAGATAAACTGCCAAACAAAATAGAAATAGAGGCATGGATACCCGGAACAGACTGACAGCTGTCAGAGGGAAGGAGGGAGGGGGAGACTAGATGAAAGAAGGTGGAGGGATTAACCAGAGAACATACAAGCATAACCCATGGACACAGATGACAGTGTGGGGAAGGCCAGAGGGAACAGAGGGGAAAGAATGGGGACATCTGTAAAAGGGTAAACAATAAAAGTAATGAAATTTTAAAAAAACAGATTTGAATATCAAAGTTGAGGGATGACATTACGGTTCTCTGCTGTATTTACTCTCTCATGGAAATGTAGTGGTTGGATCCAGTGGTAGAGTAGGAAACACGGACTCCTGGGGAAGAAGATGCCTCTGTTAATATTTCAAATATATTATCCTAGCCACAGCACTTTTCTCTTTTAACTGCACGTACTTCAAAAAAGAGTTCAGGTTCTTCTTCCTTTTTCCTCCCCTACTTTTTTCAGTTCTCCATAGCATTGAAACTTTCTCGTTATTGGGTAAGGTTCTATGTAACTGAGCTTAACCCTGGCCCCCCTAAATCATCTGTAGAACACCTAAAGTGGGTGCTAAGTATGAGGGAGGAGCTATTACGATCTTCACTTTTTAGATGAGAAAACTGAATTGGAGATTATAACTATGTTCACTCACCTGACATTATACTGCCATTTCCAAGGTGAGTTTATTTCAGACTTATCACACACGCACACGTGCGCGTGCACACACACACACTTAGTTAAATCATCCTGAAAACATTCCATGGAAATTAAATTCCTACAGAGGATTTTATGCTTAGCCAATTAAAAATAATTATGTATAATTTTTAAATTTGAAAGAAAATCAGTTCTATAGTTTCTAATAAACTCAAATATTTTTCTAAATAGTTTTTTTAAAATAAGTACATTCTGATTAGATAGTGCTTAGACATAGTAGTAGCTCTTTGGATATAAGTCCAGTGCATTGGTAACGCAAAGTAAGCCAGTGGATCTTCAAAGAATGCTGGAATTGTAAATGTCACAATGACTTTGTAGAGAATAATTCAATCTGCCTGAGAGATCTTACACCTACTCAGCCAGAAAAGATGAAGAGAAAAGATGAAGTGCTGCCATTTGCAACAATATAGATGGATCTTTAGAATATCATGCTAAGAGAAAGAAGTCAGACAGAAAAAGTCAAGAACTATGTGTTTTCACTCAAATGTGGGATATAAAACTGAAAGTAACAAATGAACAAACAAGACAAACAAAAACTCATAGACACAGACAACAGTATGGTGGTTATCAGAGGGAAGGGAGGGTGGGGTGTAGCAGAAGGTCTAATATATGGTGACAGAAGAAGATTTGACTTTGAGTGGTGGGCACACAATGCAATACACAGTCAATATATCATAGAATCGTACACTTGAAACTTACATCATTTTATTAACCAATGTCACCCTAATAAATTTAATTTATAAAATAAGAGGACATGAAATTAAGGGAGAAAGACATAAGACTAAGTAGCTGAATAGAAACCTTGAATATTTTTTTAGATTACTTCTTAAAGTTAAATAGTGCAAGAAAAATAAACATGAAGAGCAAAATACTCCCATATTATTAACAGGTAATGTCACTGTGTGTTTCAAATGGTAGAAATGTCAGCAGTTGAAAGTCTGGTAAATTTACATCATATTCACAAACACACCAGAAACCCAGGAAGATACAAAGTTCTCCATTGTCTTCCATAATGATACTGGATGCATTTTAATAGAAATTTCTTAACCTTTTGTACTTTGAAATGCTGATAAGCTGTGGAGGTGTATCATATATTGTCTGAAGATGAATGATTAGTTCGGATGTCTGTTTCCTCAAAGCACCATCAGGTTCAGTTACCGTACATTGCTAAGGGGTTAATTTTCAAAGCAATGAGTGGTGAGAATGACCAGTGATAAGGGAAGGGGAAAAAAAACAACTGTAGCTTGTAAAATTCTTTCCATGTGAATGACTTTTTTGTTTTTTTATTTTAATTTTTTTACATTTGCTATGCATTGTGGAAAGAATGGCAATTGCCTAATTCACTCTGGTTGGAGTAATAGGCAAGGGATTTTAGTAAAGGTTTTCCGCATGAGATAGTGAGTTCATGGAGCTGCCTCCTCCTCCTCCCGCGGCGGGCCTGCCACACGTGAATGACATCAGCAACAGCTGCTGTGCAGCCCTCTGAAGTGTGAGTCCTGGCAGACCTGTGTGGTGTCTAGGGTGTTCCCGCAATTACATTCAGCTGCTGTTCAGTTGTAGTCTTAATCAGATACGATACCCTGATTCCAAGGTGGTCATTTCTATCATCAGTTTGTAGCAAGCTATCGCATATCCCTGAAGAGTGTGTCCTTTTATATGAAAATTATGAGACAGCAGTGACTCTTTTAGGACCCGTGGTAATGTGATTTTTCAGGTACTGTTGACAAGCGATGTGCTTGTGCTTATTCTGGCCTTGCTCACAAACTAAAACAGTCTGCTATCCTACAAGACATGCAGCGTTTCCTCTTCCACACCACTCCCCAGTACGACTAATCTTTTCAGGCTGAAGGAACAGTGCTGCGTGAGAGCAACAAGCAATGATTTACATGCACATCCAGGTTCTCTGCTGCGTACACAGAAGTACAAGATCAAAACTGAAGTGTTTAACTCTTAGTTAACTGCGTTTCTCTGGTGATGAGAAATGGAGTCTCTTCCCACAGAACATGAGTGCTTTGATCCTCCTGGCCTGGGGGAGGGCAGCATCATTAGTTATTTTTTTTTCTGCAGTAGCTATTTTTGATTGTTTATGGCAGGATTTGAAATAAGAGTAGAGGTTGTAAAATTATATAATGAAATTATCTTCCAAATTAATAAGATGCCATTTTCAGAATTCCTGTCTTGTCCTAATATGCTATTTGAGTTTTAAAGGCCTTTGTAAACTTATAAAGGGACCTACAGTTCCTTATTTCTTTCCATATTTATTTATATACATACACAATAATGCCATATTTGAAATGTTCCACTTCTGTATATTACAGATTGTACAATATAGCCCAGAGTCAGGTTTCAATTAATTTTTGAGAAAATATCACAAAAATAATTTTATATTGGTTAAACTTATTCAATATATTAAAATGAGATATCCTCATACATTTAAATAAATCTATGCATTTTAATTTATTCTCATCTCAAGTAGCTATTTTTGGGTTTGTTGGTATTCCTGAGAGAATGTCATTGATCCACATTTAATTACTATTGTATGATTGAAAATCAGTTCATGGACATCCAGTGAGGATGGTAGGATGAACAATGAATTTATTAACTTTCGACATTATCCTATACATATGCTTGCATTTTCTTATAGTTTCTTCTAGCACAAGCATATTTCAGATAAAGTAGACAATAACAAGTATTATTTCTCATCATGCTCTGAGCCTACCATCTTCAGTATGATACATATCATCAACTTCGAGCAGCATGAGTAGCACATTGCTGTATTGTCAATACGAAAAATTTAAACACTATGGGTAAGGTTAAAGTGTTCTTTGACAGCACTCTTCCCTATGGAAAAACTCTTCCTGCTATTAGAGGAGAATATTATTACCAATTTGATGATATCCTTTCAGATTTTTCCCAGTCATTTACAGATAAAAGTGTTCATTTGTATATCTTTTATTAATGTTATACTGTATGCATTGCTCTGTAAATTGCCTTTCTCATTCATTAGTACACCTTAGAGATCTTTCTTATCTAGGGTTCACCACTAATTAGTAGGGGATTTTTGAAATGACAGCTTAACTTTTGTGCCTCAGTTTCCTCATATGTAAAATGAGGATACCAATAGAACCTGCCTCACAGGATTGTTGGAAGAAGAAATAAGTTAGCACATGTGAAGCACAGAATCAATGGAAGAGTGGACTCTGTGTCAGTTGTTTGCTTATTCTATGTATATAGATATCTACTTCATTTTTTAAGGATTTTATTTGTTTCTTTTTAGGGAGAGGGGAAAGGAGGGAGAGAGGGAGAGAAATATCAAGGTGCGGTTGCCTCTTGTGCATCCCTAACTGGGGACCTGGCCTGCAACCCTGGCATGTGCCCTGACTAGGAATTGAACCAGTAACCTTTTTGTTCATAGGCCAGCACTCAATCCATTGAGGCACACCAGCCAGGACTAGATATTTACTTTGCTGCAAAATATTCTACAGAATTAGAAGAGCATGTTTTATTTAGTCATAGGCATTGATTATCTTGAAAAAAATTTTGAATTACCCTTAGAAAGCTCAAATGTGCGAAGAAAATGTAGCTTCTTTTATTTACACACACACACACACACACACACACACACACACACACACAACTGATCTGATCTGTTTAACCTGCTGAAAAGGCACCTTTAGTCCAATCTGGTAAATTTTGTCTTTAGTTCAATGCTGCAATTCAAATACTCTTCAATAACTGTCCCTGCTTGGCTGATTGACGGAGGTGCTCAATTTTTCCAAGTTCCATCTTTTCACCCTATTCCTCATGGAGATGGCATCTGATTCTTTGGCTTACTGATTGGTGGTAGGGAGGAGAGGGCTGCCGGACTGATGTAGGGCTCTCTGGGTCCTCACGGATGGCTGCAGAGGGGCTGAGCTGGTTTGCTCTGTGCTGGTTTTTGGCGTGCTGTCATGTTCCACCTGCTCTTTAGAGTACTGCCGGCTTAGCTGTTTGTTCCTCGCCTGAAATGATCTGCTTGCAGTGGCCCTTTCTTCCCAATCCCAGGCCTCATAACTCCCCTGGCACTCTCAGAACCTCTGTGTTGCCACAGTGAGGACTTGGTTGATCCCGGGTCTTCTGTTTCCAGGCCTGGAAGGCTAATATTTCTGTTGCAGTTTCATTTATCTGCTGGCCAGCTGCTGTCATTTCCACTCCATGATGCCTTCACTTGCTTGAAGATTGTTCTGGACGAGGGACCAGGGATGGAACTGGGAAAAAGGGATTGTGTTATGACCTTCTGTTCCCCTTGTGTTTCATTCTTCTGCTCACCACCCCACAGCCTGGAAGTGGTGGGCTTTGGACCGTCTGCTTCCTCTACGGCGGTTTCCCCTTCTATTTTCTACCTCAGTGTCCACTGATTGTAAGAGAAGGGCTGGCCTCTTTGTTATATGAAAGAATGTTAGCTAATGAGTCTTGCAGGCTAGGTTTGATAAATTGATAATGGTTTGAAGATTGTAAAATATCTTTTCTCCTTGGCCAAATCTTATTTTGTATGACTATTGTCTTGGTGCAAAAATACCTTCAAAATGCCATAAAATAAATACTAAATTTTTCTTTTTCTTTGTATTCCTGCTGTCATATCTTAAACTACCCCAGAACAAATGGGGTATGCATGAGGCAAAGGTCAGTAAAAAGAATTTTGAAAGAGAAAAGAACATTAAAACATTTAAATATTATTCCCACTGGTTCATTTCTGCTGAAATGAGTATCTGTCTACAGCTATTTCACTTTGTACAGGTTTTAGTATTTCTCTAAGTTGCATACTGAGAAATGTAATTGCACAAGGTATGCACACTTTACATTATATATTTTACTACATAATGACAAATTGTGCTACCAAGTGACTGGATCCATTTATGCTCACACTATCGGTGACTGAGAGTATCCTTTACACACCAGTGTGAGGCATTTTACATAACTTAGCCCAGTTATATTCTCTCAACAACCCTCCACAACAGGGATTCCTATTCTTATTTTATACCTGAAGAGATGGAGGTTCAAAGAGTTAGAGCAACTTGCTCAAGGCCACACAGATAGTAGGTGGCAATTTGGGAACTGTTCAAGCAAAGCACAAGATGCCTACTATTTTCTTCCTTCTTTCTAGAAATCTGTCTCTATTTTGGGTTACTCTTTATAAAATTGATAACTATTGTTTTCCTCATATCCTAGTGAACAATCTAGGATAAAACAGAAAACAATATCACAGACAATGAACAATGATGCTATTTCATTAGTTAACTCAGCTTAAACACCCATTAAGTGGTCAAGGGCAACTAGTTGATCTTACATCTTTTTGACTCATCATTAGTGACGCAGGTAGAGAACAGAACTCAGTTTGATGAAGGGCTGGATCTCCAGCTGGCTTTAGCACTGGGAATTGTGAGGCCCGAGGCACAGCCCCAAGACTCTAATCATCAGGAGAGCACTCTATCCAGAGGGACGCACACCTGCGGAGTCTGAATCACCTACTATTACATGCATCTTTATTGGGACTGACAGAAGCGAATTCCTCAGGTCAGAAAACAGCACTCTTTCAGCTGAGTCATGCTTTTTAAAAATCTCGCCTTTTGAGTCTCTTGCCTGGCCAATCAAACTGTCTTCGCAGCAGAACAAATTGTTGGGTAATGAAATGCATATACTGGCGCTGGAGAGTGCTGTCCTATTTACAGCAGCCGCTTCAGCCCCGGGCGCATCTCTGGCTGTTGCACTTCTATCTATAAGTTAAAGCAATGGCCTCGGCAGCAGTACACTCTGTACAGCAGCTGCAACTCGTTATCGGCTTTGTCCAGAATTACAAATAGAACAAACACATTTTGCAAGGGCTTTTTCCCCCTCTTATGTAGAGAAGGAGGAATTGGGCAATCAGTGAAATGCTGATTGATCAGTTATGCTGACTTAGAGAAGTCCAAGGCCACATTAGTACTATTAACCCCTGAAAAACAACAACAAAAAAGTCCTCAGAACTTTGTTTAAGCCAATATTTCTGAGAGGTGAAGTTGTAGATCCCCCCAAAGGGAAAAACATTTGGGTTTCACTCAGTACAATTTACTCGTCTAGATTGCCTTGTAATGTAATGATGCTTAATTCATTTTGTAAAGAGAATTTGTGTCACTTGGCAGATGTTGTTTGACCCCAGAGTGCTGGAGTTGCATAAACCAAATGGTATGAAGCAAATCAATTTTAGTGAATCATCCCATTCTTACGCCTCGACTTTGACTTCACCTACCAACTCCTGTGGTTGCATTTAGGCCTTTCTTTACCAGAAATTGCACCCTCCAAAATTCAAACGTCCTTCTTCCCATGTATCCTTTCCCTTACTGTTTAACCTTCAATATTCAAGCATTGCTACTGTTAACAGGTTTTGAGCATCCCTTCCTATCTAGCTTAGAGTCTAGTATCTATGATTATAACCATTCCTTTGCAGATACCCTCAATTTCCACACCCCTGTTTCTCTCTAACTGGCCTGGAAAAACTTAAATCTTTGATAAATAGTCCTCCATCTCTATGCCTGCAACCATGTAGTTGAACATGGCTGGAGGAAACCACATACTTGGACATTCTGGTGTCACTCTTCATGATCGGTTTCAAATGGGGATCTCCTGTGGTTCTTTAGTGACAGCGTGTCTTATTCTTCACAGAAATTATTTTAAACCTTCCTATCCTCAGTTGAAAACTACATTCTACTCCATTATACAGTAGACACCATCAACTGCCCATGCACACTACCAAATCAAGGCACCGTCAGATTTCAGGCATCCGCTCCTACTGCCTTCCTGTCACAATGGTGGAAATGTCCCTCCTCCTATCATAAGCCAATCCTTCCCCATGCTCTCTAGATTCCAGCTTGACCCTCTTTCTCAAAGTCTTTACTTTTTGGCTACACTTTTTGTGTCATGTAAATTTACTCCTCCCTTTTGGGTAGAGCTGTCTCATCCACTGCAAACATGCCTTGGTCACCATCTGCTTTAAAAGCAAACAAACAGCAAATAAAACCCTTCCCTGCTTCACATTCTCTTTCAGCTTCTATTATTTTACTTAACTGCTTTTCTTACCTTGTTGCCTCCACTTCTTTGCACCCCATTCACTTTTTAGCCAAATCAATTTGACTTCTCCCTCCATCACTTAAATAAAATTACGTATGTGATCTAATCTTGGCCTGATTCACAGGGGAGGGCTCTGGAGCATAAATCGCTCAGCAGAGTTGTCCATTCTTGAGGGAAAGGAGTTTGGTCTTTCATGACCTTATAATGGAACAAAGCAACACAGGTCACCCAGGGCAGTTTTTGGAAAAGGTGTCAGATGTGAATGATTAGCAGCCAACCCTCAGAGTGGCTGGGAGATGGGTGTGCTGGCCCAGTAAAGGGGATCTGGGCAGGGCACCCAATGAGGCCCACCACAGTTAGCTTCTTGCATGAACTCGCCTCACATGCAATGCATTCTCTCTGCAATTGACCTTTTTATAACATAAGCAAAATTTCCTTTCTATGTGCTATAGACTGAATGTTTATGCCACCCCCCCCCACTGCCTCCCCTCACACACAAATGCATCTATTGAAACTGTAATGTCTAACGTGATAGTATTTGGAGATGGGACCTATGGAGGTAATTAGGTCACGAGGGTGAAACTCTCATGATGGGATTAGTGCCCATGTAAGAAGATACAGGACATGAGAGAGCTTGCTTCCTCTCTCTGCAGCATGAGCAAACTAGGAAGAGAGCTGTCACCAGAACCTGAGCATGCTGGCACCTGGAGCCCAGAATTTTCAGTCTGCAGTACTGTGAGAAATAAATGTTAGTTGTTTAAGCCACCAAGTCCACAGTACATATTTATTTTAGCAGCCTGAGCAGACTGACATCAGGTTAGCATTCTTCAGTGGCCTCCTATTGTACTGTGAATGACAAATCTATATCATACCTCCCAACCCCTGTGGGATCTGGAGTCTGACTCTCTCTCAGATCTCTACTGGTCATACTCCTCCTTGCTCACTACCCTTTTTACCCACCAATCAGTTCCTAGAGGGTGTCATTAATTCCCAACTCAAAGCCTTCATGAATGGCATTTTCTCTGGCTTGAAGGCTCTTTCTCCCACGTTACCTACTTAATTAATATGTATTATTCATATTGCAGCTTAAATATCACTTCCTCAGAGAGACTGTCCCTAATCATCCAATCTAAAGTTTGTTCCCCACTGTTATTTTCTAGCTGAATGCCCTGCCTTTCTTCTGCAGAGTTGTAATTAGACAGGTAAAATAATTTGTAATCACATGTGGTATAATCATATAAGCTGTCCTAATACATTGAAAGCCCTGATTCATTCATATTTGTTAAACATCTTCTATGAGGTATCATGAGGTTTGGGAACATGTCAGTTCATTTCACCCTTGCCTAGTGGAATATCTGGTGTGTAGTAGAAGATACTCAACTTGTTGAATAAATAAATAAATGAATAGGCGAAATGAGGGAAATTAGACATAGAAATTCGGGTGATCAGGAAATATCTTTTCTCCCCCAGTTATGCCTTAACAATTCTACTAAGGGTGATCAATACAGGCCTATTTAATGTTAATCAAATTGGTGCCCTTTGGTGCTCTCTTCTGAGATCATAGCACTTGATAGATATTCTCCCTCAGCTCCTACACATCCTGCCATCTCTGTGGCATTCACTAGCCCAGTGTTTGCAGAGACTGTGATATAAAGAGAGTAATTGACTTAGTTAAGGATAGAACATGTTTATGGCAGAGCCAGGGATACAGTTTGGCTCCATTCCTTGACTATTTTAGCATATTTTAACCACTAACTTGTTAACACTTGTTAGTAGTTACAATATTCTGGGAATAAATCCGCATCAGAAGGTTTGTAAAACTGGAAACTCCTTCTGAAATGTGTTACTGTAAATATTTGTCCTGTGCATATAGCTCATTTGAGGAGATACAACCTTTAGGCTAAGACTCTTTGTTCATGATCATTAAATGTTCTCAATTTCCTTATGAGAAACTGATGCAAAGGTTAAATATCGCAGCCATTGTGTTAGAATGAATTAATGTCAAAGCCCTGTTCTGGGGTTTTGTGTTGACTTGTATAAACACACAGCTATGTTTTTCATCCTCATTGAAGAACAGTTTATTCCTTTAATATTAAAAATGCTAATTCTGCTGATTGCTGAGCTTTAAATGTATCAAAGGAACATCAATAGGAACCAGGATGCTTTGAGTTCCAGGGAAGCACTTTGTATAGCATTTTACTTAACTTTTAATGTATCATTCATACATGTAAATATTATGTAAAATATTTTCAAGCTCTAAATGATTTCCAACTGGCTTTAATTAGAATTACCCTCATGCTAGTTTGAGTGCATAGATATTCCTTGAAGAAAAAAGTTACACCAGGCTTGAAATATAATTGCAAATAAAATTTGGGGTGTAATTTTACTGGTTCATGGAAAGTGTGGTATGCCATTTTGAAGTGTATTAAGTGTGTAAAAGAATGGCCATTGTATTTCATCTTGAAATTTGTTGAGATACTTAGGACATGTGTTTAGTGAGGACATATGTTGATTTCAAGAATTTTTAAATTGAATCGAAGTGTCTAGTATATTCCCCCCCCACACAAAGTCAGGTGACCCGACAAGGCCTCTAATCCTATCAGCATTAGAATGTTACCTGTCTGCTGGACTTTGGAGCCGAGTCTTTTCTTTGTAGGAGAAAAGGAGAAGAGCCTCACCTTAGGTCTGGAAGAAACAGCATCCAGTATCAAGGTAGTGGAGTAGTTATTTTCGGAGGCTTAGCACTGTGCTTTCAAGCCTGAAGAAAAAGATCAATCTCCATCAAAAAGGACTTTGCTAACTGGGGTCTGGACATGGCAATCCTGCTTCCAGCCATTCTGTGTATAAGCTTTACAAATCAAAAGTGTGTTTCCTTTGATTCTGATGTGGCTCATCTCTTCTTAGCTGCTTGCATTCAAGATTTGGAGAAGAAGGAAGAGTGGTGAGCTGAGTAATTCATTGGATTCTGATGAGAAGTTCTTGAGAAATTTAAAGCCTTACAACTTCATATAGCTTTGGTATGAGCCTTTACTTTTCTCTCTATGATTTAGTAATTATATCTCGGTGTTCCTGTTGGGTGTGATAATAGATACAGAATCGTAAATTGATGGGTGTTTGCAGTTTTATTTATTGTAAAGCTTGCTGTTTTTTTAAATATGCCTCACGTGTTTATAGCATTCAATATTAATTTAAACTCATTTAAAATACATTTTAGCATGAGTATCTATGTTTCATGCATTTTTTTTTCAGAAAACATTTGATTTTTTAAAAAGAGGTGAGTGTGAGATTTCCTGGTTTGTACCTTATCTTTATAGGAACACAGGCAGTGGGTGTTTCCAGTTCTACTCCAGCTAGTTTGTTCAGTGTTGATCTCTAGACCCATGAGCCAAAATTGGCAGGTACAACAGGGCGCTTCTTTTTGAGAAGCTGTTGGATCTGAAGTGGGTCCTAGGGTGTGGGCCAACTCCTTTGGGATATGAAAGATGACATGAGGCTACTTACTTTGTCATGGGCATTAACAGGGGATCCCATTTCATCCAGTGAGAGCTGCTGGGAGGAATATTGATTTGGCCTGTTATGCTTGGGTCTCACGGCTCTCGGGGCATTGGTGCCCAACATTTTGGCATCTCTGGGCCACACTGGGAGAGTTGACTTGGACCACACATTAAATGCATTGCAATACGTTATCACAAAAAGATCTCATAATGTTTTAAGTAAATTTATGATTTTGTGTTGGGCCACATTCATAGCCATCTTGGGCTGCATGTGGCCCGCAGGCCACAGGTTGGACACCCCTGCTCTAAGGCTTTCAGTTCTTTTTGTTATTCCTTATTGTTTAATTTTGAGAGTGGAAAATTTAGCCTCTTTTTAAGAGGCTAAATTTGAAAGGTTTTTCAAAAGTGAGTTCTTGGGGGATGAGTCTGTGGTTGAGTCTTGTTTCTATTCTAGGATTTAGCCCCATTCTTGGCACAGAAAAGCCCTGCAGTAAATGCTGAAAGAAGGAATTGAAATAACACTTACAGCCTACTGGAGGTAACAGTTGCTACTATTTCCAACTTGCTGATCAAAAACAGAGATAATGAAAACTAATTCATGATCGTACAACCTGAATTGAGGCATAAAATAGTGTAAAGCTGTAGAAAAGTGTTTATATTGTATCTTTAACTTTCCACTATAGTTAATAAGCAGTGCAGAGCTATTTAATGATTTTTAATCAGTGTATGAAATAAAAATATGTGATAGCAATTTAACTGTGTGGTGCAAACAAGATGTTCCAAAAGCTCATAAAAGCTCAGAAGCTCAGAGAGTATGATTTCACGTACATGGCTTTGAAGGATTGAGAAGTTGTAGACATTGAGAAAATTAATCTAACAAAAGTTCAGCCTCAAATTTCATCATCAGGTAAAATATTGCAGCATTGTATGTTGGCTAAATGATTCACAATCTGTGTTATTATTTCTCATAGTTTTTTTTTTTACCAACTCCATTTTATAAAGAAAAATCTTCAGCAGGCAGAAGTTGTGTGGCTTTAGACTTTGTTGGCAATGTGTCAAGCCATGTGAGATTCATTTGCATAATTTAAATTATTGTTTTATAATTGCACATTACTCATTTGACTCCTTATTTTGTTTTTCCTAGTACCCCTTCTATCCTGCCTAAGTATTTTCTCTGGTGAAGTTTGTTTGGCAGAATGAGGAAGAGAAGAAAAAAAAGTAGTTGGAATGGAGAGTACTGATATTTTATTTTAGACGGAGGTGATAGCTGAAATATAGTGAAAGAACATCCCCCTAGAACTGGATTCTCCCACTGAATGGCTCTGGTTTTTGCCAGGAGTCTGGCTTGATCTTCAGTGTTGTTTTTAGATTTGCTTAGGTCTTTGCCTTGATTTCTTTTGGTATCATTGTGAAATAACTGTATGTCTTACCTTCAGGGTTTAAGAGCCGTCTTTGTTTATTACATTCCCTGCCCCACATCCAAGATGCTTGAGCTATTACTTATATACCACAAGAAATGAAATAAATAACAGGTCAAAAAATGATGGCATTCAATGGGCATATTTGCTGATTCTTTGTCAGTATGATAAGCAATTTTTATTTAAATGTAAACATTTTTTAAAGTACTTCCTCTTTAAAAGGTTGACAACTTTCATTGAAATTGATTCTGGCCTCTAAGCAGAGTTAGCTGCAAAGACCATTCACAAAAAATGCATACAATTCAGGACTTTAATTTTAGGTTATTAAAAGTGTTTATTCTCAGAATTGAGTGCTGTTTCCTCAGTTCACTGTAATACTTCTATTTACTTTTAAGTATTATTAAGATGAGTATTGGGATACCTTCACAATAAGGAAATTTCTTATTATTCTCCCCCGTGTATTATAAATAAATGTAAAATGAGAGCTACACAATCTAGTGAATAACAGTTCTTTTAGTATTAGTGTTCACAGAATGATCGTTAATTATTTCTTATTTGCATGTGAATGGGGAAATTAAACTATACTCCTAAAAGGCCTTTAGTTGATGGTTTCAGTAACTTTCATTAGGTTTTAAGTCTTCAAAACTTGTATAAATAGAAAAATAAGAAAAAAATATGCTCTAATATAAGACCTGTGTTTTATTTAAAGGTTTATCATATCATTTATCTAGAGGACATACAATTCTATCTATTTGCAAATTTGGAGAAGTAGATATATTTTTGAGAAAAATTCTTAGCTTGGGTTGGGAGTACCAAAATTTTGTAATTAACCAATATCCCTGAAAAGCCTTTATGTATCTTTGTTTTGTTACAATAGTTAAATATTAATTAATTAAGTAATCAAGCACTAATTAATCCTGTTAATTAATGGTAGGAAATGATGTTTATGGACAAGTGACTTTTTAAGTCATGGTCTCTACTAATTTGAGAAACACAGTCACCTTTTTTAATACAAATATTATTGTAATCTGATAAGCCTTTCTTTTTTCAAGTTCCATATTGGTGCACCATGCAGAGTAACTAACATTGTACTAATACTTCTTTCATTATACAACTTTATTTCTTTCATTTGTATTATTTTTAATAATATGTCTAGTTGTTCTTTTTATAGGAGTTATTACTGCTTAACCTCAACTTCTAATTCCAGTGAACAAACTTTTAAAAACAAATTTTTCAAAACTCAACACTGTTCTCAACCTTGTAGTACTCAATTCTTTGCTTTTTCAGGTCACAAAATTTTAAAGAATATTCTCTTTAAATAATAAATGCCATAATCCAAGTTCAATTAGCAAACAGTATTACATGTTTTCCTCTTCTTATGAGCTAAGGATGATTTTGATGATGTTAAGTATAGATTAAAAGTAAGTGACATCAAATAAACAATACCAGAATAGGACATTTAATTCTTTGACACCAAGGGAATGTCAGGAGTTGAAATCCAAGTTGACACTTTTGACTGTTAGAAGTTTGTAGAGTTGAAGGACCAGAATTTTTTTCTTCCCTTATCTTCTTCTCCCCCATCTCCATATTATTTTTGTTTTTCTTTCCTCCACCCCAGAGCATTACCTCATTCCAAAATATTTTAAACTCATTAAACTAAAAAGGCACCCTTCCTTGCAATGACTCAACTCAGAAATCTCCAAATCTGGACAAAGAAATAACTGCATGGTTCATTCATAGGAACTTGCAATAAAGATTTAGTAAAGATGAAACTTGAATGTTTGTGAGGGTAGTGGTATGACTGCTAGGAGGGTGGAATACAGCTTCCTGGACCATGTTCTCTTGAAAGTAAGAGGCCATGGAAGAAGTCAGATATAATATAACAAATGTACTATAAAAGAGGTGGAGTGGGAATGTGCGTGAGTGACCTGTTTTTAATGAAAAAAAAAAAAAAGTCTTCTACGTCATTCCAATGTAACCTGCTGCCCCTTACTTCATGAAGTCGGTGACTTCAAGACACATTGCACAAGTGGCTTCCCTGTGATCCTCAAATATGTGTAATTTAATGAGGGTCCAATACTCTTCCAGCACATGACCTAGGTAACTCCTCCTCACGGCCAGAGTTGCTCTTTAGAGCCTTGCAAAATCATTTGCGTTATCTCCCTACAAAAGTTAAAAAAAACAAGCCCATCAGAGCTCTCTATTCTGTTGAGCACATTAGAAGATAGTTTTGTTGCAATGATAATTGTCATGCAGAAAGGCTGATGATGAATTACATTTTTAAATCTCATTCTTAGAAATATTTTACTATTTAGAATAACAAGGGCCTGATGATTTAATCATTACATTTTCTGAAGCTTATGTTATGGGTATGTTTAAGCCAAATTTTAAGAAAATGCTTAGGTCAACATTAAGTATAGAGTTTGATTTATGTAATTGTTAGTTTTTTTCACTTATTGTTCCATCACTTGAAAAATTATTTTTATTTTTAATGTCACTATTCATAACTTACATTTCTACAGTTATTTCTATGAAAGTCTTAGATCTAGTATGAAATTATTCAAGAATAATCAGATTACTTTACCTCATTTAGATGTTTCTTATATCTATAAAACAAAGACATTAGAAAAGATGGTTTTAAAGATTCCTTTTAGCTATATAAAACTATCTACATTTTTTATATTCTCCATTTGTCTGATGAGAATTTAAGTAATGCATTAAAAGTTTTCCAATTTTCTATGAAGTATCTTTCAGCAGAAAACAATACTGTTTTCTGATATACAATGTCTGGTACATAAAAAAATACTCAATAAAGGGCACATGGACAAAAACTAGGGGGAATGGAAATGGGAGGGAGGTGGGGAGGACTAGAGGGTGGGCTGGGATGAGAGTAAAGGACAGAAAACTGTACATGAACAACAATTAAAATAAAATTAAAAAATAAATAATAACTTCAACCAAAAAAATACTTCATCCATACAAAGAGGATGGATGTTGGCTAAGAGTTTGATTCTAATCTCAGCTTTGCAATTTACTAGTTGTGTGGTCTTGATCTAGAACTCATTCACCATCTTCTTCTGTGAAATAGAGACAGTACTGGCTTGTTGGGAACCGTTCTGACTGGTTTCAGGAGCTGTAACCCCCACCCCATGTCTAAGGCTGAGTAAGAGCCCAGGGGACCCGTTTCATCTGGGTCTTTTCTGTCATGAGGACCTGAGCTACTAAAGAGACAAAGCTTATCTCCCTGTCAGGAGTGCCACTTCTGCTTTATCCATATCTGGCCCCCAATGCCTGGTCGGTTAGCCAATGACAGGTAAGACCCCTCAAGGGAGGGGCGACCTAAGCCAGGCACGACCACTTGGAAGGCCCTCAAGGAAGGACTCAGGGGGCTGCAGCAAAGAGGGGGTGATGGACCCTCGCCCCCTGGCTATTCTGACATAGCCTGAGTCCCCATTTCCATCTGGGAGAAGTCTTCCTTATCTCTTGCTTCCTGGATCTAATCCACTTAAGCCTGAAACTATGACAGAGGGCGGTGCAGCCCTGTGCCAGCTAGAGCGGGTCCCCCGGTGATCGGGCATAAGAAAGAATTCCTAAAGTCCTGTGAAACCTGCTTTGCTAAGAGTGCTCTCATTTAGATGATAAGGGTCCAAGCAAAAAGTAAGTTTGTTCCTCAAAGTTTTATTGCTCTTTAGCTATCTGAACCTGACTCAAAATAAGCACTCAGAGTTCTTTGTGCATTATCTGTTGTTTGATTCTTACTGCCTGATAATGATTAATGAGCCTGTATTCTTAAGCAAAATGACCCAATAAAAGCCCATTGAGGAAGAGGCTCTTGGCCCTTCTCCTTTGAGAGACTGGCCACCTCTCCTCCCCAAGCAGATCATGTCTTGCTGGTTTTATTCTCATCCGTGTCGGATGGATGGGGCTCTGTGGGCAGAGCCCCTCCACACTAGCTATGTTCAGCACAGGGATTCCTTTTAAGGTTCGAAAATAAGTCATGCCAAATGCCCAAGTCAGTAGCTGGCACTCTATGGGCGATCAACAAATGCCAAGTACGTCAACTTTCATGAGGGATCATATTTATCATCATTGGAGCCATTAAAATTTGTTTATTTAAATATCTATTTGCAATAACTGGCATAATAGCAAGTGGTGTATTTATTTTTCTACATAGATATATGTTTATATATATAATCACAATGTACACACATATATATAATGATTACAAATTTCAATGCTTTAGCTTCTATTGTAGGATTTTTCTTATTTATTACCCAAGAGTTTCCTCTTATTTTCTACCTCTTCAGAATTGAAAGATTTGATTAGGGGTCCTACATGGCATGATTTTAAATGTAATAATCATCTCATGGTCAAGTTCTGTTTTTGGTATTTTAAGTTATTTAATATTTAAATTTCTAGTACACTTTTTATAAGTTTCACTCTAAATTCTACTTTCTATGTGTGGCTTTAATGGTTACAACTTACTATAACTAACTTTGACAGCTTGCTATACTTTCTGACTGCTGCCTATGGGTTTTGGCCTGTTTCCGTATAATCAGTCCTCCACAACTTGTATTTGGAGCTTGTTTTTTGTCCTCTTTTTGGACTAACTTACATGTGACCTCACTTTGCTTGTACTTTACTCTGTTTGTGTTTGACTATGTCTTCAGTTTGCCAAAGTCACTGTGAATTCTGAACTAGCTCTTTAAGGCATTGTCCTCTCTGTTCTCATCCTACATAACAAGCTTTGTTTACTCACGGGCTAATTTGCTGTGTCCTCTTACCTTTATATATTCTATAGCAAATGTGTATGCACCTAATAATGATCTATAATACATACTCAGTGCTCTTGAATCAAGGTTGATTGCATCTAACATTTCCACTTAGTCTAGTGATGTCTCTTTTTAAAGAAAGAAATTAGTATGACAAGATTTATTCTTTATAAATACATGCTGCTTGTACCAACTAACTAGCTCTCTTTAAGGTATTTTCAAATGAGATCTTATAAAGTATAGCTTTTTTACTATCCTAGTATAAAAATCAAATTTGCCATGGATTTTAATATGTGAAACCATTTTTATAGTCTCTTTTTCAGCTTCATTTTTAAACTTCCTTTGTTTCACTGTGTTTCAGCCTCTCTGTGTATTATCAGGTGTTAGATTGACAAGCACATTCATGAAAATTGGTTCCTCACTTTCTAGCCCTGAAAATGCCAATTGGATCTTAGTGAATGTGTCTTATTTGATTGGACTTCCAAAGAGTCTTGGTTATTTAAAAACCTCATCATCTAGCAGCCTGATATCTGTCTATTCCCATTATTGATACATCTCCTTGGTCAAACTTTATTTGAGGAATCGTTCTACCAGTTTCCTCTAGTTTCTGTGCTGGGAGGAAATATATGCCTTTTATATGGTGACAAATCCACACCCTCTTCCTTCAAAGAATAGCCTCTTCTGCCCCTGTCCTCACTTGTCACAGTTTTCCTTGTTATATTAGGCTAGTAAAACTCAGAATTAACCATCACAATCACTTCTACTTTTTTATATTCTATTTTAATGAATCTATGCTCAGACACAAAATAGAACTTTCTTTTTTGGAGGCTTGCTTCATCTTCTTTTGCTCTGAATATATTTGCTTTCTAGACATACTTTGTTTCCTGCTTTCTACTTATCTCTTCAAAATAACCTGTCATAGAATTCTTAGTTGACTGTTTTCTTTTCCTATTCTCAAACACCTTTATTTCCTTTTATATTCATCTGACATAATTTTATTTGTTTCTGCTTAAAAAAATATTGATGAAACAGGAACTCAGTACACAGGAATTTAACCATTCCTTCAAGCCTTTACAGAAGCACCTCTGGCCTGTTCATTGCGTTAAAGACTTTTTGATAGATGCATCACTTTCTAAGAGTTGTTTCTGATTCATTATCTGGCATGACACACTTCAGGGGGCAGTTGGCAGTTTCCATACTTTTCGGAAAGGAACAACAAACACCATTATTTTCTCTTTGTTGCAAAACTTGAGGCTTTTATTCTCCAGGGTGAGCAATTTTTACCAATTGGCTGCAGGCTTCCCCTTGCTTATGGCAATGGATTGTCCACATGAAGAGAATACAAATACAGGCTTTCTGTCAGGTTGCTTTGTGTTTCCTTTTAAGAGGTTTTCTTGAATATTAAGATAAATAGATTAATGAGAACAAAAAGATGCAAAAAAGAAGAAATAGCTATAATTAAAAGCATGTGGAAGTAGTTGAGTTCACTAATAATTTAAAATTTAAATGAAAACAAGTTACCATTTTCAGTGCTCAGAGAAGCAAGTGAAAGGTAATACCTAAAGTTAGTGAGGTTGTATTGAAAGAGATATTCATATATTATGATGGATGTATAGATTGGTACACTCTCTTTGGGAAGAAATTTGGTAATATTTATTTAAAATGACAAATTCATATGCATTGTAGCAGCAATGGAAGCAATGAAAATGGAATATGTTGCAGCCATTTCAATTAAGGTTTAAAAAGTACATGTAATAACACTGAACATACTTTTAATATGATAGTACCTCACAAAAACATAATAAAAATTGATCAAAGTTTTCAAAATTATGATCTGTGCATATAAATAAATGCTAAAAGAAAGTACACTAAAATATTAACAAGTTGTGTTTGAGGGGGTTATTATCTATTTTTTGTATCTTTCTGATTTTTAAAAATATCAGATAAAAATAAATACCTCTTTGTACTTAATATAGTATAGTATAGTATTTTCAACACTAGATATCTCAGTGATGAATTCATCACATTAATTGCTCTTAGGGATTTGGAAGGCTGAATGCTTTCACACCTCTAAAGAAATGATGAATGATTGTTAGTTAAACATGCTTCTGTCTCCCTGTGTATTTGTATCTTTCTATGTATACACACATATATACTTGTATTCATATATTCATATATATATTCAAAGCATTTTCCAATTTATGGAAGAACTAGAATATGTCTTAGCATTAAATTAAAAGGTAGCAGAAATTTACTCCATCAAAGTTGAGAAATATTTAGCTTTAATTTAGCTTTAGTTTTCTACCTGACATTGTACAAAGAAAAAAGTAGCCCAATGCTGTAGCTATGACAAGTGTGTCAACAGAAAAATATATAACATTTTGCTTTTTTGAGTGAGTGACTTATAAGCTTAGTGACCCCTTAATGTCCTGCCTCATACATAACGCATTTCAAAAGTACAGATTTCTCCCGACTCCTGTGTCTATGGGGGTGCATACCTGTTGCCCTGCTTAGTTGTATGCAGCTTATGTGAGGGGAGGACCATGTAAATGCAATCAGAGGGAGGAAATAATTCCAAATTGAAAAGCACTTTTTAAAATGCTTTGGAAAGTTTCTTTCAAAAAAGTGAAGTATTTCCACTACATTTTTATGTAGGACTTGAATGTTCACTACCAATCAACTCATCAGCTCACCCCTTTGGTCTATACTAATGTAAACTTCCTCACTAATGTAATAACTTGTTTTCCAGCTTGCTTGTAGATTTTGGTGTTAATCAATACCCAAATATAAAACTAATTGTCATTTTATTTATTGGCCTTTATGATCCCCATGATGATTGTAGAATCACAATGAATAAATTTTCTTAGTCTCTAATTTAGAATATTTACCCAAATTTTGCAAGTCTTCTGTCTCTTCTCCTTTCATTCTGGTAACTAGAAACATAGGCCATACCCTACATCCAGGTCATTTTACTGACAAAAATGAAAGCCCAATACAGCTCTCAGGTCTACAGTTGTTCATTTGTTTGTTTGTTTTAGGTTCTAGAATAATGGAATTACGTTGTAAGGTTGCTGACATCTCTGGGGAAAACCATGTTTAGTTCGTCATGCTTTTTGATCAACTCTTAAAAATTATTATAAAACTACCTACTAATATATATTCCTTGTTCAGTCTTTGGACTCATCAGTATCCCAACTGTCAGGTAATTGAAGTACAGAAAATAAAGGGAGGACAATGTTTACTGCCTGGTACCTCTGGCTAATGGCAATGATTTGAAGTTATTTTGCATATGTATATATATGGCCTGTTCAGAAGGTATCCAGCCATGTAATATGAAAAATATAGACTTTTACTGAAGAAGAAGATACAAGAAACATTGTACATGGAACAATGATGCCTCAGACCCCTTCAAAGTAGGCACCTTGGGGCAGTTCTCCCAATGGCCATCAGCTGCCCTGTCGTATTTTCCTGTATCTCACTGATGGTCTGAAATCTCTTCCCTTTCAAAGGTGATTTTAGTTTTGGGAAAAGTCAGAAGTCACAGGGTACCAAATCTGTGCTGTAGGGGAGACTGAGTCGCTTGGGTGATTTGATGTTTTGCCATAAAACTTTGCATGAGACGAGATGCATGAATGGGTGTCACGTGATGCATGTTGTGATGAAGCTGCCCATCACCAGTTGCCCATAGCTGTGGCCTTTTGAATCACCCAAATAGTTTTCATAGAGGAATGTTCAAGCTTAATGCAAAATTTGAGGCAGATTCGTTGCCCTATTCACTTAGTCATTTCGAATGCAATGGCCACAGAGTACACATGCTCACTCAACAGAGTCTACTGCCCCCATTGTGAAATCATCATTGTTCGCACATGCACATTCTAGTCCACTCTCCTTGGCTGCCAGATTACATGGAAATTGTACGAACATTTCTTGCTAGATTAACAAAGCCTGGGCTTTTCCTGGACAGACCTCATATATATGTCATTCTATTTCATCTTTTCCATGTTGAGAGGCCCTAGGAGCCCCTAGGAGGGAGCCTTTAAATCTTGACCTCCTTTGCAAGTATATCAAAGGAAAATGCTGCAGCATTTCCTGATCTACATAATCACATGACTCAAGTGACAGCTTCCGCCAGCCAGTGAGACTTCGCCTCCCTGATCAACCATGGGATTGAAGGTCTAAGTTATTAATTTCAACTCAGATTTAAACACAAATGCTCAAGTTTTGAAAATTTTATATGTAACATTTTAATAATTTAAAAGACCATATTTTTAATTAAAATCAATGTTTGCCATTGTTTTATACACTTACAAATCTAAAACTTAAGAGTGATATAAATAGACGACTTCGCTTCAGTTGAGTTTTACTTAATATTACCCATTGCTTAAAAAATTGGAACACAGAACTTCATTAACTCAAAAGAAAAACAATGAAACAAAAACAATATAGGTAGGTTTACTCTCTATTTGTGGAGAAAAGTTTATTCTGATATGTTTTTTACTGTATGTGATTTTCAATGTTTTTTTTCTCCCCCAAGCAGCAAATGGCCAGTCTTCAGGTTTCTTTGGGAATCCAAAATCTTCCTTGAGGCAAATTAGGCATCACATCTAATACAAGTAAAAACCTTTGATCCTTCACATTCTTAGAAAGATGCTACTCATTTCTAAGTGAAATGACCAAGGTTGTCCCTTGAATCCAGGTCATTCGTTTCAGCTGCATAAGCAATTCCTTTGATAGGGGACTGGCTTTCTACAACACTAGCATTATTTCAGCAGGAGAAGGTAGCATCTGATGTTTTGCAATGTGTGTGACAGGTCCACGGAACGTCTCTGGACATTACCTCAGGAGGAGGGGTTCAGAGGAGGAGGGGTTCAGAGGAGGAGGAGCTGTGGCTGAAGACATTTAATGACAGAATGAATAGAAGTTCAAAGCTCCCTGGGCAGTCAGCTCTACACACCTGCCTGCACTCCCCTCTCCCCAGCTTTCTTTCACATTCATTTAAAACTATTATAACAAAATTCTCATCAAATATATGTAATTGCATTTAATTTTAGTCACAATACCACATCTTCAAAATGACGAGGATGTTGGCAGCCTGCAAAGTGGTGAAGACCCTGAAGACTGGTTTTGGCCTTACCAATGTGACTACGCCACGTCAATGGAAATTTGCAAGACCTGGTATCAGGCTACTGTCCGTGAAGGTAATATTCCCACATCCATCACTTCTGATATAATTGTATGGGGTGTAGTTTAGTATGGCAAAAATACATATTTGAATGTAGTTCTGAAGTGCTATTTTATTATTATTTACTACAGAACCTACCGATTTATCTGATGGTTATTTTTATCTGCTCTGGGTGAAACTGCAGCAATTTTCACCCAATGTGAAAGAAGGGTCACAATTCCTGTTAACATGTGAAATTTGAGCATTCTGTTTAGAAAGCAAATATCTTTCAAGGCTTTTGGGACTCTGTCTGGACTCAGACACTACCGCTCACAGTTTGGGTTCCAACACAGAGATGCTTCTATGTTTACGAGCCACATGACGGCGCAAAGCCACATTCTGTATTGGCTCACTGTCAACTTTTCTCTTTTAAAATGTCACTTTTTCAGAAGAAATTGGAAAGAAAAATGTCTCTATACTTTTGATATCTGCAAATCATCACATAGACAATGAGTTTTCCCTTCTCCTTTTAGCCCTTCTTTTAGAAGGTCAAGTTTATGAGTTTTAGTTTGGAGATTAAAATGCTGAGACAATTAGCAGCTGAGAATTCTGTTCCTCCGAGCACATCTATAACTGAGGAGCAGGTCCAGGAAGGGAATGTGAAGTGCTCTTCCTTTGTCCCCAACCCTGGAATTATGAAATTCCAGTAAGAACTTCTGTCACTTTCTATAAATTTAGGAAGGCACTTATCACTGGAGAAGTGTGAAATTACTCCATAGGAACTTTTCCAATGAAGATTACCTTTTGTGAATATAAAACTTAAATAATCACAGTAGTTCTTTAGTAGAGTTGTAAAAAGTAAAGTAGAAAAATAAACCCAAACAACCTCTATTTGTTGTTATAAAATTAGGTTGCAATAGGTTTAAGTACTCTGCTCATACTTTATATGCTCCCTGGGTTGACTAAAAATCCGTCAAATGCTTCTGCAGATTCTACTGCTTAGTTTGCTCCAATCAGGATTCGATGCTTTTCAGTTGAGTGGTTTGCAGGCTCAGCTATGACCACAGATTCTTACAGCCTCCATTAACAGAACTGGGAAAGGGATAGGAGTAATGGGAAAGGAAGAGATAGCCAGATGAGGTGAGAAGTGAGCGGGGGCAGGGGGGGTGGGGGGGAGGGGGGAGAGAGAGAAAGAGAGAGAGAGAGAGAGAAGAGAAGAGACAGAGAAAAGTAACTCAAGGTCTCAGGATAAAATAGAAAAAACTAGCATTTTAAACTGAGAAATCCAAAACAACCATGTTTTGGATTCACTTTAATGTAACAAGAGAGCAGAAAGGAGATATATCCTAAAGCATCTTCAAAGATACAGTGAAGAGCTATAAACTATGAGAGTATCTGGTTTCAGTTCAGGGTTATTGATACTGTATGTCAGAGGTACTGGAATATAGCTTCAAAGAGAATAAATGGTAGTGAAAATAACATTACCTACAGTTAGATGTGTCTTCCAAGACTTCAAAGTGGTGTCCCTTAGAATATCTATCTTTCTCCCAAAAATAGGTAGGTAGGAGCAGGTGCAGCTCCATCAAACATCAGACACAGAAACCGAGCGACTACTTAAAACAGCATAGATGTGAATGGGTGGGAGGCCACTTCTCCAAGGTCAGAACAGGTACTCTGCACAACCACAACTACAACCATGGCCACAACTGCCACAAACTGGCTTAGTTGTGTGGGTGGACTACTGTGAAAGTCGTTCTTCTAGCTCATGGTGGCAGATCTTTTTCAAGGGTCTGACAAAATTCACAGCAAAGGATGACAAATTTGTAGGAGAAAAAAGCTATCATTTCATAATGTGAAACCATCACTACTCACGTGCAATCATTTCTGCTAGAGTTGCACAGGAAATACAAAGTTCTTCAACTTCACAATAGTGAATTAAAATCCTTTACAGCAGTCCAAGGGGAATTTGTTATTACTTAATTGGAAACAGCCTTCTACCTACTTTTCTTCCTGCCTTACTTGTAAAACTCAACTCTCTTAGAAAAGAATATCCAAATTTACTCTTTTTCAATGAGCATCATATTTTAAAGGTAGTTAAAATCATCGGGATGCAGCTGTATAAGGGTTAATGAAGGGCAATGAGGACAGTCACTGATGGTTAGTCACATTATAGCTAGTTAGAGACCGTAAATGGATTATGGAAGATATCCTGCTATTAGGTCTTTAAACACTGCCCTATAAACTGATTGCCCTTTCAATGTCTTTGGAGGTCACATTTCCTCCCCCCTCAGTGACAGAAAGAGTAGGTTGACAACAGCAGTGACACACTTGTACTTTTATGTGGCCCTTCCTTGTAAAATTGTTTGTGGCTAATATCTATTTTGCATATCTTGCTAATAGACACAGTTGTATTTTGCTTATGGGAAAAGGAAAGAAGTTCAAGGTGTTCTACATTTTAAAGGAATTTGATATCAAGTATACATAATCAACCACTATAAAATATGAGACCATATGGCTTTGGAGACCATAATCTCTTTCTATTGGTATTGAAAATGTTCATTGTTCGTTATTTTGTTCAGCCAGTTGTGGCTGTGTAGTGGAGAGCACACCAGATGGGAATAAAAAGATCTGGGTTCTAATCTCTCTTCTACATTTATTAATGCTCTGAACTTGATCAAGTCATGTATTCTCTCCAAACCTAAGTTTTGTCATCTGTAGTGTGGACATGATTCTCGCTTTACTCATAGGATTGTGTGACCATCACCCATGATCAATACTTAAAAACCTATAACATACTTTACAAGCAAAACTGGATACTTAAAGAAATAAATTCCATTCTATGCATTTTGGTAGAGTGACAGTAAAAAGTCAGAACAGAATTTCTTCATGTTATTCATGGACTACATATTATTACAACAAGATGTATGATAAAATTTCTCAAATATTTATAATGGTGACTTTTTCAGCTTTGCCTTATATTAAACCTATCTCCAGGAAGGTATTACTTATAATGAATTAGACGCAAATACTATGAAGCAAATAATTTTGTTCCACTATGGTGAATTCAAATCCAAAAGTCAGAATATACAACCTAACATCCTAAGTCATTCACTCATTAATTCATTATTTAACAAGTAAATATGTAACTTTTATCTTGACAGTATACGGGGAAAGTAAGTGGAAAAAAATGGATGATTAGTGGATAGTGCCTGATTTCAAGAAACTTACAAATTTAAAAATTCTGAGTTCACAAGTCTTGGAAAGTCACCAAGATTAAGTTATTTTTACTTGCAAATGAATTTGGAAATCAAAGGTATTAAGTTAGAAAGGTTAAGTTCCCTCTGAATAGAAAAGGGTTCATTCAGTAAGTACTGCTTCTAACATCAATCCACTCATTGTTAAAAATAGTGACTAGTGTTCCAGTTAAGTCAGGAACCTAACTGTCCAACTGTTCTCTCTGGTACTTTAGATACAAATGAATCCCAGGAATCATTATACCCTTTGAAAGATTTTCATTTTGTAAGATATTATATTCTGATCCTAACAGAAGTATCTGTTTAGCTCAGTTTGGAGGAGCTATTGTGCTTTGATTAGAATTGGCAACTGCAGACACTCCTACAATTAAAATCATTTAGTTACATTGTAGTAGCTTTAAAGACACTCAGATGAAATAGGTTTTATTGTTATATTGGAGCCCCTGTACCTGTTAGAGTTGGGGGTAGGACTATGGTTACCACACATTTTCAAAAATAACTGTTGCATTAGACTTGTACTAAAGATAGGTTTCAGGGCAGGATTTCACCCATGATGCTCCATACTATTAAAATAGTAAATTATGCTCCAAATCCCAAATGAGCGGCAGCAGAATTGGTTGGAATGGCTTGACAACATTACATATTTTTGGGTGGACAATATTGTTTCCATTGGGAGGTAGCTTTTCTTCTGACCATTTTTGTTTATGTCCTGCGCGTCTTATATATCCTCTTTCTAAACTATAGACTCGTTTGTTTGTCATCAGCAGTGCTTTGATAGTTTGAGCTTCTTGCCATGAAATCCTTGAAAAAACCACTGTAGAGCAGAGCTTAGACCAGGGTGGGGTGAGTGAGGTACCTGAGGTGCGACACTGAAGGAGCCTCTCACTGCCAGGGTCATGGCTGCCTTCCTTTCGTTTTGCACCCTAGGGACCTCGCTCGCCTCTCCCTAATCCCAGACCTGCATTGC
Source organism: Anoura caudifer (assembly GCA_004027475.1). Taxonomy (NCBI): domain Eukaryota; kingdom Metazoa; phylum Chordata; class Mammalia; order Chiroptera; family Phyllostomidae; genus Anoura; species Anoura caudifer. The sequence continues at coordinate 302,602 of PVKU01000579.1, read as the reverse complement.
AAACTAAGAAGTCAGGTGGGGGAAATGCCAAAAGAACTGACACTCGTCTTGGCTTCAGGTTTCCTTTCTTTCTGGTGATGCCTAAAGTTTCTGCTTAACCATGCTTAGCCAGACTTACCGCTGCCTTAAAAAGGCTAATTTAGATCTCACTGCTGTGCAAGTAGAGACCATTCTTCTGCCCTCACATCTTCATTAGGCTTTTTAATGTTCTGACTTGTATTGAAGGTTGGGGGTGTAGTAGAGGGTTTCTAATATCTCTTAAGCAATGGCCATACCAGAGGTCATGTCAGGGCTTCAGGAGGTCGCTGTATCAGACTGAAAGTGCTGGATGTGACTAGGATTCCTCGGGGCTTGTACAGTGACTGCGGACCAAAGACAGCTGCAGGGGCCAGGGTTGCGCTTGCTGTTGGAGCCTCCTCAGCCCTAGTGACCTCAACTTGCACTTGATTTTCATCTGATCTAATGGGTTCCACTCATGAAAGTATTTTCAAGGCTCCTCTCTTCTTTTTCTTTTCCCCCCAACTTAATCAATGCCTTTTAATGATTTTTTAAATTTCATAGGGATATTATTGATTAATGTGAAGTTCTTACAAAGCAATCAGTAAGTTTGCTGTATCATTAAGAATTTTACTGAACAAGTTTTTTTTCTATGGAGTAGAATTAAATATAAGCCCATTTTACTTTGTTGGCATAAAGTGAAAATTACCTGACAATAGTGGAGATACCTCTCAGAGTCGTAACACTGTACATGGCAGGTGCCCTTATGTTCTTGTTAATAAACCTATAATTTATGAACGTATTTTAAATGGAATTTTTCTAAATTCTATATTTTATTTATAATGAGAGACATAGCTAGAATAAAAATTACTTATAAATCTGACTCATTTGTTTATAAATGCCCAGAACATAAAAGTATTGAAGGAAATTAACCTTGTGATTTTTTTCCCAATACTGGCTTACGTTTAACCAAAGGCAGATGACTGAATATTAACTTAGGATGTTGTAAGGCTTAATTGATTGCTGCAGTTACAGTACATTGAAATCCTGAAATGTTGACATTATAACTGCAACACGGTCTCATTAAATATTCTAGACATAGCAAATTGTGCTGTAATTCTGAATTGTAAATATCCATGTTTTGATAGTATAACTTCAAGAAAAAAAGATTTCATCTACGAATAAAGAGCATTCCAAGATTTTAATTTTTTACCATATTATCTATGCAATAATAAACTGAAATAAATTCTGGCTTTAAGCTTCTTGCCAAAACTTAGATCAGATTTATTTTATTTCTTAAGAGAATGAGTACTGACATGAGGTAATAGCTAAGAATTATCAGGTAAGCCAGAAGTTAAGTATGTTATACAGCTTCAAGCCTTGGTGAAAATGGAAATAAACATATTGGGGGCTTCTACTTTTTCTGATATGCAAATAATGTACATAACCAAATGGTTTAATAGTACTATAGTCAGATTCCCAGAGTAAATCATTTTTATTTTCACTCTAGCTTAAATGGATTGTTGTAGGTATAAAGGTTTAAATTCAAATCATTTGTGAAACTTATTGCTCAATTAGTTTGAGGCTTTACATCCAACTCAGAACATTACCAGGGAACTCTCATACCCCCGGGGAAGAAGCAACGCTCTTCATCCCATTTCAGAGATGTGTAAGGACTCTGGTTCATACAAGGCCATGATGCCTCTTTTTGTACAAATATGCAGCAAATCTTGTTAGAATTCTAATTAGGTCTCCAATACCACCAATGGATCTTTTTAATTTGGCATTTTTGTTACTGTGCTTATGTATCTGAAGCCATGGTTGTTTAGCCTGGCTTCAGAATGTTCTAAATAATTTCTCCTCTTATAATTTTATTGCTTACTGGAGAGCCCATTTATATACTGTACTTTATCTTCATATAAAATAAATTACATTTTTCCTTACCTTTTTTTGTTGCATTTTGAGAACAGAGTGTTTAAATGAAATAATCAGTAAGGATTCTTATTTTATATGGCCATTAATAATTCTTTAAGTAGGATACTTTAGGGCAATGTTGTTTATAGAGTTGACATATTTCTTCCCCTTTAACCAAAATATTGTCATGTGTTTGTAAGAAAACATGCTGTTTTTCAATTTTCAAATTGTTTCTTTGTTATGGAGCCCCATAAGTTCCACATACACAAAAGTCTAACATAGTAGGTATTAAACTGCCTTGAACTAAAGGATCCAATGAAAACTGGTTCAAGATGAAAAATGAGTATCCTCAAAGCTAGCTCAGAATGATGCAGGGATGTGGAACAATAAATGAACAGCAAGTGGACAATTTTTAATAACATAATACCGAAGGCAAAGGAAAAGCCTAACAACAATAATAAATGCCAGGCTGTTTCAAAAACTTTCATAGGTTAAATTATAAATTTTTCTTGAATTTTGACTGCTACTTCCTACGACCCACCCCACTGAATCAGTTGAGTGAGCACCATAGACACACTTTCAAAGGTTTTTGAAAGGGGATTTGTCTGTGTGACTTGCATTCATAGCATTGTTCTTATTCTGGAAAACACTTTGAAACATCTACCCTTTTAAAGTTAATATGAAACTGAGAGAATTAGTATATAAAATTCTGGTCATTTATTTGTGGTCCCATAAAGCTAATGAATTATCTTACTGGGAAATGAAAATAGACCCATAAATGTAGGTTGGCAATGAATTTTAATTTTAAGAAAAAAGTGAAAAGCCCTAAAATTATGAATGATTAAGGAAAATATCACATCTGCTGGCAATATCATGTTTTGGCAGCATCATTAACAATAAAGTACTTTATGATATAGTGAAACAACAATAACAAAATATATAGCGGACAAATCAACAAATGTTGAGAATTGTATATACAATTCTCAATGTTTCTACTTATATACAAACTCACTCACAAAAATGTGTTTTCATCAGGAATTATTATAAATTTATTAAAGAATCCCTAGGTTTTACAAATATTAGAAAGTACAATATCCAAACATTGCTCAGTTTATCAAAATGTTTATTTTATTTTTTATTTTTTAAAAATATTTTATTTATTTATTTTCAGAGAGAGGGGAAAAGAGGGAGTAAAAGAGGGAGAGAAACATCAACATGTAGTTGCCTTTCACGCATCCCTCACTGGGGACCTGGCCTGCAACCCAGGCTTGTGCCCTGACAGGGAATCGAACCTGCAGCCCTTTGGTTCTCAAGCACACACTCAATCCACTGAGCTACACCAGCCAGGGCAAAATTTTCATTTTAAAAATAACATACGTGTGGCAGACCCTTCTGCATGGCGTGGGCCCAGCTCCCACTCACAGATGCACAGGACCCATGCCCACAGATAGGTTCTTTCCTGGGTAATCAGATTTGCAATGTACCTAAACTCTTTGGAGGCTTGCTCTTTGCTAAACCCCCCCCACCCTGCAAGTACTTTGCAGGCCCAGTGTAACTGGCTGCCTATTCATTTGCTAATGTCCTTCTTCTGTGATGTAATGAGGGGCATTGACTCCTTTGTTGTAACTGGGATAGTGAGGAAGAACCATCTTGGAATGTGAGGAGATATTAGAATAAAGGCCTGTCATGGTGGAGGCCACGGCTTTTGCTCCTCTTGAGAGAAAAGCCACGGCCTCAGTGTCGTCCTTATTCCTCCACCAGACTCGGTAATCTGTGTGTATGTTTTATTTCATCCATAATGATGCGGACACTGCTGGCCTGTGTCCGCATCACATATGGATAGGGATCAATTAGAAATTTATGTAATATAGTTTAATTTAGAGAAAAATAAAATTGTAAAATAAAAGATTAAATGGAATCGTTGTATTATAACCTATTTAAATATTGTGTGGAAAAATCTACAGTCTTATAGATATTCCTCTTAAATTTGCAAATAAAAGTAATATTTAGTATTATTAGAACATGCAGACTACTAATTTCAATCTTTAGTCCTCAAAAATCATTAATGTCACAAAGAAACACAATTTTTGACTAATTATTTTGTAAAGTTACTGGCTCTCAGATCTACAATACCTGTATACTTCAGGCTTGGAGAGATTAAACTGTAAGAATAAATTAGTTTTAATGCATTTCCTTCTATGCATATTGGTTACAAATCCTCCACCTATTTTTTTTTTTTTTGTATGTGTTTTTATGTGTGGGGGGAAGGATGTTGTTTTAGTTTTGCAATATAATTACATGGGGGACAAAAATGTAATTCCAAAGAGTTGTAGATATTAATTGCAGATACAATTTAAACATCAGTTTCAGGTCAATCAAGAGATTTTTAAAAGGTCTACGGAAATCTCTGTGTGTGTATGTATGTGTGTGAATGTCATTTCGACCAGTTGCATGTTGACCTTGTGCTTGGTGGGCACCAAAAAGTAAATGTCCGCTCCTGAACATTGGGCAACTTGAGGGCACAAAGGACCTTGGACTTTGACTGATGTTTAGGGGCTGTGTCATATTCGTGTGAATTCTGGGTCTATCCTCGTGTTTTAGGGATACACAAGGAAAGGAAAGCACTCAGGTGTTCTGCGGTGCTCTGCATTAGAACCCCTGTATAAAAAAACATTATTTCTTGAGACTCTCAAAAGCCTTTGGATTCTTATCCTGAATTTGGATTCTTAGAAGCAGATGTGTTTTCAAAGTTGTTACAGCCCAGAGATATTAAGAAAAGATGAGAGAGAGAGAGAGAGAGAGAGAGAGAGAGAGAGAGACTGAAACTCTAATATCTTAATATTATACTCAGTATCTTTGGATTTTTAAGATTTGTATGAGACTCACCACTTCTAGAGAAAACATTGAGTAAGAAATTTGTTTTAGAAAATAGTTCAACCAAAAATAAGAAAAATGAATTAAGAATTTAAAATGTGATTAAAAGTAAATATTATATCAAGTATAAAATGAAAAAATAAATATTTGATAGTATCAGTATTAGAATAAATAAGTGGGTACATGGGTGTGGAAGTGGTGCTTATCTTTGTCTTTTTTTCCTGTTGTAACTTTTCCTCTTTTACTGAATTCATTATTTAATCATTTAGCAGTAGTCTGCAAAAAAGTTAGTAGATTATCTGACTAAAGTAATTTTTACTAAAGTGTGAATAAAGCTTAATTATGGTATAATGGCTTTAGAAAAAGAAATTGCTATATCCACTTACATCTCTACCTGTGGAATATGAAGGAGAAACCACAATTGAAGCAGGTGTCCTTTACTCCCTCACCTAGTCTCAGGAAATAGAACATGTGGAATGAAATAGAATGATACAGGCTCTGGCTGATGTAGCTCAGTGGACTAAGTGCTGGCCTCTGAGCCAAAGTGTCACTAGTTCGATTCCCAATCAGGGCACAGCCTGGGTTGGGGGCCAGGTTCCTAGTAGGGGGTGTGTGAGAGGCAACCACACATTGATGTTTCTCTCCCTCTCTTTCTCCTCCCTTCCCCCTTTCTCTAAAAATAAAGAAAATCTTAAAAAAAAAAAAGAAATAGAGCTATACGGTTCCTATCACTTCTCATTTTTGTGGGCAGAGCCTAAGAGGAATAGTCTAAATATGACTGGGGGCAAAGCAGGAGTGTGATTTGCAAGCCAGTCTGTATGTCCCAGAGAAGCAAAAGTAGAGTTACGTGGCATCTTTGCCAGCTGATAGCCATTCATTCATTCATTCATTCATTCATTCAACCAATTAATATTTGCCAGGTATTTACTACTGGTAGGACTGTAGGGATAATAATCACACTTTCCCCTGGACTCTTAAGTTTAAAATCAATTGAGAAATAAGACACAGCATTCAAACAGGTAGGGATGTGAGAATCAGCTTTATTACTGCTCAAGTTGTTTGGAAAACAGGGCTTTGGTTTGTAACCAAATGTATTCATTTCACAATCCCAGCTCTACCACCTCCACGTACCTCTGAGAATAGTTTCTTTGAAAAGAGAGTTAAGAAGAGCTGAGCCAGTCTTGCTCAATTCCATTTCCCAAAGTCACCAATCACTCTAATTATTTATTCCTTGTGACCAGGTATTAAATGACCTTTCCAGAGTCCCTGAAAATTAACTTCATGGGCCAAGGTATGAACTCAGAAAGGTGTAAAATAGTTCCCTCAAACACTGTCTATGTGCCAGGTGCCCTGCTGTGCACTGGTGATACTGTGTTGGACCCAGAAGGCAGGCTGTCTCTCCTTGATGCTGTCTGGGGTTGGCTGTAATCTTACCAGAAAAATTAGTCTTGTACTTGGATATGTGGGAGTGAATTAAGTGCCAATTATTGTTTAAACTTAGCTTTGGAAGTGACAGGTCCTTCACTGCTTGTTTGGTACAAAGATGATCAAGTTTGGGTTTTTAACAAGAGATAGAATGTGGATGAGGGGAATGAAGAGAGGGCAGGAATGAGGGTAAGAACTTGGGCATACCAGTCTGTATGCCAAGTGGCCCTTCAAGACTTATTTTTCTGACAGTCGTCAAAGGCATCTGAAAAATTGATTTTCAATAAACAATTGATCAGGAGTATAAAACCAAAACCAAAACTATGCAAAAAACAAATACCTCCCACTTCCCCCAAACTAGTAAAATCCATATTTCACCAAGCAAGGTATGGGAGGGAAAATGGCAAAAGGCGAAAGAATGGTCAAAATTGTTCTCTCCAGCCCAGCCTCATTTATACTCCCTCTTCTTCCTTTCCACAGAACAGGATTTCAAGCAGTACCCTATGTACAAACTGTACCAAGGTTGGAATGGATGGGGCTAGGGTAGAGGAAGTGAGTGTCCATGGTCTATAAATTTTTTCCCCTAAAGCATCTGCTCTTCTCACTGATTTTCTCCAGAAGTCTGCCCTCTCTATACATAAAATAATTTCTCTCCTGGATGGATAGAAAAGTATATTCTACTCTTACCCTGAACTATCTTTTTAACCTGGCTGGTAATTTAGATTATGAGTATGAATATATCAGCAAATTTGGGTAGCAGTTACTTAGGAAATAGTATATATAAATATATATAGATTTCCAAGTGAATAATTATTTTATCTTTCAAAATCTGTGATCTAAGCGTTAGCCAAACCTGATGTACTTTACCTTATTGACATGAGATTTCCACATAGAAACTTCATGCCCTGTTGACCTTGTGGTAAGGTTCTTCACTTTTTACATTTAATGGACTATGTATATTGGGTGATCAATCGTAGTAAGTGGAGAAAGAGGACTGATTAATAAAAGCTTTTTAACTATTCCTTAACTGTTAAGCTGAAAACTAACATATGTAATCCAAAACAATTTTTTGTTATATTTCAGCGCTTTATTGCCAATTTGGTTGAGTCAATATGAATAAAGGTAATAATAACAAAATCTCAATAGTCCTTTGACTTTGAGACACAAAAATCTAAAATTAGATGATAAATTAAGTTAACATTTTTATTGGCTATGATCTTGAGAGCTTGAGAGTTAAAGAATATTCTTATGATTTTTTATACATGTAATTAGTGATGAAGAATTATACTATAATATGAATGAGTACTCAGTTAGATTTAAGCCACTAAGTGGATCCTGTCACACATGCAATTTAATATACATAAAAGTTTCACTAAGAAAAGTTACTGGAATATTAGTAAAAGTCTCAGAGGGGAAAAAGTAAAATGAAGAGCTGTAAGGATATATTAAAACAAAACAAAACAAAACAAAACAAAAACAAAGAAAAACCCCAAAGTAGCCAGATGCAAATAATGGTTCTGTAAGTGTGCATATTTTGGTAGGAGAAAATCTGTTCTCCATATCTAGTGAGAGCAAACCACAGTAAAATCCTTCTCAGTTCTACCGAGATGAAACTCACCTCAGAATTTGTTGCTTGTTCATATAACTTTGTGATGATTAACTAAGAGGTACACAGCAGCAAAGTGAGCAAAGTGAATAAAATACATGTTTATTCAAGTCTTTTTGGTAATAAAGAAGTGAATAGTTTTTAATGTTCAAAATAACATTTTGATCCCTTTTTATTAGATTTAGACTTTTCACTTGAGTTTGTTAATACAGAAATAGGAGAATAATATGAGAAATGTGAGAATTTATGAGGAATGTAAAATATTTTTTCTTCAAGATTCTTTTGTATAAATTAGTCTAAAACTAAATAGGAAAATACAGGATTTTCATCCTTTCTTTTATGTTTTAGAATACACTGGGTCAGAGAGCTCTCTCATTCTTTGTCTATATCGCAAAATGAAGTAATTAGTGAAACAGTTGGTTATGTATTTCAGATACTGTTACCCTCTTTCATGCGACATACCCAGTAAACTGATGTCAACAATCCTTGGTTTTGAATTACTGTGATTATTCGTTTCAACTCTGCGCAGTGTGCATATTGAGTATGTACAGCACACTCACTATGCCACCTGGTGTAACCATCTGCTGGACTTTTCCTTCTTTACCCCTTTGTCTTTCAATGACACTCACATCTCTGTCCTGCCATAGTATCTTCACATTATGAGACAACATTCAAGATATTGTAGAAAAGCACTGTTAGTTAAACATAATGAAAAAACAACTCAGAACAGGTATTTGCTTATTTTTAAATTCATATTTAGAATGAACTAAAAATCTGAATGTGTCATAATACTTTTCATTATTTTTAATGTTGTTTTCTTCAGATTGCTACTCAATGATTTTTTATCCAACAAAAGTTGCAAGATCATCTACCCTGTGCCGGGCACCAGTGTAGGCCCACAGGCACCCCAGTGAGAGAAGCTGACCCAATACTCTGCTCCTGTGAAGTTCACTCTCTAGTGGGATAAGGTGGATATTTTACATACAACACTGGATGATGCGTCAGGAGCAATGAATGCTGTGAGAAAAGAGTAGGCTGAGGACATACAGTGCTGGGAGGCATATCGGCAGCTTAAATAGGCAGGTCAGGATTGGTCTCCCCAGAAAGAGGGTGGTTTTTGAGCAAAGCCTTGATGGAATCTTGAAATTTTGGACTTCAAATTCAAAATTTGACGTCAGTTTTTTTTTTCTTAAAATTTTATTTTCATTACTTAAACCATAGATGGAAAAGTGTAAATTTTTTATTAAACAGAAATCTCTTGAGAGAGAAATGATGGTATGTTATGTGTCTCTGCACATCCAGATGCCTCAGCAATATCCTTTTTGAGTTTTCCCCTTTTTTATCACCCGCGCACACATACAGCCCTCTCACTACAGGGGGGCAGGGGGAGCATTTCTCCATGAGCTCGTCAGGGAACTTGGAACGTGTTGGGAGTTGAATGTCTAAACTGTCTTGTTGGAATATTTTTAATTAAGCACTCATAGTTGAGGTCCTTTATTTTGTAGAACACATTTATATCATCTTTTGGCCACTTTTTCTGACATTCTACAAGTGTATATATTTCTCTTTCTTAAAGTTTCATTTGCATTTTCAGCATTTGAAGTACCACAGTGCTCTGCCAGCAGGCACTGAAATCACAACTTAATGTTATAGTCTAATTCCTGGGCTATGGACTTCTTACTAGGACTGAGGCTACTAAAATATCTTACGATAGTAACAAGGTGATTTCTTTTGGATTTGTTGGAATGAAATAGCATTTAGGGAATTGTTAGCTAGAAGAGGGGATTCCAAGTAATACCTCTTTGTTCAGAGTTCCTCCATGAATTCATGGATAAGTCAATTGGCACTCATCATTTTGAATTCATTGGAGGCCAGTGTAGTTAAGTGGAATATAAAGGGTACTAGAGGCAATAAACAGAAGCCTGTAACAATATAATGTGTAGTGGGAAAGAGGATTGGAAGATCTATAAAAGATGCCCAAAAGAACAAAAAATATAATTACAGGAGCAAAAAGACATATTGAGCACAATCTCAGGGACTATTTCAGGCAACGGTAAATGTCTTCTCAAATATATCTTTAAAAGGTAGAAAGCAAAGTTGAAAACTAGTCCCATAGAGAGAGAAAGAAAAATATTAAATCAAATTGTAGGAACAGGCTAGCAAGAGTTAGATTTGTTTATGTTAATTTTTACCTTTCTTTAAAATAATTAAGGGGTGGCTAATCCATAGATCAGATCATTCAAAATTTTTAGGCAAGAAGAGGATAAAGTAAAAGAAAAATATAAATAGAGGTAATATTCTAGACAGGTATGGCTCAGTGTAGGGTGGATAAACTGGTATACAGAAAACAACTGAGATTTTCAGTTAACACACAAGTGTTGTAAACTTGCGTGTAGGTAAGTTATTTTAGGTTGTATCAAAGTTACAGCTTCTTTAAGGAAAAGGTTTCCTTTTTTCCATCTATTTTATGAAAGCATTTAGGTTACACATGAATTCCTTGAGAGCAGAAAATAATACTTTCAGTAGAAAATGTTTTTTGACAGTGAATTTTCTTTACTTGGACCAAAAAAGTTTCACCTATTGAAACATCAAGAGTTACCTGGGGAGTTTTCCCAGTAAACATACCCTATTGAGAACCAACACCATAGACATTTGAAGAACTTATAAACAGCCTTTGGAAATATACTGAGCATTACACTCTTACTTCCTAAAGTCATCAATCTCTGTGTTGAATTATAAATAAACAAACAATAGTTGCCTGGTAAAATACAAAATAAGAATATCATGTTAGTAGAAGAAGTGATATGAAAAGATGATTTCTTGGATACAGGAGCAGAATTCAGAACTTGTGTATTAAGTTGATTTCTCTGCAAGTGAAGTCTTGTCTTCACTAATATTACATTGATTGTTGTGGTTTCCTTTGTGCTGACTGATTCCAAAAGCTTTTTTGGTTTAGTGGCTGAGACACTAAACCATAACTACTTAACATAAAGGGTTAAGCTTGAGATCTCAAACACTGGTTCCAAGGTTATGGTAAAACAAAACTTGACCTAAAAAATAATTTGATATATTAAGAAAAGGGCAAAATTCTTTGGACTAACTCTGCCCAGGTATACACAGACATACACTCATACACACAGACACAAACAAAGTGTGCAGTACAGCACTTCATGCAACCTTTCTCAGGTATGTAAACCTGAAATCCCTGCACTGAACCTTGGATTGAAAATTCATATACTGACCTGTTCAAAACAGTATCTTACACATATCAATTTTAATGAGTAATACTAAAATAGTTCTGTGTGTATATTAGTTAATGTGTATGTAGACACACACAGACAATATTAAGCCCATGATATATTGGTTTAAAGATAATTACACACTACTTCACACTGAAGAATAATCATTCCAATGTCAAGAGACTTGGGTACCTTACACATAAAAGAGGCATCGTGTTTCTACAAGAAATATCACTATAGAAAAAGAATGAGGTGTTTTTCACATTGAAAAGCTGAATGCATGTCACAAAGCTAGAATATCATAGAAACAGAGGTCTAGAAATCATTTACTGAGTTCCTTCTGTGTACTAAGGTATGGGTGTGTGTTTGTGTGTGTGTGTGTGTGTGTGTGAGAGAGAGAGAGAGAGAGAGAGAGAGAGAGAGAGAGAGAGAAAGAGAAAGAAAGAAAGATGGGAGTGATGGTGGCTGGCAGGATACAAAAGGATTAGGCACTGTGGGTCTGGTCCTAAAAATATCAGGGAAAGAAAGCAGAAAATCAGCATGCTTATAACTTTAATGACCACATTTAATTCTTACAGAGAGAATGACAGTAGAATGATCTCCCTTACTTCAACTCTCTCAACTCATGGCCAAACTTGTTTTATCAATATCCCTACTCATGTTTCCCAGTCCCTTTTAAAGCAAATCTCAGATATCATATTGTTTTGTCCATAATCATTTCAGTACTTCAGTGTATATCTTGAAAACAACAAGAACTCTTACAAATATAACCACAATATCATCTTCAATCTTAAAATATTATACCAACTATTATTATGTAAATTTCCTCAATTATTAATGTTTGCTGTAACTTATTTTTTAACCATGTTCCAATTATTGAGTCCTACAGAGTTCCTTACAGAATCTAGATTTTGCACCCCAAGGTGTGGTTTAACACAGTTCTCCTTCTCTGAACTTTATGGACATTTGAGAGTTAGCTTTAAATTGTTTCAACAATAGAATTTAAAATATTTATGAGGATTGGATGATGCCTGCTTTATAGATAAGTTTCTCTAATTGCCTTGCTTCTAAGCCAAGAATTTTACCAAAGCTGGTTCTGAGATTAGTATGGTGAAATAATCAAATTCAGAATGCTTTATAATTTAAAGAAGGAACCAGACATGGGTATTATTAACTCTACTAAAAAGCAAACTATGATATATTTTTAGATGTTCCATAATGCTTGCTTTTGTATTCGTATAACAGAGTGGAAAGTTTCAGCTTCTTTATGACCAAACAGCCAGTGGAGGGGGCGGCCCCTGGGCCAACCCCCTCAAACACCCGGGCTCTGTGGAACAAGTTGACGGATAACCTCAAAGATTCCTCCTAGCCCTACACTTCTGAGTGATAATGAGCTATATGGTACACTTCACAGTGTTTTTGCAAACTCATGGACTTCCCTTAAAGCAATACTTGAGCAAAGCTAGGCGATATTAAGGGGGTCAGGATAGACATAGCATTTCAGCTAAATGGGAGTGTTTCTGGATTGACAATAACTCTACAAGTGAGACTTAGAATGGACAATGTATCGATGTGCTTCAGTTCCTCTTTAAAGCAAAACAAAATAAAACACCTGCCAGTGACAAGAGCCATACATTTGAAAAAAAGTGACAAGTAACAGTGGAGTGACTCTGAATCTAGGTGGTCAAGTTTCATCCAATATACTGTGCATTTATTGAATCAGTTTGTGTGTTGCACCCTTGGGTTTTGTTTTCAGCCGGCTGCGCTTTACATTTTGTACTCGGCTAAGAATCATGAATCTGTTTCTTTAGGCACAGACAGCACACATTGTCCTGGAAGATGGAACTAAGATGAAAGGTTACTCCTTTGGCCATCCATCCCCTGCGGCTGGTGAAGTGGTGTTTAATACTGGCCTGGGAGGGTGAGTAATGCTTCTGTTCCAAGCCTTTATTCTTTCTCTGTGTGGAGGAATAACTGGAGGATCTTACTCACAGTGGGAAGTGGAAATTGCTGCATCACAATAAGACTGCATATTGTCCTGAGGTCGCGCCACACCTGTGCGCAGCCCATTGCTGCCATCCCTGAAAAGAGGCACAGAGTCCTTCCTGCTCCTGTCAGCGAAGAGCGCATGGACACTGGTGTTCCCCTGGGGGGAAAACAAAATTAATTCTAGAAACATAGGGTGCAAGGACACAGGTTATGTCAGATTACCAAATGGCTTCGGCAAGGTGGGGTACCTACAGATCCGATTAAAGTGAAAATTGGAGTGCCCTTCTGTTAGAGAAATTAAGAATCAACCTTGCATGTCTAATATGACCTACCCGATGGAGCAAAGACAGTCCTTAGGTGTTTTACACAATTTTGCACTCTAATAAGAAAGGCAGAATAACATTTATTGTTTTGAAGTGTTCAGTGGGAGACCGACCAGGTGCATAGATCTGATATTTTCAAAATTTATCAGTGGAGACTCAACTTCATTGCTAAGATCTGCCAAGACACAAACTGCAACAAGGATAAGAGTTGCTGCAGATATGCTGTAGCTGCTCTTGTCTAGTCCACAAATGCTTGTTCATCTGAGAACCAGGAGGCTGACGTTCTGGTCTCGGTTCTAGTGGTAAGTGGTTGTGTGATCTTGAGAAAATCACTGAACCTTTCTGAACCCTGGTTTCCACAAATAAACGGCGAGAGGCTGGATTAGACAGCCGTTTACAGCTGGGATTTAAAAAAAATGAGACTAGAAAAATGAGTCATTAAAAAAATGACTAGAAGGTTTCAAGAGGTTTCCATTAGAGATTCCATAGATGAAACTATAAAATATTTGATGAATTCTTTAGTGAAATTCAGTTAGCCTTATACAGACCAAGAGACATTGGGTTAACCAATATTGAAGACAGTGATTGGCCAAAACTCCATTGTGTTATTAATGCACATTTTCTCAAACTCTTGGCTCTCTGTTTGAAATGAAGAATATTAGGTGATTTTTAAAATAGTTCTACTGGTGAGAACATTAAATTACAGTGTATAAAACCTGTTTGAAAAGTTTTGCTTCACCAGGCAATTATTTAAGCTTTTCGACAGCACTAATTACTAGTCGTGTTAATATACCTGCCAACAAACAACTGTTTAATATAGATCGGAATGATGGAGGGCACCGGAGTTTTCGTCGGTGTGATTGATTATGGGTAATAAATCTTGTCACATCACAAAAGTCAAACAGGGCCTGATAGATTAATTTGCTTCCAACACTGTAGCTCTCTAGGACAAGCTGTGTTTATTCATTTACTGGAGAGTGTTGTAAGCATAGGATTAAAGACAATGGACAGTTGTTTTATGGAGAGAAAGAAGAAAGGAAAGTAAAATTAAATTAATTAAAGATGTTTTTGATGTAGAAAAAGGCGTTCATTAATGAGCTTAGTCCACAAACCCTATTTGTCATTGAGAAATGCTGCCTTAATTCATTGTGTGACTCACTCAGTGAGTTGGTTGATAATTAAGGGGGTTATTTTGTTTTTCATCTTCAAGAAATGCATTTATATTGTGGGTGAGCTTTGGCTAAAAAACCATCAGTTCCTGACAAATGAGGGGCATCTGAGAAATTAGCTGATGGAGGTGTGGATAAATATCACCGCTCCTCAGCCACCGTAGGGGTTGCTGAGCTGAAAGACAGGGTGTTCTGTTGATGAAGGTAGTTCTGGGAGGCGCTGGCCTGAGTAGGGGTGGGAGAGTTTATGTGGCCTGCTGCCTGAGCTGAACTTCATTGGTTTCAAGGTGGTCAGTTCTGTCACCCTCGGCACCTACATTCACTTTCAGCAGTAATCTGCAAGGAAGATTTTGTTTAACTCTTTCTGCAGGAAATTAAATGTAATGCATTTCAATGCACAGAATAGCTATAGAGAACTCCTGACATTCATGGGAACAAAATTTCTTACTACTAAGAATAAGATATGTATATAAATATATAGATATTTACATCTATATATAAACAGATATATAAATATATATAGAATAAGATATATATCTATAAATATATATATTATATTTTTCAGACCATAAGATGCACCTAGGTTTTAGAGGAGGAAAACAGGAAAAAAAATTTTGAAGCAACAAAATGTGGTAAAATATTTAATAAAATAAATAACATAATATTTCACCAATGTAAATGTAAACAGAACTCAACAGCAGCATTAACAACCATCATTCTTCCCAAATTGCGGGGTGGGGAGGGGGGATGCGTCTTATAGTATGAAAAATACAGTAGATCTCTCTCTCTATATATATATAACAAATATTCTTGTTTCTTTCCTTCCCCAAACTTTAAAATAAATCCCTCTTGTATTCCAGTCTAATTCCATATTCAGAACTTTAAAATAGCTATTAAATAGTTATTTGGATGTTTTAATTCAGAAGTCAAAAATGTTTCAGGTCAATTTTTGTAGGACTAATTGTTTTTGTCCAAGTTGATAAAAATTCTCAAGCATATACCTCTTCTTAAACTAAATTTTTAAAAATCAACTATGTTAGATACATGTTTCATAAATATTAACTGTTTTAAATGTTCATCAAATTTTAATAAACATAGGCACTCATGCAACCACCTCTGACATGCTCTGGATATTTCTCGGCACCCTAAAAGATATTTAAAAATCTTTTACATTTTCACAGTTAATATTTGGTGACACTGGCAACCCTCAACAGTAACTATCAGTTTGGGCTCACTAGTGTCCGTTAGGCTAAGGGAATGTTTAGGATATGTGCAAACTGTAGAGCAATATTTAAAAAATTAAGACCCTATAGGAATTTTTAAGGACTCAATAAATTTAAGAAAGTGAGGGAATAAGAATTATCTAAGAATATGCCTTAGTACTTAAGAATCAGTTTTTCTTTTATATCACTCGTATTATGAAATAAATTTCTATTTTCTATCTTAAAATTTTGCTAGGCTTGCTGAAATCTAGGGATAGGTTTTTAGGTTGTTAATCTCATGATCTGTCATTTGCAAGGGTTCAATAAATAAGGCATTGTCGTTACATTCCTTTTTGTTGGTAACTTTCGCCTACCCAGGTACCCGGAAGCTATTACTGACCCTGCCTACAAGGGGCAGATCCTTACCATGGCCAATCCCATCATTGGGAACGGTGGAGCTCCTGACACTGCTGCACTGGATGAAATGGGGATCAGCAAATATCTGGAGTCTGACGGAATTCAGGTAGTGCCAGTGATGGCTATTTAAAAGGTCTCGACTTGAGGGCATATGGTTGATTTACTTTAAGAATCTAGGTTGGGTCAAGTTTCTTCCTCAGCACCACAGAGTACAAACCATTCAATTCATGTTCACAACCTCATCCTCGATACCTGAAAATAAACTCAAACATGACATTAGTTTAGTTTTATTTCCCAGGGCACTTTAGATTTGTTCTCTAATGCCTTGGATTAAAGTTGGCTTCATTTGGGAAAAAAAAATGTTGTTATTAAGTCCAAGTAATAACTATGCTACAAAAATTGGTAATGAATATAGTTTTAAAAGATTTTTGATAATCAGTCTGTATCAACTATTTGCCTTTTAATGTTATCTTATTTTGGAGATGAATAAAAGATAGCTTCTATGCCATTCTAAAATTAAACACATTAAAATTTCCACAGATAATATCGTAGGAATGTGGAACATAAAACCACTCAAAAATTTATACACCAAATTTACTGCTCTTTGTTTTACACCATTCCATTTTTGAATAACTTGACTTGGCCTGATCATTCACTTTAGCTCTGTTTCTCATAGTTTTACCCAAATTTCTCATTTACCTCTAAATATAGATTAAATATTATTTCATTCTTCTTGTACATTAAATAAGCAATTATTTATTAGATTATTGATACATGCTGTTGAAGAAAAATACACGATCCTGAGAAGGGAGATGTAGCTGAGTCACAGGATTTAGCAAACTAGGTTAAACTGTTCCTTCAGATGATACATAATTAAGGTAATGATTGTATATTTTAAGAGCAAAATGTTGATCCTTTTTCTTTCTTCATCTCCAAAAATTTAAGCCTTGTATCAGTGGATGTAATAAAGCTTTTTTAAAAAATGCGAACCAACTCTTAAGACATGTCACAAGGCTTGGATAATATTTTGTGATCACCCTTTCTAAATGACTGCTGGTCTTTTAGGTTGCGGGTCTGCTGGTGCTGAACTATAGCAATGACTATAACCACTGGCTGGCTACCAAGACTCTAGGGCAATGGCTACAGGAAGAAAAGGTGAGAAATGTGGTGGAGCATCAAGCGTCACCTGAGGACGATCAGTCGGGTCTGTGGGAAGTTGGGAGGGTGTATATATAATTGAAAAGGCTCAAGCAGATGATGCAGATCATGCAGTTTGGATTTTTTTTTAAATTTCAGAATGCGATTCCCTCTCGTACTACACAGGTGGAACTGTCTGAACTCTCGTAAACATGTAGGACCACATACTTTCAGTTTATCCACTAGGTGGCAGTCAGAGCTGCTTGGTTGCATGTCTAATACTGGAAAAGGGTTAGAGAAAATTTTAGATTTCTCTGTTTTCTCAAGTGACTTCACCTCTCCCTCCCCTTTCATCCAGGACCCCTAGATGTGCAACTTTTGTCATGGGCTCTATACCAGCTCTGCCATTAACTAGCTGTTTGACTTTGTGCAGGTTATATTATCATACCATACTTTTTAATATTTACTTCCTAATGAGTATAAAAAGATTGCCAGTGAGTCTCCTTGAACTTAAACATTATGACTCTATGACATGGAATTCGATATAGTCTCATTTGAAGTTGTCAGTGAAAAAGTTGATAAATCTTATCCTATGTTTCCTTTTTTAAGACTATGATTTTCTAATCAACTAAGAGAATTCTGGTTTGAATGTCAGACATACTTAAAGTTAAGGGACCTGCTATAGACTTAGCTTCATTTTCAGGGTTTCTGTAGCTGCTTTTTGTTGAATTGCTGCTGGGCTTGTAATTGACAGATGTTATTCTACTAAAGCTCTGCTCCTCCAATGAATGTATACTTTACTTTGATTAAATGTTGCCTCTTCTTGACAATTCAAAAAATCTTCATCTTGGCTCCCTCATTTTCATTCTTTCCAAATATTAAGAGAAAGAAGATGATATCATCTCCCAGGTTACTACTATTCTCAACCATCTGAATACACTTCCAGGGAGCTAATTTTTGTAACGGCCATTCAGAAGACTTCCCCCAATCCCCACCCGGCTTTTTAACATTTCCTTTGTGCCATGTAGGGCACCCAATATTATAGCTGCTCTGTGTGGGAACTCATGGTTTAAATATAAGCCTCATCCACGGCTGTTAGTTTGTTGCATAAATGTGCCTTGACTCTTCTTCCATGGTCACAGACATGTAGAATAAACAAGTGTATGACATGAAGTCCAGTTTGCCTCCTCGAGGTGCAGGTGAGACAAAGCCGTGTGCTCAAGCATCACTCAGACAGCTGGTGAGAAACACAGATGGTGCAGCTGGTTGTCCTGATTCCTGACTCGCTGCTATTCCATTATACCCGCTCTGTCTCTATCCAGCCCAGTCAAAGAAAATACAACAAATGGTGGTGCTGCCTGACTTATTCAAAAGAGGGGCAGATTTTATTACAGCACGGTGACTTCACGGGGACCTTTAGAAAAATATGTTGAGTGCATATGAAGTCCCAGGAACATTTGCCACAAAGCATGGATTTGCATTTTATTTACATATCATTGCGTATGAGGTTCACAAATTTCACTATTTCGAAGTATATACATGTATATATATGTGATAGTACTTAACATCCTATGTTAAAAGCGACAAAACTGTAGCGGAAAGACTGATGTTCAGAATTTCTCATTTTTTATTCTGAGGAAGCGCCTGGGTGTTAGCAGTCCTGTGCCCAAGTGGAGCAGCCATTTGCAGTATTCTGACAGCACAGTCACCCTGGGTCAAGAAGAGAAGGAGCAGGGAGATTATTTACTGCTCAGGAAGATAGATGACACCAAGTTTGTAACTCGAAAACAATGCACTGGATCTAATTTCTTCCAATTTCCCTGTCACTGCGATTTTTTTTATAGGTCCCTGCAATTTATGGAGTGGATACAAGAATGCTGACTAAAATAATTCGGGATAAGGTATGATCATCGTCTTTAGTCAAATCTATGTTTTTTCTCACACACACACACACACACACACACACACACACACACACACACACACACACAAGAATATATATACTCTCAGTACCTGAGGAATTCACTAGTAACTAGTATGTAAAAGAACCAATCTGGCTGATTTCTGCCATTTGGGCTTCTGTCATCCTCTTTTAAAATTTCTGATGCAACTTCCGTGACTGAATCCTTGTTTGGGATGTTTGTTATCAAATGGGCTTGAGATTAATTCACTCAGCAGCAGTTTATTGAGTGCTTGCTCTGTGTTCATGATCCCAACCAGTCCAGGCCTTTAAATTCAGCTCAGGACCAGGGAAACAAGCGGAGAAGGTTACTATGTGCATAACTCTTTACCTACATTGAACACCTCTGTGCTGCAAAGGCAAAGGAGGAGGTGCACAGCATTGTTGCTGTTATTTGTTTAGTCCTCTTGGAGGAGTTGTCTGTGAAAT
Organism: Anoura caudifer; assembly: GCA_004027475.1. NCBI lineage: Eukaryota > Metazoa > Chordata > Mammalia > Chiroptera > Phyllostomidae > Anoura > Anoura caudifer. The sequence goes on along the minus strand of PVKU01000579.1, from coordinate 282,921 downwards.
TAGTGAGTGCTATTTCATGAGTGTGTCAAATGAGCCCTGCATGTGTTAACTCAATTACACAGCCTTTCTTGAGTCTGCACCAATTCATGCAGTGGTAACAGGTATGTTTATGTTTTGCTTTTACGTCTGATTGCTGACACATCTGACCCCTCCTCTTAGAGTATTTCCCCACCATCGGCTTGGTGCTTCTTGTTATAAGAGGTGGACAGTTATTTTTTTCCCGTACATGAAACCTTCATCTCTCAGACCAGAAAGAATGTTTACCTAAGGTTAACTACGTTCCCCAAGTCCCACTAACATTGTCTCACTGAATTTTATTACATAAAAAAGAAAAAAATGGCACAATTTCAAAGTGAAAGAGATTCTTCATGAAAATCTGTGCTAGATTTCTTGTTAGAATATATTGACACAGGATCTCTATAAACAGAAAGAAAGAAACAGCTTTGAAAATAAGAACATGTCTCCATACCCATGACAAGAACAAAAACAGAGAGAGTTCATGTGACCCTTCTACTCCATTTCTCATTTTCCTCCCTCTGCCATGATTTTGCTGAGAATAGATGTTAGTGTGGTTAAATATTCCAAGTAGATACTTGTATTTTCTTAGCCCAGTGACATTGTGGGAGCAGTAAACAATCCTAAGGCTACCAGAATGAAAAGGAAATAAAATTGGGAAATTCAATTTGGGCTGCAGAACTGGCAAGTGGAATAAAATGTAGTGAGGTTCTATTAATTTCAGACAACACTTTACAAGACCATACTGTGTTCTTCATGTTAGTTTAAAATGAACTTTTCTTTTATGAGAGGCAGTTAAGTTTTCAAAATTTGGCTGAATGGGCCAGCACAGCAAAATGTAGTGTCACCTACTATATTTAATTTGGAGTGGTGCTGGCTCATATTAAAAATGTGTACTGTGGCATTTAGTCTATTGCTCTTAGGTTGGAAAGTAAGGTTGACTTTCATTCAGCTTTAAGAAGAAGGGGATGAGAACTGAAAACTGAATTTCAAAATTAAGGATCCATGAATATAGTCAAGGGATTCTGTGATTTGAATTCTGAAAGTAAGTAGAGACCATCAAGAAAATTAATCTTCTGGTGTGGAAGTGAAACGTGATTTTTAGTTATTTTTTCCAGAATTTGAGGTAGCACTCTGAGTTTAGTAATCACACAAATAACTGTCATGTCTGAATGGTGTGTTGGCACTTTCTACCCTCATTCACTGCCACAGGACATCTTCCCTGAAAGGGATACATTTCCAAGGGAAATAAGGACTTCCTTCTATTTTCTTCAGTGCACTAATCTCTTGGAGAAGGGAAAATCAATGAATTATTTTGGCATTTCCCCCATCAATAAAGTCTTGCTTATTAAATATAATATACTATTTTCCTAAATAGGTCACATTAAACTTACTAACAAATAAAGTGAATCTCATAGCATGACTAATAGGAAGAAGAAAACACGTCCTGTGCTCAAGCTAGCAGAGGTGGTCTGTGGAAGCTTCACAGAAGGCTAAACATTTTTTGAAGTTCATGCTCTCAGGGACACATAGACATTAGGGTGTCTAAAGTATTGAGTATTTTCTATGCCACTTCTCAGAGTTTATGACTTGTATAGCATTTCACATTTTTGTGAATTAATTTTGCTATCATGATGCAATAAATTCCCACCCTTTTCAAATTTCTAAAAACATTTAGATTTTTTTTCTCAGTAGATTGTTTTGTCCATGTCTCCCATGCGCATCAGATGCACTAAAGAATAGGTACCCTAAATACTGGAAGTTGGAGACCCAAATTCTGATGTCTTTGTCTTTGCTTGTCCTGGATGATAGTTTCCACCCTAAAAGAAATAATCATGCTTCCCAGAGTGGGTCCCAAAATGTACTATGCAAATTACTTTATCTTTCCAGGTTGAGATGTTTTTGGTTATGAGCAGTTACAAAGACTTTGAAATCTCAGAGCAGCTGTTTAAATCCCTGTGAATTATCCTGTCAGCACCTTCATTGTTGCTCCTTTTAACTGTTTAATTTTTTAACTTGATAGGGTACCATGCTTGGGAAGATTGAATTTGAAGGTCAGTCTGTGGATTTTGTGGATCCAAATAAGCAGAATTTGATTGCTGATGTTTCAACCAAGGTGAGCAATATCCTTCATATTTTGTAGTTTTGTGTTAGTCCCTTTAAACCTTCCTTTCTTGTGATGTCAAGGTCTTCATTTAGGCCAAGGTCATCTTTTAGAAGCACCAGGGTTGAGAGAAAAAAAGTTCTCATAGCAGCTAGAATATATGTTACAAATCAGTGCATTTAAAGTTAGAAATTGTTTACTATTATTTCAACTTTTTTTCTGGTTCCCCATTTCAAAGCTTTAACAATGTCAACAAAAAAGGGACGATTGACTTGCCAGAGGCTGGCATAGTGACGATCAAGAGTCAATGAAATTCTGTGCAGCACAAAGAAAGAAGGAGCTCCTACCCTTTGCAATAGCGTGGATGGACCTGGAAAGCATTATGCTAAGTGAAATAAGCCAGGTGGTGAAAGACAAATACCATATGATCTCACCTTTAACAGGAACCTAAACAACAAAACAAACAAACAAGCAAAATATAACCAAAGACACTGAAATTGAGAACAGGCTGACAGTCACCAGAGGGGAGAAAGGAGAGAATTTCAGGGGAAAAGGGGAAGGGTTTGCAGGAACAAGTATAAAGGACACATGGACAAAAACTAGGGGCGGGGATGGAAATGGGAGGGAGGTGGGGAGGGGTGGGGGAGTGGGCTGGGATGGGAGTAAAAGACAGATAACTGTACTTGAACAACAATTAAAATTAAAAAGAAAGAAAGAAAAAAAAAAAAGAGTCAGGGTTAATAGCCAGACAGAGAGTCAAGAGCACTTTAAAGAAATCAGACATACTAATCAGAGTCTGGGGTCATTTGGGGCAGGGAACAGTGTTCCTTGATCCACTGAAGATTTGTTGTAATGAAGTTCAATTCAAAAGTTAGGGTTCATGATGATCACTGTGCTGGCCCAGGGTGAGATACGTTTAGTATCGATTTATAAGAGGGTATAGAATACATTTTAGAAAGGTGTCTGTTGGTTTTGATTACACATTTGTTAGTGTAGATATGTCTCTTGGGCTACAGTCTCTGTCACTGGGGAGCATAAAAGCTAGTGGGACAGGCAAATGAGTAATTGCCATGGATGGAATTTTGTGGTAAATGCTGTCCCTAGAATGCACACAGGTTGCCACAGGTCAAGGGCATGCGTGGGGCAGCATCGAATGAAACAGCTGAACCAGGGAAGGCTCTGCAGAGGAGTTAGGCTTGTTCTGAGACCTGAGGAGCAGGCAGTTATATAGATGAACTAATAGAACTGAGTTTCAGGCACAGAAAATAATGGCATGCATTTGAGGGGCATAGAGGTATGTAACCACACGGTGCATTTGGAGAGTTATGTGTTGCTTTGTATGGCTGAACCAAAGGGTTTGCTTAAAGGTGGCTAAAGATGAGTGGAGATGGACTAGGGCTAGGTCTAGAGGGTTTCCTCTTATTGGTTAAATCAACACAACTGCGACCAGATAAAAGATCACCCTATTTTCTTAGTGATTTCAACTAGTTTGAATGAGCCCAGTGATGATTTCATTAGCAGCTTCAGATTGCTGTGGGATTCACTATGAAAAATTTTTAAAGAAATGTTTTCAGTGTGCTTTGAAATTTAAAGGGTGGATTCCTATATTCAGTTTTTGTTACATAAAACAAAAGACAACACAGAACTTTCTTTTCCTAGAGCGTGTATTTGGTTACCATTACACTTTAAATGTGGAGAAGTCAGACAGGTTGAAACCCTTTTGAGGTCATTACTATTGGCTGGCTCAACATTGGGAATTATTTTCATTATAGGAGAGATAGCTACAAATTTCTCTTCCATCACCATGGGGGCAATAAATGGTCTCTTCCTTTAAAATTTTATTTTAATAGAATTATTCACCCACAACATTTTATTCCTCTATACATTGAACATACAGTTTCTTGCCTAAGATAGCTCATGGTTATGGTCCATTTAAAGAGTCAGCTTTTGTCTTAGAAGAAAATAATGACCAACCTTTTTTGAATACTCAGTTAATTCTCACTTAAAAATTCCATTTCATGGTGGAGGAAATAAGGCTTATCAAATAAATCTATTTAAATTCAAATGTAACTTGTCTGAGGTTGTATAGCTAGCCTCAACTTGAACTCCAGTGACTCCATAATCTGTGTGGTTAACCTCAGGCTATTTTTGCCTAACATTCTGGTGTGGTTTTATTGAGACATTTCCAGAAGGATCCATCTTTAGGATACTACTATGTGAATTCAAGAAGCTCTCTCAAGGCTCGTTATAAAATTAGGCTCTTCTTGATCTGCATCTGGCAGGATTAGAATATGTTTGCATATTCTGCTCTTTTGTCTGGGATCTCTCTCTCTCTCTCTCTGTCTCTCTCTCTCTCTCTGTCTGTCTCTCTCTCTCTCTCTGTCTGTCTCTCTCTCTCTCTCTCTCTCTCTTTCTCTCTCTCTCTCTCTCTCTCTCTCTCTCTCTCTCTCTCTCTCCTCTGCTTGCCTTCAAGAAGTCAATTTAAAGGGCCATCACATTATTTCTCTGTGAGACTTCCATGACTTACCCTTTCCCTTTGTATTCCATGTCATTCTATAAGTAGTTTTATTTTAAAAAATCAAATTATATTTAACTCCTTGCAAGGATTGTCTCTCTCACTTCTCTATGGTTAGTTCTTTGAGAGGAAAGGCCTTGGTTTACTTACCTGAATCCCCAGCACTCCCTGTAGTGGCTTTCTAAGAGTACATGCTCAGTAAAAATTGAATGAATGAATAAGGTAATGAACAAAGCCAATAAATAGCAATTAGAGTTGGTGGTGAGATGTTACAAATTCTTTTTCCCCTTCAGATCCTGAGTACATTAGTCAGTGTTTCTGGTGGTTTTATATGTCATTATTGATATATAAATTATCATTATTTTAATAACCAGTATGATCTTTATTAATAAAAATAATCATAGAGTAGATGTGTTGAGTACCTAGTATGTAACAGGCATTTTTCTAAACACCTTACACTGATTAATGTATTCAATCTTCAGAACAATTCTTTGGGATAGGTATTATTATTTCATTTCACCAAAGGAGAAACAAGTATCAATTAAATTTCCATCTCAGGATGAGCAATTTCCAAGATTTTTACCTAAGGAGGTTTGTTTTGGTGTCTGCCTCTTAAGCATCATCTTATACTGCCTTCCAACATACTAGATATAATAATTGTTAGCAGCCATACTCACATTGTCATGTACTAATCGTAAGTTTACATAGTTTTAGGCCCTCTACTTTTCACATTTGTATAGTGAAAATTCAAGGATGTCTAATCAAAAGAGGTAAAGCAGATGATTGGACAGAGGGTGAATGCACTTTAAACCTCCCTGGTTGTATGGGGTAGTCTACTGTGACAAAGCCTTCTCATTAAGGGTCTTTAGAGAGGAAGCTTCCCCTCCAACACTTGCTGATGCCTGTTCTTTCGGGAAATGATTCAGGTGCGGCCCAGCCCCAATCAGCGTGACTATGGAAGACAACATTTTAGGAAGAGGCGTTCTAGCTGTGAGAGTGTTGCTTCAACAGGGCATTTTTCAAGAGTAAAAATAGCCTGGCTAGTAGCATGTCAGGCTCAGAGAAAACTTGTGTCAATATTACTTGCTGTTCCTACTCTTGTCACATGGAGCAGGAGGATGAAGGATTTGGACCCTTGGAAATCAGTACTTGATTATATATATTCTTGATGCTCATATTGAGTATGGACATGCATTCACATCATTTTGAAGCATCTGAGTTGTTAAATTAGATATGTAATTATTTATAGATCTGGAATTTTGCCATGCCTTATATGATATTCACTTGTTTTTAATTTTAAAATTTGTCCATTTAAATGATACACAGCAAATATTCCCTGTATTTGTTTCTACAAAGTTATCAATTGACTTAGTTTGAGACACAGTGAGAAAGTCAGCTATTTTTCCTTCTAGAATGATTGAATTTTAAAATTGAGAACTGCCTTGGGCATCTAGCCTAGCATTTTCCAACTTTGAGAAACCTTGGGCCATTCACCTTAAAAAAATTCTATGGCCAAATATGGTTGAAAAACACTGCAGCATATATTCCTGTCTTGGAGAATCCTAATGCAAATTCACATATTCACATGTCTGTGAGGTCGTGCTTAATTAACTTCTCTCATTCTGCATGGAGAGTGTGTCATATGTGTAGACATCAGCAAAAAAGAGCCTATCTGTATTTTTATCTATATTAAATCAAGGGAGAGATTGTAATGATGAAATCTAGTGCGATTTCTCAATGCCAGAGCAATTAAATAACTTCATTTTAGTTGTGATAAAATATATATTTATATCATTTATTTATTTGGTGAATTTTGTTTGGGTGTGGCTGATAACTCATTGTCTTATAATTGCAATTTGGTATAGCTGCAACTAGATGGTAATATTGCTTTGTTTTGTAGCAGAAGTCTAAGGTGAAGAATAAATCTGTCCTTTTTCAAATTATCTGATGGGAGAGATTATCTGTAGCATTTATGGGTCAGTTGAGCAATAATTTCCCCAGATCACAGAAGGACTGTGGGTTTTTTTTTCCCTTTAGAATGGTCAACAGGACAAAAAATATAAACTTTTAATATTTTTTCAAGTACGGGCTAAGGATTGTCATTTCACATTCTACAGACTTTGTGGAGAGTGGTATTTCAGTTAAAGTAAAATGCTTTTTCAAATATCTAGATTGTGAGTTTCATCTAAAACCTTTTACAAACTTTGAATTACCCTAAATTCAGAACGCAGTCGCTAACTCTTAGAGCAAGAATCACTGTGGGCACCCAGCCCTCCAGGATTCTCTTGCAGTATTTCTATTGTTTCCTTTTATGACTTTGGGGAACTACTTCTTGGGCAAATGCCTGTGAAAATGGGTCTGACTCCAAGCAGTGCTTAAGACCAAGGTAATGATGATGATATGCTATGGGATCTTTTTATGAAGTCTGCCATTTAAATGCAAATGATCACACAGTAACTAACCTAGAGGGACCAGTTGTCCAGACTAGCTCAGCAATTCCTTTGACTCTCATACTGATTTTATCTATTAGCCCCACTGCAGAAGGCTAATGCTCCGCCCCATCCACACTTTATAGCAAGTTGAGGGTCACGTGGTAAAGAGCGATGACCTTATTGCCGCATCTGTCTAGTGCTGAATCAAGCAATAATACTTGAAAATTCCATTGTTTCTGTTTGTTAGTGGGGCAAAATATAGGAAAGATGGTTGTTAACTATGGAAGCAACCAATTTTTTAGAGATCATTGTTATTATCACAATCAAGATTTTATATACAACAGCAAAGTACTTTTTTCCTCATAAAAAAGATACAGACTGTAGCACTTGCTATGCCTGTCTTGCAAATTGATTAACTGCCAGTCATTCTCGTTAGCAACCAATCTGCTGCCAATTTAAGAGCAAGCATCTTCAGTTATGCTTATGATATGGATGTGCTGTTCCTAGTTGGAATTTCCTTCTCACTCTTTGTTTTTTACAATGGCAGGATGTCAAGGTGTATGGCAAAGGGAACCCCACGAAAGTTGTAGCTGTGGACTGTGGGATAAAAAACAATGTAATCCGCCTACTAGTAAAGGTAAGTAAACTGTTCCATCACAAGGGGGAGGATTTGTAACATCGATTGTTTAAAGTGATTTCCTCTCTCTGTTCCAGTGAAAGCTTGTGCATTCTCTCAGAATGTCAGGGAATCTACTCTCTTCTGTTGCCTTTGATCTACAAAATGAAACATTTATCCCTGTTAAAATTAGACTTTGTGGAGAGACTTTGTGGACTATGTTAAAAAAGAAAACCTCAAAGGCAACAAAAACAGAGAACAAAATGTTGGCTGTTGTTATCACTTACTGACTGACATTCTGTGACATGGCACGTTCACATTCGTGGGATTTAGAGATAACCAAAACATCCGAGTCAGTGGAGAACTTCTCCATTGCACCACATGTATTATGCACCACATGTTTGCAGAGGTCATGCTTGATACAGTGCAGGCTTTCACATTGCTTTATATTGGCTCTCGGATAACCATTCATATTAAATCTTAAATATCTTTAAGGAGAATTCGACCATTATTACAGTGTTTTCTTAAGTAATTGTTTGTTGGGATTTCTCCCCCACCTTCCTCTCCCATCTCTGTTTCTCTCTCTCTCTGTGTAAGTCCCTGTCTCTGTTTCACAGACACACAACACACACACACACACACACACACACACACACACACACACAGATATTTGCAGAGCATCAAATTATCCTGAGTATAGGGCAAACCTTTGATTCTTTGTTAGAGAATATCACAAATATCCAAATCACAATTTCAAGTTCTGTTCGAGTCACAAAAACGTGCCTGGACTCTTCAGTAGCAGATGCTGTAGATGGCCTATTCATATCTCCCCCTCAGTTTACTGCTCTAAGCCATTTTGCCTGGCTTCCAATGGCAAGTGTCTGCATCTTCTTGCTTGAGGACTGTCTTTGCGCGTTGGTTGCAGCCTCTAGTTGTGCAGGAAATGCCATAGAATTAATGCTCGCTGCTGCAGCCCCAGCCAATGACTAGAGAGGGTCATTGTGTAAATATCCCAACTCCTTTGCTCCATGGCTGGGCTGTCTTTAGGGTGGATGTTCTACACTGGCCCTCCGAGTTCCTCAGTGGGCTGAATGGTAACAGTTGTCCACAATGGTAACTGCTTGATAATACATACTTTGTTGAGGTGACTCAGGGTGTCACTTTCTATTGGTATTTCTTGGAAATGCTTTGAAACAAACTTCTTTTTCTCAAACCCTTGTCTCAGGAAATGCTTCTAGGAAACCATCAAAGGCATCTTCCTATCTATATTTATATATGAAATTCTAATTTTTCAATTAGAATATAAATATTATAGATAATAGGAGAAAACCTTAGGAAAGAAGGATAAGTAATATTTGATCAGGCAAAAAAGGCAAAATTGAAAAAGGTGAAAGGTGGGCCAACTTGAATCTTGCAGAAAATTGATTTATCTTTTTTTGAAACTCTCCCCTAGTTCTAGGGCAAAGAACCTGCACTCCTGTGTGCCCAGGCATGAAACTCTTGGCTCTGAAATCTTCTGTAAGGGTGTTATCTGCCTTTGTAGGATCAGATCTTTAATAGCTTTTTCTCCACTTTTTATTGATCATTGGCTCCATTTTCCTCATACGAAACACAGTTAGCCACCAAAGAATTTTTTTGCTCAGCTTTATTTATTTGAATCGCATGCCATTTTCTCCTTCCCTTTAGGCAGTGGTTAGTCAAGAGAAGATCTAGCAAAATTACACTTTGGCAAAGAAAAATGTTATTAAATTGTCATCATTCTTGTGTTTCTCTTTTAGCGAGGAGCCGAAGTGCATTTAGTTCCCTGGGATCATGATTTCACCAAGATGGAGTATGATGGGCTTTTAATTGCCGGAGGACCTGGGAATCCAGCTCTTGCAAAACCACTAATTCAGAATGTGAAAAAGGTGCAGAGAGCATGGGGGCAGTGTGCATCTGTGTGCAACGTGAGGGAGTCTGCTCTATATTGCTGAGAAGGCTGTAATATATGTTATTCATTCAGGAAATTTTTATTACTCCTACTTGTGACCTCTGAGGTAATGTTAGTACAGATATGTGTTAGGGGGAAGAAATATATATTAAAAAAAAACCAAAAAAACAAAGTTACTGGGATTGTGTCCTCAAGTTCAGAGAGCTGGAGTCTGATCTCCAAATTTGTTTTTCCATAGAATTATGAAATGACAACTTGTGTTCTTCACCATGACCTTGGGACCTATAATACCCTCAAGTTTCTAAAGAAATATTAAATTAGATTTAATTTAGTATGAATATTACATACATTTTATTGAATTCTAATGCTATAAATGTTTCAATCATATTCTTATTTATAGTCTAACTTCTTATTCAATTACTACTCACCTTGCCTTGTTAATCGAGGGGAAAAAAGGATGTTTCATTTTTATTCCTGCAGAGGCAATTTTTGGAACTGTACTTCTGGTTTAATAAAAATTCTTCCTGATTTAGGTTTTGGAGGGTGACCGCAAGGAGCCATTGTTTGGAATCAGCACAGGAAATTTAATATTGGGGTTAGCTGCTGGTGCCAAATCTTACAAGATGCCCATGGCCAATAGGTAAGGCAGTTAGGCTTTGTTTGCAGGTCAGACTAGCTCTGAAATACTCTTAGTCACTAAATCCGAAAGACTTAGAGAACTGACATGCTGGTTTCTTCAAAATAAATCAATAACCTTACTATTACATGGTTCACAGTTGTCCGACCGCCTGATACCACTCTCACTGCAGTTTTGAAAGGCAGTCTTCTCTAACAGTAACTTTGCTGTAGTTTGAAGTTGTTTTCCTTCCCTTGGCATAAATTGAGGGTATAATAGTCAATCAAATAACATTCTAAGGGAAATTGTTCTGATTTTAAACTTGATTTCAGAGCATTGATAACATTGTAAGGCTGAGTGGCTTAAGAACCAAAACATCTTCAGATCCTCTAGGTTTTACTTCCTTACCACAAATGATGTTGATTTATGAGACTTGAAGCTTTCCTGCAGAGCCCGACCCCACAGAAAGTGTAATTCAGATTGACTCAGGGCTGAGTAGTTATCTCTTTATTATTCCCCAGGAGCTCTCATCTGGCTTTAAAATTACTGTAGCTCCCCGAAAATAAGTTGCTTATGTTTGTCTATCTCTGCAAAGCTAGTAAGCAACACTTTGTTACAAGTGCAATTCCCCCTTTTCTAAAACTGATTATAGAAGTTTAATAGGTCTGATATTTAACTGAAATATTAGGCTTCCTGAATTGATTTCTGTTGCTGAAGTTATTAGGATTAACAATCTGTGACTTTTCTCAGAGTGATTTTCACTAAGCAATTGAAACTTTCAAATTTTAAGTCTTTTCTTGCTAGCTGTTTTACTGCAAATGCACTTATAGCCTTCTCTTCACTTTTCATTTCCCCCCCCCCTTTTTTTTTTCTCCAGAGGGCAGAATCAGCCTGTTTTAAATGTGACAAACAGACAGGCTTTCATTACAGCTCAGAATCATGGCTATGCCCTGGAAAACACCCTTCCTGCTGGCTGGAAGCCACTGTTTGTGAATGTCAATGATCAAACCAATGAGGTAAGTGCTCTCAAGAAACCTGTTTAGTTGGTGATGGAAATGCAGGCCCTTTAATACTCTGTCATTACAGACACCTTTCTATTGTTTATGTGGGCTATTGGGGGAGGCCTATGTTTTGGAAGAAGTCTATTTATAGGTTATTTCCCATAGCTCTCTGCTTTTCAAAAAGTCATTTCTCTCTGTCTTATTTCCTCATCAGTTGACTCACTAAGATCCATTCTTTGAGAGGCTAATCAATGACTGTCTTGTACATTCATTGTTAATGGGGGATTAGTTGAGGTCTGTTTGAAACTACTCTGAGTCTCTGGGACTAAGCACAGAAGTAGCTTTTGAGAAGACCCTTGGAGAAGCGATTAAGGAGATGAACATAATAAGAGGATTTGGGTGTATTCTGAACAGCTTTGGGAGGCCCCAAAGGCCATAGACAAAATCTGTTGTTTATAGTAAGGAAACCACGTTGGGTGGAGTCTTTGTTGGCTTGTTTTTATTAGTACTGTTAATTTTTCGAAAGTTCTTAAGCATTTAACTCAGTTTTTAAATTTGAAATAATGCATAGCCCTGGTTGACATTCACTGTTACAGAAGGTGTTTCTCCAATTTCTTGTGCCTTCAGGGGATTATGCACGAGAGCAAACCCTTTTTCGGTGTGCAGTTCCACCCAGAGGTCAGCCCAGGACCAACGGACACTGAGGTATGTGCGAAAAGTGAGGCCTGTTATATAAACTTTCTTTTTAAATTAGAAGCGTGTTTATGTGGAAACTCAAAAAACCAAGATAATCATCCTAGGTGATCCAGGTATAGAGCACTCCCAAGAAGGGCACTGTGATAATACACTCCTTGTATTAAAACTTTCCTATGAATATCATGGAGGAAATGTCTATCCTTTTAAATTCAAAGTGGGGAAGCCCTTTAGAAACCTGATGTAAAGCTATTTTTATTTAAGTCATTATCATTTTAATATATTTAGTTTTGAAATTTACAATTATTGTCCTATGCAAATGAATTCCCCTGGCTCTCTCATTCTCATAACTGAAATGAAATTTTAATCTCCCATCTGTGACTTCACAAAATCTCTATGGCAACTGGTTTGTGTAGCCTCGTAGGGAGAGTAAACAGCAGCAGAAGGAAGAAGGGCAGAAGTGTGGGGGAGGGGACAGGGCACTCAGGCAGGTACCTATGAGTCAGATGAGAACCATAAAGACTTTTTAGAGAAGTTTTGTTTGTAATTTAAATATTTCTACATTTTTGGTGTGAGCTTTTGTTTCAATGTTCAAAGATATCTTTGCAAGACAAAAGCTTGCAGTGATCTCAGAAGAGTCTGGGAAGTCTCTGACCCCATCTCTCACACCCTAAGGTCCCCAGTGCTAATGCTGACAATTATTCCTAGTCAGTAGGTACCCTCAGAAAAGACACCTAAGGAAAATGGAGAACACACTTTTTCTGTCTGTAAACCCTACTACCTCATCTCTGAATTGCTTTTTCAGATATTTGTGTTTTCTCTTGTTTTATTATTAAAAAAAAATAATGGTTCTTAATAGCCAAAACAATAGCTCATTCTTACTCACAATGAAACTTACAAATAAAAGTTAGTTACACACATACATTGCCTAATGAATGATAAATACTTTTTTAAAATTCAAAATATTAATCATTTACCTGTATTTCCACTTCAGATTAGGAATACTGAAATTAAGATAGGTAATATCCAGTATAACTTAACCCTTTTATTTTGTCCTGTCAAATAGTTGCAAAGTAAATACTTTTGTTGAAATTTATTGTTTCTATTGCGAAAATAAAAGTAAGTTCATTGATAAAGTTTAAGAATAATCTTTAAAAACTTATTTAGAGCTGATAGGAATTTTAAAAATCCAGTTATTTCTAACTGTAGGATGCATAAGTAAGCTTCAGTTTTTGCTTTAGCATAAGCAGAATTTTACTCAGAAGAAGAAAATTGTTCATAAGTAAGAAGGCAAAAACTTGTCATTCTTGAGAAGTCACTATCTGAAGTGTTCATTGTCTGCTGAAAACTTTCTTTTGATAGGATTTCACATAAGCACTTATGTTTATTTGTTCTAATTCTTATAGTAGTAAATATTTAGCCAATTTTGCCAGAATTGGCAAAAAAACCCAAACAAACCCAAAACCAGAAAACCAAATATTGCACAGAAATACTTACCCTAAAATATTATTTGTTTATCTAAACTTCAAATTTAACTGGGCATACTCTATTTTATCTGGAGATCTTTTGAGTTTTAAAGTTTCTAACTAGGTGGTTGTATTTTTTTTTTCAGTATCTGTTTGATTCCTTTTTCTCACTGATAAAGAAGGGGAAAGGTACCACCGTCGTGTCGGTTCTACCGAAGCCAGCTCTGGTTGCATCTCGAATTGAGGTCAGTATGTGGGCACTTCTTTTTGGTTTGGGTATTTGGGGTATTTTGGATTTTCTCTATCATGCAATTATATATTTTTAAGTGAGCATGTGAACCTGTTTATGAAATATGATGGATATTATTATAATCTCCTATCATTTTAGCATCTAATTTTTTGGTCTGTTCTTGATAATGTTCATTGGAATTTTCCTGTTTAGATTTAAAGTCATATCTTTTAAAGTTTAATTCTTCCAGTATGTTTGTAATAAAATAATGTAGTAAAGAATAGGGTTGAGCTTAGTTTAGAATTTCATATATTTTCCATTACTCAGTAAACCATAGCTTTACATACACTTGACATAGACTGTTCAGATTACAGAATTGTTATAGATGACAGAATTTTTGTTTCAACTGGAAGGATTATTATTCAAAATCATGAATTGAATAATAGTATTTATCTCTAAAGAGAAGATGGATAAAGATGAGTATATCGTAAGACTTGAATCCTTATCTGTTGAGTGTGTATGTTAGGATCTCTACCCATTTCTTTCACAGGTAAAGCACACACACACACACACACACACACACACACAGCATTGTTATACAAAATTTAGAGGGATATATATGTATATAGTCTATGAACAAAAAGCATTGAGTCATGTTTACATGAAATAAATTGAGTTAGATAGTGTAAGGATTTCCACGACAACCTCTTTTCCCGAGATGAGAAGGTTGGAGGTAATCCAGCTCCTCGATGTGGACTAAAACTGTGGGTTCTTGGTAGTGAAAGAAACCATGTACTGTACAGTGTTTTTTTTTTTTTCAGAGTATCAACTTAATGGTCTTCAGATGCTTTTCTTTTTTCAAATGGTGAAGGAAGGGTATAATTTTGTGTTCCACAGTGACTTGCATATAGTAGATGCCCAATAAAAATTTGTTGAAGCAAACCAAGTTTCCCAAGCCCTTGTCTCTTATAGTAACCAAGAACATCTTTCTCCTTTGAAGGGCTTGGCAGTGTTGTGTGTGGCTAAAAGATAAGCAGTATTATCATTTGCTTGAAATCATGTATACAATTTGTATGAATATGTTGCCAAGACATGCTCTTTTTTTATTTGTTATATTTTCTGTAAATATTTCTGGCACTGAACTGTAAAGTTATAGGCAACAAAATGTAAACATGAAGGTGTCCCCATGTCCCCTCACCTCCTGTATTTTAATCCATGAAATATTGAATGTAATACACTTGATCAATTAAATTTTGGAAGAATCTTATATAAAAATATATGCATATATAGATATATATATTTATATATGTATTTATGTGGGTATTTTTAGATAATCATATATGCTTAAATAAAATTTAGGCCTCTTCCAAAGCATTTTGTCTTCAGTGAAAAAGTCTTCATGATATTTGAAATTAGAGTTGCTTAAATTGTGAGTCTTTTTACTTATATATTATATAACATTGTACTTTAAGATCACCACCTCATAACCCAAATAGTATAGTTGTCTCCCCTTTTGAAAAAGCCTTACTTCTTTATCTTAATAATAAAAGCAATGCATTTTTTAAAAAATTGCTTACAGGTTTCCAAAGTCCTTATCCTAGGATCGGGAGGCCTGTCCATTGGTCAGGCAGGTGAATTTGATTACTCAGGATCGCAAGCTGTAAAAGCCATGAAGGTGAGAGAATATAATCTTTGCTAAAATTATTATAGTCCCTTTAATGAGTCTAATTAGTATTGTATAATTTAAATGTATGGCACTACCTCTTTTCAAAGTCATTATAATTAATTTTCTTAACTATTCCTTATGCATCTTATATGAAAGGAAATTTGATCACAGACAAGATTTTTATCTTTCTCAAATGTGCAAATTAAGTTTGCATTGGTCTTCAAAATTATCTACATTATCATCTACTTAATGAAAACATATAAAGACACACTGATAGATGTTTCTCATTCCTTTTGAGGGAGTGAACTCTTAAAATGTACTTGACTTTTGTGGGAAAGAGGGAATTTGGGCATCCTTGGTGCTCTAAAGTACTTCAATGTTCAGTAAGATGCTTCAGGCATTTCTATGATTGAAATGGGAAGAACTGGTTGGGGAAGCAAAGGCAATGATGCCTTTGTTCAAGGTCTAGAAATTGTTACTTGTCACAAGGGGACCCAACTCCACTAACTGTGACCTTGAATGGATAACCTACCAGGATGGTGTGGTTGGATTTTCAAGTGGAAAAGAGGATTTGATGCCCAAGTTGGATAGAACATCTTCCTTATTTCTTCAGAGTCTCTTGAGATCTCCCCAACACTGCCCATAGTAAAATAAACCTTTAGAAAAATTCCACTGTACATGTAAAATGTTTCTATTAAAGAGCTAACTTGGCTTTTCTTCGGTGTCCTTATTTCCCTGGACAGTCCCCATTTTGGTGCTAATCAGGTCCTCTGGAGGCACTGGGAGCTCTCTGTGGCCTTGCCTTAGGCTTTGCAGTTTGCAGCCATTTACCAGGAGAGAACAATGCAGGGAAGGCTGCAGGACACTGGAACAGCAAACATGAGAAACAGTTGGCCAATTATTATTATTATTATTATTATTATTATTATTATTTTACTTTTTGTTTTATTTAGTATTCTATATACAAAGATTTTTACTTGACAGATACCTGTTGAAAAGATGTGGAACATAGCCCCCTGTTACCTTATCTTCTTATCTGTTTTTATTTTTAATATTCTTCTTTACACACACATGGGTGTTCATACATATCCACACACATTTTATGTACATTTTCAAAGCATACTTTCTTGCATTGGTTCCATTTATCTTTAGACAGATAGTGGACGTCCAATGATCCAGATTGATTAGATCATAATGTAAATGAGTGCTGGGTTCAGAACACATTTTACTAGCATACCTTTTTAAAGTTTATTTGGTAGTTTTGTGAAGAGTAGATATATAATGCTATATAGATGTTTATATAACCTCCTCATCTGAGAACATGCTTACTGATCTTAGAGAGAGGGGAAGGAAGGGAGAGAGGGAGAAACATCAATGTGAAAGAGAAATGTCTATTGGTTGCTTCTCATACACAGCCTGACTGGCAACTGAGCCTGCAACCTAGGCTTATGCCCTGACTCAGAATTGAGCCCTTGACTTTTTGTTTATGAGACAATGCTCCACCCAACTGGACCACACCAGCCAGGGCAGAATTAATACCTTCATAGCTTGTATTTTTATATGCTTAATATCTACCAGGTAAAGTTATATATTTTAACTGAAGAATGAGAATTATTAGATATAGTATTATCATTAATTATTAGGAGGTTAGTAGAGATGAAGTTATGAACCAAATATTTTAAAAGAATTAGAATGTACATGTATTATAGCCAGAACTGTATTAGAAAAAGTGATGTAAAATTTACTAAAATTGTTTGAAATTATTCCTAAGTTTTAAAATGAATGGACACCCATCACTGTATATATGGGGTCTTTTCTATATAATTTGCACAGCCTCTTTGGGAAAGTGCAAATATATTTAGGTGCTTTCCTATAGTAACAAGGCCTTCAACAACTTCTGTTTATGACTTGTTCTCAATTTAGACCCAATTGTTAAATTCCAATCCATATTTTAAAGGCAATTGCTTATCTGTACCTATTTAATATTTTCCTATATGCCTAATACTCATTTGAAAACAATTTCTTAAAATCTTGAAAGATGGGCATGGGACTTGAATCAAAACACTTGAATCGAGGTTTTAATTTTGGCTCTTAACAGCTATGATTTTTGGCAAGTTATTTAACTATTGAGTCTCAATTTTTTAATCCTCAAGGTGGAAATTTCTCTTGTAATCTTGGTATAAAAATCCAATAAGTTGATAAAAAAAGTACATTGCAAGTTTTAAGCCACTCTTTGAATTTAAAATAGTATGAGATATATTTAATTTTTCATTCATATCTTTCCCCAAGAATATGTAGGGCTTTCAAAGATGATTTCTATACTTTCAGCTGAATATTTTGTTGCCTTTTTTAGAAGGTTTCAAAATTGACATGCTAATAGGTAAAATAATAAGAACCATCTGGCCATATTTTATAATCATTATTTTTGGTAAGTTTCTCCCTTATCCTGGTTTATAAAGCTATTATTCTTAGAAGCCTACATGAAGAATTATTTTGGTGGTCTCTCCAGATGTCAGGAATGAGATAAGCAATGAATACCTCATACACACACATAAATTTTCACTTTATTTTGCCATATGGTCATTTTCTTTTTGTATAGTACGTATAAACAGTTGCATAATGGTCTTCGTTAAAACACTGCAGCAGGCATGAAAATCCAAAGAAAATAGAAACCAGCAGAAGGCTCTTGGTGCTTCTAGCAAGAAGGGAACACATTACCCTGCATTGTAAATGTGCACTCAACGCTGTTCTCCAACAAACATTAGAAAGGGCAGCAGCTTCGGTGTTGCCTCTAGTTCTATTTTATAGTTTACTCAATAAATATTTTTGGAATATTGTGTTCTTTTAAGGTTAATTGAGCTGTAAAGTTTAGTAGTACTCACTTAATGTTGATGATAGGTTTTTGGAAACTGTGGCTTTAACCAAAACAATGTATAATGAGACCAATTTTACCTTAGGCCAATCTGTAAATGAGGATTAAGTTCCTATGGCATTTTCCTGGTCACCAAAATCAACACCAAACTTATAAAGTTTCTAAATACTGCTAACATTAAACACTGGAATAAATGTGAGTTATATAGATATTTCAGAAAGATGAATAAAAATAGGGTAATTATTTTCTAATCCTCTTATTCCCCTTCAGGGTCTTGGGTGGCTGGAGCCTCTCTCAGCAGCTCGGGGTGCAGGTGGGATCCACCCTGGACAGGATGCCCTTCTATTGCAGGGAACATGCACCCCCACACACTGTTACACTGGGATAATTTAGACATGCCAGTTCATCTCACTGGCATCTTTGGCTTGTGGGAGGAATCCAGAACACCTGTAAGACAGTCCGCACAGGCATGGCAGGCAGAAACATTGCAGTCTCCACATGGACAGTGGCCGAGGCCAGGAATCGATTTTTCCGCATTAATGTTGTAACAAAAATGACTTGAACAAAAAGATGTTATTCGAGGACCTGCTGTATTTGTGGACATCTAGTCAAATTCTATAGAAATCATTTCCAGCTTTGCTTGGTATTTTCGGTGGCAAGGAATTCAGGATGGTCCTTATGAGGGAGGCAGTTCTTCTTGGATAGTTTTATTTTCACTTAGTTTTTTCCTTCATTTCACCAAATGTTTGTTTTCCTCTAACATTCGTTCATTCATTCATTCATTCATTCATTCCCCAATCCACTGATTAGCTAATAATGCCCTTTCTTGAAATATGGCCATTGTGTGCTTTAGAACATGTATTCAGATTTTGGATCCTTTTGTTTCAGGAAGAAAATGTCAAAACTGTCCTGATGAACCCAAACATTGCATCAGTACAGACCAATGAGGTGGGCTTAAAACAAGCAGACAGTGTCTACTTTCTCCCGATCACCCCTCAGTTTGTCACTGAGGTCATCAAGGCAGAGCGGCCAGATGGGTTAATTCTGGGCATGGGTGGCCAGACAGCTCTGAACTGTGGTGAGTTCTTTTAAGTTTAATTGCAGAGTTTGGGTCCATGCCCTTATTTATGTACGATATTTTTTTATTTGACTCCACCTAACAGTTGTGCTGTGTGTGTTTATGAAAGCTTTCCTCTAATGGGTGGGGAAGCAGTTAGCAGCCCCCTGAAAATATCAGATGATGAATAGTACTGGTTCATTTCCCAGAACATCTGAGAGACAAAAAGAAATCTTTTGCTTTAATGCTCTGAGCGGCCAAGTAAGTTTCTTGAGTCTCCATTCTCTATCCAGGATATCACTTTTCTCTGTTACCAGTCAAGTCCTGACAACTGTTATGAATGGAAAACAATAAATTAACATTGATGAAGTGTCTTGTGCTCTTATGTCTTGGCCCTTCAGCATTTGACTTTCACATATGTTTTCAGGATAACGCAGATCAGTCTCTTTACCATCCCTTCGCGTATGTACTGAGTCCAATGCTCTGTGCTCTTTAAAATGCTGCAAACCTTTGGCACTAGATTGTGAATGAGAAATCCTTAGCCAGTTGGGGCAAGCAGTTGGTGATGTAATTTGTATGACAAGTATAAAATAGCCAATGTTAGATAGCAAGTTAGTAAAAACACAAAAAATGATGATTTTTAATCCAGATACATACCCATATCACTGGGATTATTTAAATAAAAGAACCTCATTATAAGAATGGACCTTAGAAGTGAAATAAATATACTAAAATCTCAAGGCTGCCTGTAATCTTATGATTTTGTTAATGACGATAATGAAAATCATTTGAAGAAGATGATAATATAAGCAACAGTAGCGTCAGCAAAATACTTTGTTAGAATGTCTTCAAAAATTTTTATTCAACTTTTTTTTACCCTAAGTGCAATTCTAGTTTGAACAGTAGTGGCTTCTTGGAGTTAATTTTAAGATTTTAAAAAGTGGTGTTATAGAAGACATAGGAGTTTAAGATTTTTAAGAACTGTATTTGGCTCTTTATAGGAGTGGAACTGTTCAAGAGAGGCGTGCTCAAGGAGTATGGTGTGAAGGTACTGGGGACCTCCGTTGAATCCATTATGGCCACAGAAGACAGGCAACTGTTCTCTGACAAACTAAATGAGATTAATGAAAAGATTGCTCCAAGCTATGCAGTGGAATCGGTAAGGAACCTTTGTTCTGGAGAAACAAGGACATTATTTGCTTTGCCTTGCAAGGAAAATGGTTTGGCATGCCAAAAATAATAGTTACAATTTTTATATTTGCATATATGTTCTTCCAGAAATGTGTTAGTACCTCAGAACCACTGTGTATTAATTGTAGTTTTGAATTCTCAGATTTTAGGGATAGGTATTAATATTCTATTTTATGAAAAGAGAAGCATAAACCAAGAGAAGTGATTTTATCAATGCCACTGAAGCTCACATTTCCTGAATTAAAACCAAGAGCCATAGTAACTTGCAGTGCCAAAGTACTTTGTACCTTCTTCCCATGATCAGTTACACATCTTGTATATACAAATGACCTACAAATGGGAAACTGCTGGATTTAAATTTTCTTATTAAAGTGGAATAAACGTTTTAAAAAGAGATTATCAAGGTAAAAGGCCATTGGATCTAATCAGTAGGACTTATGACTGAGAAATCTGTGACTTAGAGGTTGAAAGAGGATGGATTAGTTTGCATTTCTGTTAACTGTTTTCCATCATATTCTATGTCTATTGATAGGCACTGAGAAAAAAATCAGCTTTCTGTACATCTGCTTTTGCCCCTGACTTTATTCCTGGTTTTGGCGTAGAGTCAGTGGAATGGGGTGCTGGGGGCAGCTTTTGATGCAATTTCCCCACTGAAGAAATAGGCAAATCCTTAGTGATAAGGCAAGTACAGACGGGCAGAGTAAAAGTGGACTACGTATGTTTCACAAAAGAATGCTGTCAAGTACGTACTATGTTCAAAGCTATCAATCAGGAATAATCCCAGGATAGCTCTGTGGAACATTTGGAAAGCTCCTGCCATCCATTTATTCTTTCATTGCTAGATTTAATTATGTCCTTGCTTCCTCAGGATGAGAAACAGGCATATGGGAAAGGTGTAATTACATTCCCATTGGTAGTGTAATAATATTCCATGACAGAAAAATATAGCCACCATGTGTTGTATTTTGTAAGGTAAAAAAATAAAAATTAAAAAAAAAATTCCAAGCTTCTGGGACTACTCTCTGAATGAGCTTGAAAAATTGAAAAGTCTATATAATATCCCTAATGGCTTATTACAGTAATATCAAGTTAGTTTCAGCAGTAGAAAACTTTGTTTTATTAAGAGATGAAGACTTTAAAACTGAATTAATAATTCAATATGGCTTCCATTCTCAAGTTACTGATGGTTATTTTAGTTTTTGGCCATTGCTTTCTTTGTGTGCAAAAATAAAGATTACCACAATTGGATTAAAAAAAAAAGCTTTCTCTGTATATTAAAATAGTCCCAGAATTTTACTCAAAATTGGTAAAACCAATTTACCAATTGGTTCTATCATTCTCTCATCTCCGTTTTCAGAAGGAGATGAGAGAATGATAGAACATTTCCATAATCATTCTCCTCAAATAAACTGACCTACCTCAGTTGCCAGATTCTCACGTTATGAGCTTTTCTGCTAGTGTGGTCAGCTTTTAAACTTTGAGTCCTTGTTCTTGTTGACAGATTGAGGATGCACTGAAGGCAGCGGACACCATTGGCTACCCAGTGATGATCCGGTCTGCCTATGCCCTAGGGGGCCTCGGCTCAGGCATCTGTCCCAATAAGGAGACCTTAATGGACCTCAGCACTAAGGTATGTATGTTCATAGACCAAATTCTTAACAACCAAGAAACTGAGTTGAAATAACCCTTTCAAATAGAGTAAGTTCTGAAGATAGAACAATCTTTTCTCTATTAAATCACTATCATGTCCTCTAAAAGTGTCCAAATAATGACACCTTTGGAATGGAAATACGTGCAATTATTTATGTTGGAACACTACAGTTAAGCCAGGTAGTCCTAGGTAAACTGGTGGTGACTCTACCTAGGTCAATCTTTATTGTCCTGTCTATTGATTTCAGGACAATGAAGTCAATCCAATTTCATCTTCCTCTGCTTCAAAATGTATTCCAAAACATTCATAATGCTAAAATTTATTTTAGTGGTTAAAAAAACTAGAATATAATGTTTCATTTTTTTCATTATTTTTTGAAATAATATGACATGAATGACATCAAGTAAGTGAAACAGAACACATTGAGTAATTTAATTTTACCTCAAACTCAGGTGTTTAATAAATGTATAGTATAAATACCTCTTAATAACATAAGCGAGTGAGCTCTCTGCCAACTAACATACACATATGAGCAAAAGTGAGATCTGAGTGTAATTTATTTCTATCGAAATTTCTTTAACATATTACTGAATACTTCTTTTTTCATGTATTAAAGGGGAAATTTGGAGAAAATTCAGGTATGGTCCAAAAAATAAATTAGAGATGAACTCAGAAAACATGCTTTATGAAAGCGGAGAGTTTTGCCCACGTTCTATTTCACAGAACAGAGCAGTGCCTGGCAGCCCCGGGGCCTGTTGAATGAGTGTGTGCACATGCAGCCCAGAGGCCTGCGTAACCTGTGTGGCGGTTGTGCAAGAACATTATTGAATGGGGGGGGGGGTTATTTTGGGGAGTGCTGAGTAAAGAGCCCAAGAACAGCTGACAGCTTTATCATTACTTACTTTTGGAGTGAAACAAAATGGGGCCCTTCAATTGTTGATGAAGGATTTTGAGAAAAAAATAAATAAAATTAAATACACTCGAATAACTATAATGACAAACTTATATGTCAACAACTTGGATTTAGACTTCCTAAAGTTGCCAAAAGGAACCAAAAGAACGGAAACATATCTAATATAAATGTTCCTTGTTTTCATTTTGGACTTCTGAATCATGTATTTAAAGAAAAAAACATGTTTATGGAGGTTCAAGATTTTTTCTTTAGCTTATTAAATATTGCTAATATTTTAAAATAATTTTTTAAAGATTTTGTTTTTAGTTTTACAGAGGTGAAGGGAGGGAGAAAGAGAGGGAGTGAAACATCAATGTGTGTTTGCCTCTCGTGGGCCCCCGCTGGAAACCTGGCCCTCAATGCAGACATGTGCCCTGACTAGGAATCTAATCAGCAACCCTTTTGTTCACAGGCTGGCACTCAATCCACTGAGCCACACCAGCCAGGGCTCCCGATGTTTTTAATATTATCAACATTAAAAATTCCAATAGTGACAATCTGTATTTATTCTCTATAAAAATGTATACTTTTTTATAATACAGAACCATCCTGAATACTGAATTATCTAAAAATATTTACTAATGAAGACAATTTTGGAATGGGGTAATTTTTAATTATTTATATCCCTCTAAAATAATCAATAGGCCATTGAATGGTTTTCTTTGTTGAAAACCTAGCTTTTCTCTTGATAATGATTACCTGTATCATTGTATGCTAAACCACCCCTATTCTCTTGAGGTTATATTTAGCACCATCATAAACTTCATTAACTCATCTAAGTCAATGTTTTGTATGAAATCTGAGATTGGAAAGGAAAAAGAAAACAAGTTAAGACAGCAGGTCAAGATGTGTCAGCTGTCCTGTGCCCAACTATTCAGCCTACTCCATGAGAATGCAAACAGCTTTCCCATGTTTGTACCCTTTGTTTCCCAGATTTCTTCTTTTAGCAAGCAATTCTAACAAAAAATTAATAATCATTAAATTGTTAACACTGGTTACGGAGTTTCCTAAGCACTTTGGAAACCTCTTCACGGGCAGCTGTGCGGACGAATGGTTTCCATTTTCAGTTGCACGTACTGGAGCCTGCGGTGTTGACCAAAGTTAAAAAAATAGTGTTGAGACACGTTAGGGAAAAATGTACATTGAGTTATTTCATTTTACTGCCTACTAGTAACTTGAAAAAATTTACTTTCCCCAGTTGCTTCCTCTTCTTTTCACTGCTATCACAAATCAACTATATTGAGTCAAAGGACATTTCTCTCTTGCATTTTCAGGCACTAAATGTCCTAAGGTCAAAGACTTCCACTTTCATATTTTGAGTTCAGTTCTACCTACTGGTGGGTACTCAGTAAATATGAAGTGATGATTATACTAATTCATAACTGTTTAATCAGGCATGTGTGATGTATGACTCAATAGTACTTAAGCACTTAGACCGTGATTAACTATAATAATAGTTGCACATGATTCTTCTAATTCCCAAGTTTCATGTGCCATCTTGGCCAACTATTTACAACGATCATCATCTCCTTTCTTCTCCTCATCAACATCAACTGACTTTTATTGTGTATGTCACTGTGCGAAGCACCCTCAGCTATTTTAGAGAAAGCTGGAGTCTTTAGACTTATTTTTCTATATTTATTCACACTTCTCGCATTTTCTGGTCTCACAGAAGCCTCGCTGCTGAAATAATTTCATTTCCCTCTGCCTGATTGCTCAATTATTTTCTCTTTTCCTAAATTAGTTTGATTTAATGTCATATCAGCACTTTGAATGGCAAGCCTCAATAATGTAAATCAAGCACATTCACTGCCGGATGCTATTCCTAGCACCTCACTGATTTTCTGACACAGTGTGCCTTCTGGAGAGTAGAGGAGGATGGAGATGAGGCTTGAGACCTGAGTGCTGACCAGGATTCAGGCCAGGGCATTGTGCCAAATATTCATGTTTAAAAGCAGTGCTTTTTCCAACTCTTTGATATCTTTTGTTACTGATTTTCAGGCCTTTGCTATGACCAACCAGATCCTGGTGGAGAGGTCAGTAACAGGTTGGAAAGAAATAGAATATGAAGTGGTCCGAGATTCTGATGACAATTGTGTCACTGTCTGTAACATGGAAAACGTTGATGCCATGGGCATTCATACAGGTAGGCAAAGGAACTTCAAGAATTATAGGAATGCCTTCTGCCCGTGTCTCTGTTGGCCCATAGCTATTACCATTCTTATCTAACAGTCTAAACTTTTATTTATTTATTTATTTATTTATTTATTTATTTATTTATTTATTTTTTAACAGGCTTTAGTGGTAAACTTTTATATACATATAGCATTCACAGCATTGAAAATACTCTCACATTTAACCTTATCTTCACAAAAATCCTACGAATTATTATTCTGTTTTCACTTGAGGAAGGCATCTAATATAAGCAATACAGTGAAGATGAAATTTATAAGGTGTGGTGTTGAGAAGTAAGGGAGGAGGCTAAGCAGACTCAAAACAGATGGGTGTTTGTCACCAAGCGAATGAGAAAACAGCCATGAGCAATAGAAATAGGTTCTTGAGGAAGGGAAATTAGTCAGACTGTAGAGCACAGATGATGTCTTTGAATTTAGAGATGCTAAATTTGAGATACAGGTGAAACTCTCAAAAAAGGGAGTTAAGAATATGGAATTAGAATTCAACAACAAGACAAAAATAAAGAAGTTGTCATAATGTTATTGCAAGTCATGGGTACAAAGGTAATAATAGAAGCTGGAAGCATTTACTGAGTATTCAAAGACAGAGGCATAGAAAGAAAGAGAACAGAGTCAAGGACTTAACCTTGGGAAACATTTAGATCTTACAGAGCAGAAGAAAGAGGATGAATTAGTGCTGAATAAAAAGAAGAGAGTGATGGGAAGAAAAGCAGGGGAGAACAGCACCAAGTAAGCCAATGTAACAAAATACTTCCTAAAAGAGCTTTGGTTTTGGCTGTATTAAATGCCATGGTAGGTCAAGAATGAGGTTTGGATATGGCTTTTGGATGTTCCAGAGGACAGTTTCAATACAAAATTGGTTATGTGAGCCATGTTGAGTGGAGTTTTGTGGCAATTAATGCTAAGCAGAATTTGTAAACTTTCAAGAAGCTTGTCATGTGAAGAATGAGAGATGGTTCTTGTGGTTATCTAGCAGTGCTGGGGGGAGGGGCTTCTTGAGCTTGCAGAGATCTGAGCTGTTTGTAGGCAGAGGGTGACTAAGGACTAAGAGATGAAAGATACAAGTGACACTGAAGAGGAGTGAGAAAATGGGACGGGAGGAGGTACAGGAACAGATGATCTCATCTCAGCCAGTATGGGCTGAAGAAGAGATGATATTTTATGGAAGGAAGAACTTGAGGGAGAGATGATTTGAGTGAAGAGAAGAGAAATTGAAGAAGCTAATGTTTATCTGAAAGATGACTGAAACTTTGACAGCTAGATGAGCTTGGAAAAGGTTAAAAGGGTATCTGGAAATGTGTCAGAATAAGGCAGGTGAAACAAGAATCAGAGGAAATAATACCCGATGCGCCTTATATGTATCACCATAAGATAATGCTTTTCCCACTGACCCCTTGGACTGTCCTGTGTGTTGTATCCTGCAAATAAATTAATGAGTGCTGCTTGGATGTACAGGTGATTCAGTTGTTGTGGCCCCTGCCCAGACACTCTCCAACGCGGAATTTCAGATGTTGAGACGTACTTCAATCAATGTCGTTCGCCATTTGGGCATTGTGGGTGAATGCAACATTCAGTTTGCCCTTCATCCTACCTCAATGGAATACTGCATCATTGAAGTGAATGCCAGACTGTCCCGAAGCTCTGCCCTGGCCTCAAAGGCCACTGGGTAAGACCAGGATGCTTGACCATGGATTTGTGGATTCTTCACAGAGAGAACTGGGAAATTGACAGTTAGTGAAAACTGTGCTACATTTGCAAACTGTAGTCCCCATTTCTGTACGCTGGCTCCAGCTCATTTAGCACCCTAAGGACATGGTTATTAATGAGCTTGCTGCCAGATTGAGGCAAATAGTATTGCTAGCTGGCTTTGTTTGCTGGCTAATCATAAACTAATCAAAATCTGGGTGGTCAACACAGGCTAAGAAAAATCTGCTTCTTAATTACACTTTGCAGATGTTGTAAAAAAGCAAAAATTAATTCTTAATTTTAGTTCTCAATTGGCTTTTTCAGGTGTAGTAAATAGTAGACAAATAACATAGTTCATTTGACTCAAGCATTCAGTATACATTATTTTAGTTTAGTGAACTCCACAAAACCAAACAATATAGAGTTTTTCTATAGGTAAATGCTGCCATCAAATAAATAAATTTACTATCCATTTAACAAATGTTGGCAAACATAGTTGGAGGTAAAATTAATCAATATCTTTTTTTCTATTAATATATTTAACATCTGGCATTTAAATGATATGGCATTTAAATGAACAAAATGTTTATTGCTAAAGATTTTTTTTTATGTAACTACACAGTGTTGTATGGACTGTTGGAAGGCAGTTGCCCTAGGCGAGAGCCAGGGAACCCAAGTTCTCCTTCTGGTTCTTCTACTCGCTGTGAGACTTTGGATGTATCACTTACTGTCTCTGTCAGTCTCCTCACCTGTTAGATAGGGGGGTTATATTAAAGGACTCATCTGCAATCCCATAGTTCTATGAATTATTTTCTCAAACACTATTACCAAAACTGACATTCTAGAGGAGGATAGTCCAGTTTCCAGAGTGATAGGTTTATTGGAAACCCAAAGTTCAAAGATAATTTGGAGATAGAGCAAGGACCCAAACTTGCAATGCTTACATTTTCTGACTAATACATACCCCCATGGTCTCAGCTAACTCCACTGTCTTCTCAGGGGCAGACATGCATATATTTTGGAGGTTTTACACAACAGAGTACTTTATCAAAGAAGCTACTGATTTTGGATTGAAGAGGTGAAGGTTGAGAGCTGTAGCACTGGGTGTCAGACACAGAGACTGAATTCTTTTGGATCCGTGCCTCTATAATCGATCATGATTCACATTATTTTAGATGTGGCCATTGGATATTTCTACTCAGAATGGAGAATTATGTGTGTTTTATATCCTGATGTGGATAATACCAGAATTTTTAAGAAAGACCAATTTATGTTTTTGGCTGCTTTTAGTACTTATTGTGGAAAGAAAAAAAATACATTTGTCTCTTCCTTTATAGCTACCCATTGGCATTCATTGCTGCAAAGATTGCCCTAGGAATCCCGCTTCCAGAAATCAAGAATGTTGTATCGGGCAAGACTTCAGCCTGCTTTGAACCTAGTCTGGATTACATGGTTACTAAGATTCCTCGCTGGGATCTTGATCGTTTTCATGGAACATCTAGCCGGATTGGTAGCTCTATGAAGAGTGTAGGAGAGGTGAGTCCTTGGTTAATTTCTTTATTTCATCCTGTTCTCAATTATTTTGTCTAATTTTTAACATTGTTGAAAGTCTTAAGGTTGCCTTGATACTTACTATGTTATTAGTTGAAGGTATATAGGAATTTCATTTCATGTTTAGTGTTTCACTATCTTTCTATTAGACTGTTAACATAAGACATTTGTTACACTCCCATTTAATGGATTCTAAGAGCATCCAAGCATTCTAGTATTCTAAGAACATTTAAAAGGAGAAGCCATATATTTAGGTATATAATATATATACATATATAAAAATACATGCCTATATTTACGTAACTGAATTTTAATATATTTTATAACCTAATCAAGGAAATAATACTATATAAAATATAACATGATGTACCAAAAAGACCACTGAACTGTTGATAAGAATTCAACTTTAGTCCATGTAAATTGTGGTTATAATCTCGGTGGACCTCACATTCCACGTCATGTCTACAAAAGAAAGAAGCTGGACTGGAAAATCTCTCATGGCTCTTCTAGCTCTAAAATTCTACATTGTGAAGAGCACAGTGGAATAATAAGGCCCCTTTTATTATACTGAAGTATTCCAAGCTTTTGGCACCTTGCAATTTTACATAATGTTCTGTTTTAAATTTTGAATTGAAGTTACTTTTTGATTATTCCATCTTGAAATAAGCAGTGCCCCATGTGCAGGAGAAAACAAAGGAATTCAGATCCCTACCTCTGAGATTCACCCTCTTGCCACTCTCACCAAGAGCTTTATTTGTTTTTGCATCCAGGAGGGTTGGCATAGTAGAGAAAACATTTGCCGTACAACAAGGTGAACTTGGGTTTTACTCTCGGTGTCGCCTTATACTTGCTAGAGACACTCATGCAGGACACTGGAGCCTCAGCTTCTCCATCTGAAATGTGGAGATGATGATACTTACTGTGTGGGGCTCTTATAAGGTTTAGGACTAATACATATAAATGTTTAGCAATAACTTTAAAAGTAGGTTCATACCCCATCTCTAATAAATGTGTTGCATCAGTATCATTGTCATTGCTTAAGGGTAGAATTTTTGAATACCAGCAGTATGTACAAATCTCAAAATATATCTCTGTATATCTGTTTTACTTTATCTTGTCCCTGTCATTCGAAAAGGTCAATGTAGGACCTCTTAGTGTATATCTAGGTATCTAAGCCAGTTGGATTACAGAGCAAAAAAAAAAAAAACCTACTTGTGACCTGCCATTCTTATTGGCCTTCATTTTTGCCATGACACAGATTATAGCCCTAAACTCAGATGGGTCATTTTGGAAACGCATGCCACTAATAACAGGAAAGAAAGCTTAAATTCATCAGCAGTTTAGGTGAAAAGGAAAAAAAAAAAGCCCAACATTTTACTGATCAATCATATTCACATGTGAAAGGCAGAACTATTACTATTTTGGTTTCCTTAGTTTCCAAGATATTAATGGAAGGTTTTAAAGTAATGACTGACAAGGAACAATTTGACCTTTTAAATGAAAATGTCTTCCTAGCTGTAAAAGAAAAGTAGTAGTTTTTCTTCCTTCGTAGTTGTTTTAAATCTTATTTTTTTCTATTATGCTTTAAGGTACACCATAGAATTAGAACTCAAATGTCATGAAAAGTTTTGTTGCTGGTGTTTTTGCCACCCACCCCCTCCGCCCAAAAAACCACGTTATTTAGGTGTTACATTTTGTGTGCAGTGTCTGTTTGCACAATGTTTACAGTAAAATTTATAGGGAAGAGAATGTGAGATAGTTTTATAATGGCTTCATTTAGAGCTTATCATCTGAGGGAATGAATTCTTGCTATCAGTTAATTTTAATGCTTAGTTCATTTAGTTCAACTCAGGTGAGCAAAGATTTCCTGAATTCTCACTACACGCAGGCACTAGGAGGATGAAACAGTGAGTAAGGTGATAATTGTGATACATTATTTGTGGCTGCTAAGTTCAGAAAATGTAAAGTGAACCAGAAATCATATGAATTAAACTATGTAAATGTTAAAATACAGTATTTATGTACAGGTGCTATAAGAAGGTAATAGAATATGGCAAAGGAAAGCCAAGATTCCACTGGAAAAATGGTGAAATTTTGACTTAATGAACATGAATTTTTATAATACAAAGTATTACAAAACACAAATTTTGAGTAAATACAGTTATATATTTTTGTATTAATACATAGGGAAGTTTACTTTTCTTTTATTGCATTTATTCCATATACCATTATGTACAGTGTACTTAAATAATAATAAAAATTATGGTCAGTATAGAACTAGTTACTTTATAGGGACAACTTTGAAATGTGTAATATTTACAAATTTTATTAAATATTTCAAACATATTTCCTTTATTTGATAAACCATAAAACGTCTTATATCTCATAGTCTCTCCCATGCCTAGGCAAGCAAACCTATGAATGTTATGGTCTAACTTTTCAAATACTACTGTGTCTTGCAAACTGCATATCTGAATTGGACTAAGATTATATGTATTCTTGTTCTTGAGAATCTTCCCTTATTTCTAATTAAATTTGGAGCAGTGAGGCAAGGTTATCTGTTTGGCTATAGTGATCTTGGTATATGTGTCTCGTTATACAAGCAACATGAAGATTTACTAAAATGACATTCATGGGATTGAGGAATCATGGAAGTTTCCTGATGGCAGCATTATGACTGACTATTTTAAATTGGCAACCTAAAATGCATACAATCTATTATTCTGTGGAAAGATTCAAAGACAGTGTTTATCCACTGAAAGTAACTGGGTAGGCTTCAAAGTCAATTTAAGTTTAGTTCAGACTTGTAACTTGTCCCAACTAAATCACCACATGGTCTTTCTAATTGATTAGTGTACAATGAGCTGTAAAGATTGGGGGAAGACACATTGAATTTGTCATGGAGAATTTAGTCTCCACCTACTCTCAAAAGCTAAATTTATCAGTATTTGTTATGATTCTCAAGGTTCTATTAATATTAATGCTTTGCTAGAAAGAAAGTGTGCCTGTCTTGGGTACTGACTGATACTTGTCTATAAATAGGTCTTTTTCACATGTTAATATGTGACTGGTTTCTCTTCATTTGCTTTCTATTCTAAAAGACATCTGCACAAAGGCAAGATCTTATGAGGGAAGGGTTTATGTTGCTCTAGCCACAGATATGTTATTGTAAATACTACGGTCTGGGGGAGGTGTAGGTGATTTTGTCATCAGTCTCAGCAAATGCAGTTAACTTCTGTAGGAGGTAAACGACTGACTTAATGTTGAAGACTTTATATCAAACCCACAGTGAAAAGGAGAGAAGAAGAAAAATAACACCTAAGTTTGAGTAGTGTTTTTCTGACGTATGTTTTATTCTTAGGTCTTTTCTGAAAAGCATTCTGTCTCTAGTTCTGTTATGAATTAGAAACACATAAGCTCCTTCTTTAAATATGATCTCTTAAATGTGTATTACAGGTCATGGCTATCGGTCGTACCTTTGAGGAGAGTTTCCAGAAGGCTTTACGGATGTGCCACCCATCTATCAATGGCTTCACTTCCCATCTGCCTATGAACAAAGACTGGCCATCAAACCTAGACCTCAGAAGAGAGCTGTCCGACCCGTCCAGCACCCGCATCTATGTCATTGCCAAGGTAATATACAACAAAGGGCCCAGAGCCACTATTCTTTTCAGAATACAGACAGCCTGAACGTTAAAGTAAAACTGAATCACAAAGTGATCTTGAATTCAGGGATTTGGGGGAAATTTTTAATTATCTTAGTAGTGTTAGATTGGTGATATCTATGGGTTTCATCAGATTATTCTTTAGTAATTAATGAAAGATTATGCTTTTTCATTAGACTTGAAGTCCAGGTTTAAGGATGCATTACAGTTTTAAGGGATGATCACAGAGAAGAAATGTTCCTCCCTTTTGTATATGCAGTATCAATACTCTTAAGTAGATTTGATAATACTGACTTGTCATTTCCTATCACTCTCATTACTTGCTTCCTGCAAATATGTAAAATTATATCTTAGAAAAGAAGGTGTATAAATAGTATCGCTTAGTATGGGTTACTTAAAACTCTAGAATGCTCTCTATCTGCTTCTTTTTCTGTGTTTAAACAACAACAGACTATAAAGAACGACTATAATTATAGGCTTTTTTTCTATGCAATTATTTTATTGGTCTTAACTTTTAGAACAAAAAGAGCCACACATTTCTCACTTCCACTCCCTCGTTCCCTTTTATGCAAATTAAGTGCCATATTACTCTCCTTTCATGTTTACTATGCTTAGAGTTTTGAAGTTTCCGCTTATCTGATCTTATAAAAGGTGACTCAGGCAGCTGGGGTCTGTCTGGTCAGAAATCTCTGCGTAGTTTTCTGACATTTAAGGCAGCGTAGGCATTAATCTTCCGACAGTGTCAAACGCTGCTGGGGCTGCAAAGCCCTGCTGACCGTTTTCTGTGTGCACCTGTATGTGTAGGGTGAGTTGAGGAAAATAGGAATTTTGTCTTTACAAGAGGTATCTCCCTCTGTAATTTGTTGTTGTTGCAACATCAAAATGCGGTTAGTGATTCTGAAGTCTCTACAACTTTTCTGTCCGTGTATTGAGAGTCCTGCAAAGAGAAGAATGGGAAGGAATGTTTCCTTTATTGCACATATTGTATATTCTGCTCATCTTTATGGTTCCTACATGCAGAGTATTTAATTCCCATTGAAATCTGGGAGATAGTAGTATCTTTTGATGAACATTCTCTCAATGTTGAATTTCAAGGTACCAGAGAATTAACATTTTTCTCTGGTGGTGGGGGTGCTAGTAATGATGAGATGCTAACTCAGAAAACCATCTCACCTTTATTGTTTTCATTTCAGTCTTTTTTTAAAAAAAGCAATCTACCACATTCGTATGTGTTCATGTGTATCTATATACATATAATTTTTTTCAGACAGAGAGCAGTAGTGGATTTTTTCTTAAGGCTAGTTATTATGCTTCTGCCAATTTAAGGTAGATGAAAAAAGGAAGTATTTCCAAGTTCCCAGCCAGGCAGTAAAACTCAAGCAAACCTCTGACTCTTTTCTAGCAGACTTATAAAAGATGAAAATTCAGGGGAAATGTGCGGAGATTCTTTCTTACATAGAGTGCCCTGTGTCTGAGCAAGAAGTGCAGGGTCTGAGGTATAAGTTATTGTCTGCCAGAGTGCCGGGAGAAGGAACTGATTTCTGTTTGTTAGAGGTCATCATTACCGTTCATTTCCACAGCAACCGAGAACTTGGTGATTTTGACAAAGAGTCTAAGAACTGTGGAGAGCTGAAGGGGAAAAGGAATGAAGGGAGTGTGTAAATCTTTGTTCGCTTTCATGATTCTTCGAAAAGGCCAGCTTGCTCTGAGGTCTGATTTTTGCAGCAGTCTTATCTCAGGATGACTGGATCATCATCTCTTCTGATTTGGGGAGAACGCAGGGCATTGTTTTTGATTTGGGGAACATTACAGTCACTCAACCTTGCTTGGGGTCATTAGGAACTTCGTTACAGCCGTGTGAATGGCAAAGCTGCAGTGTTTGAAGATGAAGTCCCAGGATGAGCGGGATCTAGCTTTCCCTTCAAAACTGCAGATGTGACAGTATTTGTCCTTCCTCACAGTGACATGACTACAGGATTCTAGGTCCTCTGTCAATCACACGGTGATCACTGTTGTGTGGTTGCGTGCAAACTTCCTCCGATCTGTCAAAAACGTGCTATCTTCAGGTTCTATCCCCCTCCCAGTGTTGATAGCCAACAGCTAATTGTGCTTTAATCACTTGGAAAATACGACAGAATATTAAGTCCTTGGGAATCTGGCTGTAATTACAGGGAGAATTATACTTATGAAATGAACATGCCTTTGAGTATTCCCATTAGATGTCATCTATTCCAGTCAATAGAATTATAAACTATGCTGCCTCTCAACACTTCTATTTTTGGTCTCACTGGTATCAGAAATAAGTAAAAAAATTTAAGAAAATTAAGCTCCCTGGGTTGAAATATAACAACAGAGTTGCTAGTTACATATATATTAATGAGATCTAGAAATATAGTGTGTCATTTAATAATATGTTATTTTGGCATATTATCTAATTATTTCTATATAAAAGTAGACATCTTTTGAATATGAAAGTTTTGGTTTTGAGAGTTGCCTTTATACACTTGGCTTTTCTGCTCAGCCTAATGACCCACAGTTGTAATTTTACTCTTGAGAAATTATCAAAGTAAGCTGCAGAAAAAGGCTGAGTTGCCTATCAGAACTGAAGTTATTACTGCTCTGTTTTGGAATATATGAGGATTGTGTAAAATGCCTGCCTTAGTGCAAAAGTCAACTGATTCAAAATAATTATTTGAAGTCCTCTGTGAGGATGTACCCTATAGAAGTAACACCAAGCCAAATTAGACTTATAAATTCTCACTGACTACTTTGCATGCATGTGGAATGAAGTGGTAAAAATATGCGATTTGCTAAAGGATAATTATCCAAATGCAAGTCAAATGATTCTAGATTTTCTTACCAATTTGGCTTAACTGTAGTTTCAAGAGATTCCATTTAATTTCAAAGAGATGTTCCAATTTTAGGATATAGTTGGTAGCACAGTCATGTTAAGAGCAGGAGGCTGAGCCTATTAGGGGGATTTTTTGAAACACACACACTACTCTGATTAACTCAGAGCACCTCCTTTGTATGTCGCTACGGGAAGAGGTGGCAGTATTTGTAGGTTCATTGGGAGCAACATCAATGATATGATATCAGTTTCATGTTTCATGTCTCAGTCTATAGCTTCAGGCTCTCTGAGTAACAAGGAGCAGGATGGCTGCTCTATGTTTTCAACCAAATAAGACATTTGTAAAATGTTTGCCGAAAAATATATCTCTTCTCCTTTTGGCAGGCTTTGGAAGACAATATGTCCCTTGATGAGATTGCGAAGCTCACATCCATTGACAAGTGGTTTTTGTATAAAATGCGTGACATTCTAAACATGGAAAAGACACTAAAAGGGCTCAATAGGTAAGGCAGCATGGCTCCGGTTTGCTCCAGATACCTCCTGTGCAATTTTTGGATAGTCTTTTCTCACCCTTAAGCATTTGGCCAGAATTATGCTTCAATAATGTAAAGAGTGCCAAGGTTGGCAAGCAGCAGCCTTATCCAGAAGAAATGGCAATTTTTTAGATGTTTACCTACTGAAAGGTATGTATTAATATTGGGCTGTCTTCTACCCCATCCTTGCCATCAAACATAATGATGATCTTATTAGGTCTTTTGGATTTATGAAAATCAATGTACCTTTATGATATTGTGTGCTATTTAAGTGCTAAATGATACCTAGGTTTAAATTTGAATAATCAAAAGAGTAATATTCCTGTTTCTTACATTTTCTGAATTCTAAAGACTATTTTTCTCTTCTAATATCAAACAACACATTGCTGTATATTGATGAGCAAATGCATTCTTCTTGCATTGTACTGACATTTTTAACATTGGGACTTCTAGTCCAGCCTAAGCCACAGTCATGTTTCTGTTAACAGACTCTTTACCTCTTACTGATTTACATTTTTACCTCCTTCATGGCTACTTATTTTTAAAATTTCATGTTCAGAATATTCCAATTATGTTAGTGCTTTAAAATCTACTTTTTATTTTTTCTGGGAAGACAATTTGTTGGGGCACCTCAGGTTTGTGAAATCACAGATAAGTCTTAAAAATATATTTTTGGTAAGGGGAGTACTTATTACCAATTTAAGGAACATAGTTCTTCAGCTTCTCCCTCCTAAGAGAGATCTGAAATACTATTGGAAAGAAGCCTCTCCTACAAGCCTAAGCATATGTTTAGAGAGGGGAAATTTTTTTTTTGCCTGTGTGTGGGAAATTGTTCTTAAATGGTATGGGAAAATATAGAAAAATTAATCAGTAAAAATTGTCGTTGAGGACAGTGGAAGAGCTCAAAACCTTGAGTTCTCATCGATTTGGCAACTACATCATGTACTGGAGTTGCTGTGCTTACTTAAACAAGATGCATACAAGCTGGGTACTAAAAACACTTGCTATTCTTGTTGAGCAAAATGAAGTTCTTTTTCTTCTATTCAACAATTGCCGCAACAAATGCTTGGTTTTGAGAACTAGCAATTCTCATCTTGCTTGTAAGTCATTCTTTCCAGGGATCACATAAAATGAACAGTGGATAGCAAACAAGTTCAAAATGGAGCCCATACATTTGTCTTGGAGTTTTGCTGACTTGAGGTTTCCTTTCGTGGTTTATGGTGCCAGCAGAACTTCCACGTTGAATTATAGCTTGTTCCACTGTTTTCAGTTTCCGACAACGGATTTCAAATGCCTATGAAACTGCTGCAATTAAACCACGCGAGGGCGCTAGAAACTTACAGTACGCCAATTGTAGCAGCGGAAAAGGCCTGGGGTGAAAAATAGCAGATGTAATTGTGATTTAAATTTCCACTTGATAAATCTTCTGATATGTAGACAAATTCGATGTTTTAATTGAGTAGTTTTTGTTGCAACCAGAAGGCTGGTTGAGATTCTAGCTAACAAAAATAAGCACATATTGATAGTGACTGAGGTCCTGGGAAGATTAGAACAAGTCACTGTCTCAGGTCACTTATAATATCTGTTGTATTTATTTGCTGATAATTTGACATTTTCAGTCTTCTTTTCCTTGCATAGATATATTTACAAATAGAGATTTTTCTATTCATAATTATCTACATTAAACACTTTTATATAATGCTTTTTAATAATTTAAAAGATTCTAAAAAATTTATGCTTAACAATGATCTCCACAGATGATTCATCGTGTTAGTAAACTTAAACCCTGGATTCATTCTTATCTGAGTGAAACTTCACTGTTTAATTGATTTATTCTGGTGTGTCATAGATGCACAAATAGCAATTTGATACTGGTTGTTATTTAGAGGTGTTAGATAAATGAAATAAAAGTCGATGGCCACCGAAACCACCTGTCTCAGTCATTTGGTGGCATGTAAGGTCCTGAAATTTAGAGCAATTGCAGCTGATGGCGCGTGCGTAGGACCTGAGCTTTCTTGCTGTGTCTTGATTATCTTCACCATCACTGTCTTTTTTTTTTTTGTGGATTATGACATCTCCTGCTTTTTTTTTCTCAGCCTCTAAATATCCTGAGAGGCTTAGTCATGAAGGTATATATAGTGGCCCCAACAGTGATAGTCACTGTCTGTTAACAGCTGGCATCATGTGGCTGATTATTGCCAGTTTGGAGAAAAGTTAAGATCCCTTGTTCCACTTGCTCTTTTTCATTTGCACTTATTTGTGGTTCCCTTTGTTTCATGATCTCAGCTGCTTCAGTGTTGGGAAGGCTGGCTCTAGTATAGGCCCAGGAGGTAGCTATTTATTTGGTATGATTTGAAAGAATCCCCAAATCCTATTGCTTCAAAATATCTCTGGTACCAATATGTCAGGGCCTTTTGCACTTTTCTTATAGGATCCTGGGAGAGTAGGCATTGGGGATCTCTAGGGGGAGAAAAAAGAAACTTAAAGAGAGGATAGAGTATGGAATTCCAGACGTGCATTAAGCTTCACTTGGTTCCTTCCTCGTGCCCTGGAAGGCACACAGGCTATGGAGCCGGTCAGAGGGACCGCAGTGCAGTCTCCCCCACTGTGGAGTCACGGGCATGGCACCTTCCTCACTTGTCTGGCCTCACGTTCTTTCTGCTGGTGTCTGCGTTATAGTGTGTGGAGCTTAAATGATGTGGGTGTAAAGGAAACCTGACACATAATGAGTGCCCAAGAAAGTTTTCCATTTTTCCCCTGAGAAGGAAGTTGCGACTTACAAAGACTATTTTGAGATTTTTAGATATATACATTTAAAAGCTAATTTTTAGCATCACAATTTGCATTTGCTTGTATATTTTTAATACATTTCTTAGTTTTCTTTATGATGCATCATCAGTTATTTTAATATTAGAATTATGTTTTTTAAAAGAAGGCAATAAAGCTAATGATAATAATGCTATCCTTTTCAAAAGATCAATAACACTCCATTAAGCTAATAAACAAAATTCCCACTCTACAGCTGTTAATCATGCTAAAATTCTTCTGATATTTAATAAACATATTCACTAGCAGAGGATGAGACTATCACTCAAACTTATGGGTAGTCTATGCTTATATTTATATACAATCATCTGAAAGGAAGTCTAGAACTTGACTACCAAATTGAATATACCCACATCTTTGGTATATATGGTAAAGTCCACTGACTGGAATGAAGAACACAAAACTGAATGTAACAAGGTCAGCATTAAAGAAATAGCAGACGAGTTTTCCATGTATTTGAGAAAAGTGGAAATTATAGTAAGAAATCCCTTGCCTTGAAGGGTGAAAGTAAACATGTGTTATGCTGATGATGATGAATGAAACCCAGCCTTCTTCAGGATGATGAGACAAATCAGTGGATGTTAAGAATTACCCACTCAAATACAACTCAGCCGTAGAAAAGAAGGAAATCTTACCCTTCGGGGCAGCACAGGTAGACCTGATGGGCATTATGCTAAGTGAAATAAACCACTGTTAAAAGTGGTTGGACCACTTTGCATTCCTACCAGGAATTAATGAGAGTTCCTCTTGCTCTAAATCTTCAGCATTTGGTATTTTCAGTGTTTTGAATTTCGACCATCCAAGTAAGTGTGTTGTCCATTGTTTTTAACTTGCATTTCCCTGTTGACATGATGTGGAGCATCTTTTCATATGATTATTTGCCATCTGTTTATCTACTTTGGTGTCCATTACAGCCTTTGTCCCATTTTAAAATCAGGTTGCTATTTCAATGTTGAATATTAAAAGATTTTTATATTAAAAAAAGGATTATCCACTCAGCATTCCGGCTCAGAGAGACTTCCAGAGTGGTATCCATTCTTACCAATGTAGTGTTAACCAGTGTTCAGACAGCTTCAGCAAACAGCTCTCTTCCCAGTCGAGTGCACTGACTTTCTCCTTTCCTCTTAAATTGTTTATGGCTGCTCAAGGGCACGTTCGGAAAGTTGACTGTTCCAGGCAGTTCCCCAAAGTCATAAACTGGTGTAGCAGCGTTAATCGACCTGGAGTGATAATCTCTTTTACAGTGGATTTCCTTAGGTTTTGAAAATTTTCTCTTTATTCAGTGTGATGTGAGTTGTGTCATGTAGGATTCCATTGCCTCTTGGTATATGCCCTGGGATTTAGATGTTTGATCTATTAACTTCATGTGCCCAGGTTACTTTGAAAGCAGTTTCAGAGAAGTTAAGCCTGTCAGAATTTTTAATGTCGCTGCATTTGTATGAGCCTTATCCATTGGCCTTCACTACTGAGCTAGCCAAACTTTAGTGTGACTATTTTTACCATACTTACCCTGCTGGCACCAACTCTTTCACACATGAGTACTCCTCTCATATAGCCTTTTTAATCAATGCTCACTAGAAGGAAATATGCTTATTTTCATCTGTTAAAAACTACAAAAATTTTACCTATAGTCCTTCCCTCCATTAGTACATTGGCAGATTCAACTTTGGTTATTGCAAATAAATTGGGCCTGGAGGGCAGAATTGCAAGTACCATAAGTCAGATAAATAAATATGTCAAATGGCTTTATCAAGCAGGTTCTCCTGATATAGCTGATTCCCTAAAGTAACAAAATAATGCATTTAGAACTCTGTTAACACAGAGACATGAATTTTGATTCAATCAAACAATTTTGAGTGCCTTCCAAGTGTAAAATAGTAATCACCAAATTTATTGACTACATATTAGACAGTGTTTTAAGCACATTATTTTACTTAATGTTTGAGACTACCTAAGGAAGGTAGTAATTATACTGATTTTATAGATATTAAACTAAGGCACCAAGACATTTAGCAACTTCTTTGATATCACAGGCTAATAAATGACAGAATGGAGATCAAACCTGAGCAGGACTGCAGAGGCTAAGATATTCAGTGTTTAATCCCTATGTGACATATGTGTGTATGCATGTGTATACACATGTATATACAGATATAAACATATATGTACACTTACATATATGTATATGTATATAAGCATACACATATATGTTTAGGTGTGTGGAAAGGCAAATTATAACATCTGCAGGAAATAAGGCTACATGTAATAGACACTTTTAGTATAGTAAGTGTGGTAAATAAAGGGATGATAGTCCTATCACCGTAGCACCCATATATGATGTTTCAACTGTATTAGTGATTAATAGACAAGCACAGCTGAACCCCTTTTGCTCTAAGTAAGAAAGGAAGTCAACTGTAATAAGGATTTTTGTGAGCAAGAACTCTTTCTAAACATTATACCCCCAGCATATTTATTAATATGAGGTTGAATTAGCAATTTTAGATTGAAAGGCAGTCACAATACTCAAACACCCACACACATGAACAGGCAAGAAAGAAATGTGAGTGTCAACTGCCAGCTGTGAGCATCTGCTTATCTTCCGCTGCAACTTTTTTCATTTTTTCTTTATTTTGATTTGAGTTATTTAACTATTTTTGACTGCCATATCTAACTCGAGGACATTATTATACCTGCTTAAGTTGTATAATTTGTTTTTTTTTTACTGGATGAAACTAAGTTGAATTAAGTTTTGAATTCTGTACATGATTTGCTAAAGACAGCCAGGCTCTGCTTGTGCGGCACCATGTTAAATTACCAAATGGAAGGTTTCCGTCATTTGTGATGGTTGCTTCTTCCTTCGCATCTCCTTCAATTTGGGCAATTTTCCTGGAATGGTCCATTTTGTTCTCTGTATTTTTTGCAAAATGCTGCTATTTTTGTTAGCAACATTGTGGATAACTATTTTTTTTTAATCTGTTTTTATCCATTTTAGATGTTCAAAAATAAGGGAGATGACCACCATGTACATTTCATCTCATATAATTACAGGGGGCTGAGATGTGAACCTATTTCTCTATTAATTTTTGATATTAACTTTATTTACTATGGATAATTGTGCAAATTATCCATTACTTGCTTTTATTCCAGTAGTATATAGATTTTACATGCTTTTTTCACTATTTTAATTCTGATAATAATATTTGTTCCCTTCATTGTGACTTGCTGGTATATTCAATGTAAATAGTAAAAACGAGGAAGTGTACTTTTGGAGGGCCTAATTTTCGTACGACTGCCACCACTATGTTCAATGTGATAAACTACATCCATTGGCAAGTGTTGAGAAATCATAGGTGTGCCTGTGGCTCAGGAAAACAGTCTGGGGCGAGCCCGGTGAGTTCCACTTGGGCATTCAAGTGCTAAATTGAGCTCAGTTAAGTTGGCCATTTCCCTGCAGCCACAGACTTCTGGCAGATGTAATAATGCAGATGTCACCTTAGCTGGAACACTCCTTTTGAACGTCCTCTCCTCTACATGTTCGTTTCTATTGACTTTTTATTTAACTTGCTCACGAAGCATGACAAAACCAGACAAGAACATTTTGTGCTTATATTTGATTGAAGTTTTGGGGGAAAAATGTCACCTAAAAGATGTTAAAACTTGGATATAAGACAGAGAAGAGCCGGTACTTCTTTGTAATGATAATTTATACTTTCTGGTAGGAAAACATTAACAATGAACAACTTTAGCTTTAAATTGTATTAAATATAGAAGAAATTTAGAGAAAGAAATACATAGATCTTATATATAACATATAATTACATGTTATGATTTTTATGATATTCTGCTATGATATGTTATTGTTTTCCCCACTCCAGTCTGTGGACATTCAAATATATACTAAATTTTTGGGGTATTTATTATTTTAAATGTAGAGTGGAAATGGAGATGTTTGGACACTTCAGTGGAACCTATAGATTTGAGTTGCAGAATATGGGTTATGCCCTTTGACCTCTCTACCAACGTGCACTATATTTTGAAGTGTCAGTTTCACCCTAGTGAAAAAAAGAAATGCTCCTGTTTTATTTTACTAGTCAGCCATGCAGCTAGATGAATATGTGATGTATATGAAGTAATTAAATCTAAAGGGAAACAATTTTATCAGTTACTACATATTACCATTCTATGGTTTTAGTCCTCATACACTAAACCACTTATCTAAGAATCTCACTAAGAGTACTAAAACTTGGGGCTCACATAAAAAGGTCATTTTCTAGGTAGGGGTGGGTGGGACAGGAGAAAGTGGTGGTAGGAAAGTGGAGACAACTATATTTGAACAACAATAAAAAAAGATTAAAAATTATGTTAAAAAAGGTCATTTTCTCTCTATAAAAGAAGAGTATTACTGTGGTGATTTCCATGCCTCTATGAACTAACACCAAAAATACACTTTATTTTAAATTTGTTTTTACATTCCATGTAATAAGATAGGATATTATAGGTGATGTCATAGATTTGATAGACCTCCATTAGTTTTTAAGGAATAATTCATTGAATCAGATATAGTAAATTTTACATCAAATATTTAATATTTAGAGAACCCTCATTGAATTCATTATTTAAGTAGTGTTTTCATTGTTTTGACAAATAATTATGCATTTTGAAAGTGTGAGAGAGTACTTGATTCTGGTATGGGCGTGATGAATGTTTTACATAAAATGGTTTTAGGGTCATTTTCAGATCATTCATAAAATGAATCTTGTATGTTTTCTTCATACTGATTCTTATATGTTCTGTAATTCCAAAAAGTTTAAGCTGATTTAAAATAATATATACTCATAATTTTCATGTATGTATCTATTAATAGTCAAGAATAAATAGATTATCCCTATGTCAATATCTCTGATCTCAGCCTGATGGGTTATGTATTTACCTGATGGCATTTCTCTTTTAAGGAGTTGTTGTTATTAGACCAAATGTTATTTCTTCATCTATTCAGTCATTAATATGCATCCAGTACCTACTATGTGCTAGACATGGTACTAGGTCCAGTGTTATTTGTTGATCAATAATTGGTAGTTGTTAATTTGCCTTCAGTGGGTTTGTAATCTATTTCCGAAGATTAAGTATATACATAATTATATATACGACAGCATACTTTCAATGAACCAACAAGAAGCAAAAACAAAAAACCATTACAGATTATAGGAGGTTAAAAACAAAAGCTCTAAGGCCTTTGCATATGTTTTTTTTACATGTCTCAGTTTTAGAGTTCCTAGAAGGAATGCATCCCTACCTCAAATTTTATGGATGGAATGATAGCTCAGAATGTTTAAGTAAGCTTTTCAAGATTTCAAAGGTAGTGCATGTTTAAGCCAGGATTTGAGTTTTGAGGACTTTTGGAATCCAAGGACAGTGTTTTTCCTTCAACATATCCCAATGTCATGGAAGCCAAGGGATGGGGGAATTTAAAACAAAACAAATAAAATAAGGTGACACTTTCAACAATATGGCATGGTTTAGGGAGAGAGTTGAGCAAGTCCACGCGATTTGATGATGGGGAGGCAGGAGTAGTAGCTGGACCATAAGGAGCAGATGTGCAATAAGAATGAGGAGGTAAGTAAATGGAAGAATTTTACTTAGAAAGTGACATACTGTGTTTGCTCATACTTTGTTATATTTCTGCTCTGTTTAATAAAAATGAGAATCTTTCTGTAAAGAAATGAAATCTATGAGCAGAATTAAGGTGAATATTATCTACCTATTTGCACAATGTATATAGTTAGAGCCACACAATTTCACTTCATTGTTCTGTAATTATTACAAGTATGCTAGCAACAGCCTCCAATTAAATTGTAAATTCCATTAGGACAAATTCCAATATGCTATTATTATAAGTTTTTCTTAACAGCTTTTGCTGATTTGTGCATATGCAAAGTAGAGTTCACCATTCTAAAGTGTAGTGTGAGTTCTAAAAGAGATAAGATTATCTTCCCATTCTTTATTTACCATATATTGTCTCGCAAATTGGCCTTGCGGTAGAGTAAGCATTTAATGATATTTGTATGATAACATTCCTGTTAAATAAATGAAGAACTATTCCTGGTATAAAGTGAAAATCAGAATTTTTTTTGTCAGGCCAAAGAAGGGACCTGGAAGAAGAGGCAGTGCATTAAAATTTCTGGTTGCTTAAAGGGACCCACAGATTTATTAATTAAAAAATATGCAGTCCAAGATATACACTCATTCTATGTTAGAAGATATTTAATTTAACATCTCTAGTTTTTTTCATTTTTCAAGTGACTATATATCTATTAATTAGCTAGGAAGGCCCTGAATAAACTTTTTCTAATAAAAGGAGATTTATTTAATTGTTTT
Organism: Anoura caudifer; assembly: GCA_004027475.1. Lineage (NCBI taxonomy): Eukaryota > Metazoa > Chordata > Mammalia > Chiroptera > Phyllostomidae > Anoura > Anoura caudifer. Next base: position 238,233 of record PVKU01000579.1, on the reverse strand, counting down.
ATATTGTCAAATAGGAATTATATACAGTGTAAGCATTATAATGCTTACGTGGACATAAAATCCCTATTGCTTATTGAGAACAACCAAAATTTGTAAAATTTTGATTAAAAATTATCTAAGTTTTCAAGATCATAAATTTTAGAATAGTTTTTCTGAGAAATATACATAAATATTTATAGTTTCAGTGAAGGCTCTGAATTAACCAGCAGAGAAGGTTAAGGCAGAAACTCTATACTTATGGTATTTAAAATACAAAGATCTTTATTTCTCTGGTGACCTTTAAGTGCATTTCTGTTATAATGCGGGAAGAAAACAATTGCTGTTCTATTTTTGTGGATGGTCAAACTGAGGCACACTGAGATGTGAGTCCTGCTTCATGTCACATCAGTCAGGGGAAAGCAAGAAATCTAGCCCAGGGCTCCTGTTTTGGGTCTGGTCACTAAGCCTTTTCAAAAGCTTCTTTTAAGAATGATGACTTTTAAATCAGACAGCTGGAGATCAGTCCCTCCTTGGCTGTCAAGTTGTGAGCTGTGTGTTTTCCTGCCTGAATTGTTGACCCCATTCACAGCAGAAGCATTGTAAGTGATGTGCCCTTCTCTGGAACTCTTGTGGGGAAATCACGGGGGCCTGGCGGGGAGACAGCCCCCATGGTCACCTTTCAAAGACATAAACAGAATTTTCAAGGGTACAGGGAGCTAGGATAAGGATTTTCTTTTTGCAATTTGCTATGTTTATAATAAAAAACTGCGTATACACATGCGTACACACATATGCATATATTTCTTCCTTTAAATAAAATGCAAATATCTAATCTTCTATGTTAATGCAGGTGTGAGTCAAAAACTTCTGAAAGGTACAATAGAAATTAAATGTAGGCTGAATAGGTGCCCTGAGCTGTAATGACACCACCAGCTGACCCCCAGAAGTTTTTCACTTGCTCATTCACACCTGGTAGGTGTGTCCAAACTTTTGGCATCTCTGGGCCACATCGGAGGAAGAAGAATTGTCTTAGGCTACACATTAAATACACAAGCACTAATGAAAACAAAAACATAATGTTTTAAGTAAATTTACGATTTTGTTTTGGGCCACATTCACAGCCATCCTGGGTTGGACACCCCTGCAAGATCCTTTGTGGGAGCACTGGGCCTCTGCACCTGCCCTTGGAGGTGAAGTGTGTGGTGTTATATCCGGAGGAGGATAGGGCAGTGGGCACGCCTCCCATGGCAGAGTAAATGCCTGATGCACATTCTCTCCCACAGATCACTTGTGATTTGCAGGGAGTCATAATAGGGTGGCCCTCACCTCCTCCAGGTAGGGAGATGGGAATGCCACAGAGGAGAGGGAAGAGACTGAGGAAAGCTAAGGTGCTGGGGACGAATTTAGGTGACTTGCCAGTATTGTTCTGCTTAACTCCTGCTGTTTCTCTTCTTCCTCTTCTTCATTCTCTGTGACTGCTGCTCCCCTTCTCCCTCGTCCTCTAGCATTTGGATTTCTGAAGCATTTATTACCTGCTTGGCACTGCGCTAAAAAAACTCTACATTTTTATTGTTTCATCTGATTGATGTTTTTCCTCAGCATTTTTTCTTAGCATAGTTGGAGCCCAATTCTAGATTTGTCCCATTGTATTTCCCTATCAAGGTTGAAACTGGCAGCTAGTAAATATAATGATAATATAATGGCCAGCACAGTATTAACATGGCCATGTGGACATTGCACATATTGCCTCATATCCTACCCTCCTGTGTACTCTTAGCCAATGGAATGGTTTAATTGACTATGCTTTGCTCTAGAGAGTGTGAAGAGTGAGCCGCTCAATTTGTTCTTGAGTACATGTATAGTCATTAGTGTGAAGTACATGAGAATTTTTGTTGTCATGGTTGTTAATGTGCATTTATATGTCTTCTTGTAAACAAACCCTCAATGATAAAGAGTTTTGATTTCCATGTAGGTAGTAATCCTCAAATTAACATAGATCTAATGTGATGTGTCACTAGGAATTTAAGTCTAGAATTTTTCCACATTCTCTGGCCTCTCATTTCCTCCCTTCTAGAAAAGGTATACAGTTTCTCACTCAAGAACTAACAAAAATTGGTTGAACAATATTCCTATATAAGTTACATTTAGCAAGAAAAAATTTATGCAGCAGTTAGTGGATAGGCTTCAGTTACATAATGTATCTTAATAAGATTCTAAGTAATAGTTTTTAGAAGTCAAAGAAAATTACATACTTGAATGTTATACATTTATTGCTTGGGACAATATGTGTGATATATGAAAAACTACTCTGGAAACATGGCTTGCTTTAAACAAAGGAGATGGAGAGGTTTTAAAATATAGAACAAATAAGCTTATTTGTGAAATAATATTTTAAAACATGGAAGAATGCTTATTCAATGCCTTCTACAGAGACCTCATACAGTATTTTTTTTATATCTGTTGGATTTATATTCTGGACACATATCAAGCCTATATTCATTGGAAAACCCAGGATTTTGCTACTGACTCTATCCTCTAACTTTTTGGGAAAGAATACATTAAATAGATTTAAAATTAGAAATAACTTTATTCATCAGAAATAACAAAAGCAATGTTCCACAGTATGGACTTTGCCCTTTAGTTCAATCTGACCAGGTGAAACCTACTAGATTTGTGGAAACATGCTTTTTTGAATGTAACCAAACACTTTTATTCACTAATAGACATGACTTAACTACTGTGATTAGGTGGTTTCTATTTGTTTTTTGTTGTTACCACATCAAGGCCAGAGAGAAAGAGTCACAGCATTTTCAGTTAAGAATCACTGAGATACAAAATGTGATTTGTTAAAGCTCAAAAATTATAATTAACTTATATCAGGTTATTTTTCCCATTATTATTGGTATTCATAGAATATAATGATATTATAATCAATAGTGTATAAGAGCCCTGACCAGATTGAAAGTAATATCACAATATTTCTGAACTATTGAGATCACTAAACATTAGACAAAATGAACATAGGATTCAGGACTTAAAAATTGCCTACTTCAAAATATCTACAGTATCAATTTCTCATAAGGTTTTCTTCTTTGTTTTGATTTTGTTGTTGTATATAGCCTTTAAAGTAAAATATAGTTTTAAGTGTGCTGTCCCTTGAAAATCAATACTTTGTGCTATTATAGCATTATTGTGATAATGCTAAGTGGACCCAGATACTAACAGATAATTTTCATGATGGCGTGCTTTCCCAGGAACACTGGATGTAGGTATTGTTCATGCTGCACATGAGCTAAAGATCGAGGTTTTCCTTTAATCCCTCCAAAGGCCTCATTGCTTTGCAGAATCAAGGCCTGGTGCTCTCAGAAATTAAGAGAAAAGAGTAGTATTTTCCCAATTGCCTGGATTTTATCTTTTGCTTTTCCAAATACCACTGCTGCTTTTGAAAAAAAAATGTCTTTCACACATCCCTTAAGAAAAGAAGTAAGAAGCTGTCTCTTTGAAAGAAGAGATGAGAGACAAATAACTTCCCCTGATTGCATTATTGTGGTGGCAGCATGGTCTCGAACCTCCAAAAAGTAATCAGGGAAGCTGTGCAGAACTCAGGGGAGGCCGGTGAGGGGGGCTCGGGGCAGAAAACATATATCTTACTCAGTTCTCTTTTCTTATTAAAGCAGGTGTCATTACTAAGCATCAGGCCTTGTGTTTCACTCAGCTCCTGCCTTTTGGGGGATTTTTAAAAAGAGGATAATAATAAAATTGCAAGTCCATTGCATAATTGCAGGCCAAGTGGAGTGCTCATTTTCACATCAGAGCTTGTGCAATCTGGAGGGAAATTTGTTTAGTATTACTTGTGAGTTGGTGGATCAGATAAAAGCCAGTCAAGTGGAAGAGAGGACTGCGTGGAGCACACGCTGCGCCCCCCGATCGCCATGCTGCAGGCGTTCCTCCAGTCGGGTAATAGATTTCCCCAGCTCCTCTATGCCAGGTGAAAATTTCCTCATTAAGGGGGATTTATTCTGTTTCCTTTTACCATTCATTACTGAGGACGAAATGTGAGTGGAGGAAATTTCAGAGATGACGGGGTAGAATTTTAAACAGCAACAAAATATACATTGGAAGTCGAAGAGAGGGAGGAGAAAGGCTTGCATTGTTTACAAAACCAGAGAACACACGAGAGACGTCCCCCTCTAAAGCTGAGCCGTGCTGTCTAACCATTAAAAGATTATGGCAGAGTGTGTAAAATTCCGATTGCCTGTTTTTAAGATGTTTTTCCCCCTCTAAAAATTCAGACTGTCATTTTGTGCTGCTATGTAGAGAAAAACTGAAGGTTATGAAAAGGCCAGCATCACAGTCCTTTGGTGTTTCTTTGTTTAATTGTTTAGATTCTATTATATCATGATAAAAGTGTAACCTTTGAAGAATTTGAATAGATAGAAGACATGATTTGATGTGTTCACAAAGAAGTAAAGATAAACATAAACATATTTAGTACATACAAATTAATATTAAATAACAGAAGGATAATTTATTTATTATACATATTTTAAAACTCTGCTTTTGTACAATATACTCCATCCAGCTGATGACATTTCTTGCTTACCATAATGCTCCCTTGATTTACGATATAATGTAAATGAGGGCTTATATTATAACCTATTGAGGTTTCAAAGAACAGTCTTGAATGACAAATTCAGAGTTTATACTTCTTTTAGTAACTATTTTATTTTGGGTTGGTTCCAAATTAAGCTTTTCCTTTTCTTTTTGAAAAAATAGAAATATTACAGCTCTTTCCCTAAAATAAGCTTGTACCTAGCTTAATTTAAAGAAATCTCACTCTGACAAAAGTTCTTTTTTGGCAGACAAAATAGAAGGCAGCTTAATATGAACAGATAAAGATGAGGGACATGTATCTGAATCCCCACATTGTTCAATGAGCTGTTATGTTCACTTAAGATGATTCATCTTGTTTGACTCTGAAGAGGTTTAACCTTATCTGAATCACTGGCCCGAAGCTAATGAATAGTGTCTTCATACTGTCTCTTCTTTTATTTTATTATAATGGAGCTCAAAATAAAATTTTGTATCAGAACAAGTAGGGAATAAAGTCAGTTTTCTTCTGTGTGTAAGGACATGCCAGCTAGGCTTGTCATATGCAGGAGCAGCAGAGAGAGTGAACCAGGGAAAAAGAGAGAGAGAGGCAGCCGGCCCCTGCCTTGGAGTGAGGGGTTCCCTGCAGAATTAGGATAGCACGGAGCGAGGGAAGGGATCTAACTTGTCTCTGTTCTTGTAATTGCCGTGGTGGGTCAGAATCAGCATCTCTTTTCTCAGTGAGGAGGATTGCAAAGTGCTTTACACTATTTTGGGAACATGTCTGAAGAGTAGAAATGAATAACCACAGAGAACGTGAATGAAATACTAAAGAAGACATGTCACTTTGAACTTCATGTGAACATATCTACCCAATATTTACATTCAAGTTGAGATAGATAAACACTTATGTATTCATATGCCATTCCAATGTAATACACCCTAATTTCAGGATGTTTAAAAATACTCTATCATGTTATTGATCTAATTATTTGAATATTGGGCAAAAGTTAAAGCAGTTTTTGGCTCACCAAGGAAATATTCTGAGATTCAGCTTGCGAGCTTCAAACATGCACTCTGCAGATCTGGCTCGATGTGTCCGTTGCAGGACTCTCACCTGGCATGGTTTCGGAGGGTACCCATAGGGTAATAGCTTCGCCCCCATTCTATCATCCATGACTCATTATTTTGTGTTACTATTGAGCTTCTCAGGCATCCCCTTTAAATAATGAAAACTCTCTGGGGTAGATATGCCACGAGGAACAGTAACAATTGAGTTAGTCCTGGTGACAGATAGCTATTTTTTTTGCCACCAGAGCTGAGCATAAAATTAATTCACTTTATTTCTTTATGTATAAGGCCAATTCTATCTATCCATTTTTCTTTTGCTTAAAAATTTTTTTTGTTGTTGTTGCTAAGAGTCCAACTTCATTTGGTGGATAGAGAAACACTTTCTATGTATGATGGAAATACCTTTCTATACTCTATTGGACTTTTTCTTGGTGGAAAGGAATAAAAGGGATTATGCATATATCCATAGTAGGAAAGACTGCATTGCTGAGCGTGGACAGAACAAATGCAAATGTATTGTATCCCTAATAGAAATGTAAGGAATCTAAGCAGTTTCTTGTTTGTTTGTGTAATACCATTCTTTATAACTTTCATTTAAAGCAATATAAGAAGCTTGGAAGAATTGACTGGCATTCCATATAAGAAAAACAAAAATTAATCATTCTAGGACAAAAAAAAAAAAGACCCAAACATCAAAGATAAAAATATTACTTCTAGTTATCTTTGAACTTGCAGAACTTGTATTTAATCTTGTTCATAGTCAAAATTATAGGTGTAATGATTCTTTTCAAGACACGGTTTTTAAGTGTGTGTGGACAGCTATTGTTCAGGGTTAGGTTTAGTCATTTAGGTTAGCGTGGTTGTCAATTTAGTAATAGTATGGGTTTTGCCTCAAATACTTTTTGCAATAATAAAGAAATGTCTTATTGAACATCTACTTATTCTTGGCTAGCCTAATCTTTTACTGCTGTCCTACAGTGATGGGAAAATGTTCTAGCAAGTAGCTAGAAAAATCAATGTGTAAGAATTGGCTCAATGTTATATGTACAGAATTTCACTACTTAACCTTCATGCCTAGGTTTTTAACATAATTGCAGATCTCAGAGAAAATATGTAGCTTTTCTCAATGCAGGTAAACATCAACATGATTTGAGATCTTCCACAAAACTCTAAGATATTCCTTTAAAAAGAACATCATCCCAATTTCTAATTTAGAAAAATAGCATATTTATCAAGCACTTCCATTTTGAGACTGAATGTGCACTTGCACATACACAAATGAGCAATTGGTTTGGGAACATAATCTTGGCAGGAAAAGTGGAAATACACATTTCTAAAACAAACAGCAACAACAACAACAAATCCCTTCCTCTGCTGTCATCTCAGTTGTTTTTTCATGCAAAACTAAAGCTAAACACCATACAGCTGGGTGTTCCAAAGACCCTCAGAAGCTCAGAGGCCTTTCTGGACTTCCCCAGCAGAAGGTGGGCCCACTTCTGAGCCATGGCCTCTTCTTGTATGCATTTCTCTCATAGCTCTTCTTGTGGCTCTTTGTTTGCCTCCTAATATGCTCTGATTTCCTTAATGTAGAGATCTGATACTTTATTTATCATTTAAATAGGCAGCCCAGAGTCTGATACGCAGCACAGTTTTACAAAGTATTAAAGCACTAATGAAAAAATGCAGCGAATGTAGCTACACCTTCACCATCCACAATTTCCAACTTTTTCCAACCGCAAATCTTCAGCATGTTTCCTGGACCAGTGATGCCTATTGCTCCTCCGAATTATTGCAATTGCAGTCGCCCTTGCTATAGTACATCTGTCACCTCCTTCGAAACCGAGTTTCCTACATGAAACCGGGTTTTCTTTATGGTTCTGTTCTCGCCCCTGTCCTGCCGTAGTATTTCTCAGCTACAACCACTCACATTGTTATCTCTCTTCTCTGACCTCACATTTCACCGCACAGCTTATCTCCCCATAAGATGTGTTGAATCACTCTCTGTCATTCCCTTTTCTCAAATATTCTTTTGTATCTTACTGAGCAGCACTAATAGAAATTTCTGTGATGATAAAATATTCTGTAACCTGCATTGTCTGGAACAGTAGTCACTAGCAATGGGTGGTTATTCAGCACTTGAGATGTGGCTAATGTGACAGTGAATCTAAAATTTTAACAAAAAATTCTGAATTACTTGACATTTAAATGTAAGTTGTTATGTGTAGCTACTTCCTTACCATATTGGACAGTGGAGTTCCAGAGCATGTAGCACAGGGCTTGCTATATAGTAAGTGGCTAATAATACTTCATAATCAGATTTTGTTCAAGAATTTGACAGGCAAAGGTGTTGCTCTGAGAGAATGCTTATCAAATGCTTGGGAAGATTAAAAAAATCTAAATGGGAACAGAAAAAGAATTAAATTTATTGGAAGAAATAACAAATTGATTTGAGAGATGGGAAGGAGTATAGGTGCCATAGAAAATGCATATGGAATAGAAAGAGCTGTAGCTACAAAACTCTAAACTAACACTGATATGAAAAATCCAGAGAAATAGCTATTAAATATATCAGCTTGATTCTCTCTTCTTTAAACTCAGAATATGGATTAATTAAACAAAGAAGATTGAAGAACACAATGAACATAATGCAATAGATTTCAGTCAACTACATTCTAATAGCAGAATTTCAGTGAAAGCATTTTATTTATTATTAGATCTTCTGAATTGACTACCCAACTATCTTAATTGAGTTTTACTGCACTGACTAGTGCTTGGAATAGCTGTCCCACAGCTGTTTGGTTAAAGATGCTTTTACAGTTGTGTTTTATTTTTCTGAACATTAAGACTCTACAAATTATTTTTGAATTCTAGTTATGAGCTGATTTCAATAGCTTCTTTGTCTTTTCTGTAAAATAAAAAGCCATAGAATTTCAGTTATTTCCATTTACTTAATAAATATTTATTGATTGTTGTCTGTGGGACAGTATACTAGGCTTTGGGAATAATCTGGTAAATGAGTCAGGTATATTCTTCGCCCTCATGGAACTTGAAGCTAAGCAGAAAAAAAGTGTGGTTGGGAAAAAGAAAGGTAAGAACCATTAAAAATACAAGGTGGTGATGACATGTTAAACAGTGTGCTTCCAATTTCCAGCTCAGTTCCAAACATAAGCATTAGATAGGTGCCCAGGAAGGCCATTGTGGGTGAAGACAGACTGAGAAGGTTTTGTGTAGGAAGCTGAGCTTTTGTTGTCCTAAGGAGGGTGGCTGGGAGTTGAGAAGTTGGGTAGGTAATAGGTGCATCAAAGACTTTGCAGATGAAAGAAACAGCACAAATGTGATCCATACCATGGAAATGGATGTGGGGGAAGTGAGAAATAAGTCTGGCTTGAGTGAAGAATAATCATAAAAATGCGAAACCACCTTCTTAACAGAAAACAGACTGTGATGTCAGTAAATAGAGGCAGTTTATAGAGAGGACACCTACTCTGATGCAATGTTGGGATGTCCAGATGAAAATGATTCTCAAAGGTCTTATACATAAAGACCTCATGCCCTGGAAAAGGTCAGACACCAGAAAAGGTCTAGCGATTTGGTGTCATTGACAACTTGCACTACTTGAGCCAATGACAGTGACTAAATTTAGAAAAGAGAGAAGGTAGCCAGATGAAAGCCTGTATCTGTGCCTAGAGCTTTGGGAAATAAAAACAGTAAGTGGTTGTTCAGAGCAATAACAGAGGGTGAGAAGCAACTTAACCAGAAGCCAGAGGAAGATACCTTTAAAGAATGGAACATCAAACAGATCACATGCTGACAGGTTAAGGAGATGAAAATTGGGAAAGAGCTCCTCAATTTAGTAAGGGAGGGGAGGGGGGGGTAGGGTCCCTAATTATTTTTAAATAGGAAATTCATTAGGGCAGTAAATGCAGAAACCATTTTTCAGGAAATAAGAAGAGGATGCATAGGGTGTGAAAATGGGAATCCACATATTTGAGATCAGCATTGCAAATAGGACATTTCATAGAGGCTAAAAGATTCAGTAGATTTGTGTATTGAAGATAGAAAATAAAGAACTTTTGGTGCTTTTGAAATTGAATAGTTCACTGCTTCTTGTTGCAGTTGGTTTAAACTCAAGCATCTCTTTTTCATTAAATCCTAGTGAGTCCATCCCAGCAGAAACCCTGAAAAAGGCCAAGGAGATTGGGTTCTCAGACAAGCAGATTTCCAAATGCCTCAGGCTGACTGAGGCTCAGACAAGGGAGCTGAGGTTAAAGAAAAACATCCACCCTTGGGTTAAACAGGTAAAGTAATTTTCCTTTCTTCTCCAGATCCTCAAGTGAAATGTAGGCACCAACTCACAGGGACATTGTCAATAAAAAGAGGGGTGGAATTTGAACGTGCCTCTTCTTGTCCTATAGATGCCCATGATGTCACCAATTTTATTCAGCACAGGATTTATTTATGCTTAAAAGGGAAAGGATGAAGGGGTAACTGAGATGTAAAGGTGAGAGTGAACACATGATTTTCTTGGCCTAAATTGAAAACAAACAAACAAACAAAAAACCCCGAAAAACAGCACAAAATAACATCTCTGCTTTTTGACCGAGAACAAAAATATCCGTAGAAAGAGAAATCCTCAATGTAATAAAAGGACTTGAAATACCCTAGTGTGGTGGCTGAAGCTCTTGAAAAGAATAGTTATCTCTTTTGGCACTAAGTTTTTACAAGGCAATACTTTATTTTAAGTGCTCCATCATTATGGTTCATTTAGTATTCATTGTGATAGGGTTGGGCATAATGAGCTCATTTAGTATTCATGCCACTCACACAAGAACATTCACAGGTATACCATTGTGGGTTTTTTTCTTCTTTTTCTCTTAGTAGAAGAGATGGCTTGGCTTAAAGTACCACCAGCTGGTTTGTGTCCTTTAAAATTATTGACCTTTCCCATGTGCTCAGGGGGCAGGTACATGCACACTGTTAGGTCTCAGGCTTGATGATGAATATTTTCTACTCAGCAATTGTTATCTTTTTTCCTTCTCACCTGTCAGCCCCCAAATTCTTGCTCTCTAAGCTGAGCTCCTAGCCCTTTAGAGCTGAATTGATTTACTTTTTCCATTCAATGAAATCTTGTCTCCTTTCCATGTCCCCATCTATGAAATTTGCATCATCTGATTTCTCACTGCCATAGGCAACTTAAATCTTATGCATTCGCTTGTAAACCAAAGGTATCCTTATGTATAGATCACTGTACTCTGATTTTAGAGTTTATTTGCAGCTGCTTTAGACAGCTTGGTTGAGTAAATCTTCTTGGTAACCCATTGATTTTTTAAAACTTTTTAAAAGGTTTTATTTATTTATTTTTTAGAGAAAGGGAAGGGAGAGAGAAAGAGAGAGAAACATCAAAGTGTCAACGTGTGGTTGCCTGTCATGCACCCCCAGCTGGGGACATGGCCAAGAACCCAGGCATGTGCTCTGACTGGGAATCAATCTGGTGACCCTTTGGTCTGCAGGCCAGCACTCAACTCACTGAACCATACCAGCCAGGGTGGTAACCCATTGATTATATGATCACTTGGTTATGTTCGTGAGAGGTACTACCGTAATGGGTCAGTGTTGCTCTGGGATGTGTATTGTCATCATTGCTCAAGTGATAACTAAATTGTGTCATTGTTTTTTCCCCTTCTTACTTTCAGAATTAGAAAGCAATTGGGTTGTACATACCATTTTCTTGTCTTTACATTTGGCAGTAATAGACATTAAAGAAATATGAATGCGACACCAAAAAATAATACACAATCACTCTTCAAAAAGAGATTAAAACAAAAGGAGTAGAAAAGTTCCTATTATTTATTTATCTTCTTTTGCAGATTGATACACTGGCTGCAGAATACCCATCGGTAACAAACTACCTCTATATTACCTACAATGGTCAGGTAAGAACTGCCACATTGCCATATCAGAAAGCTTCAGATTTAGTAAATGTTCCACATGGGGGAATATAAATTTTTGTCTTTATCTAGTGATCCTGGTAATAAAAATGACATCGGGAGGATCAACTGTGATGATATCTTTCTATACTCCTCTTTTATGAACTGCCTTAAGATAATGAAATCAAACAAATGAAAAGACAAGGACATGGTTACATGAACCATACAGCTATACCATATAGTAATAACTATTTAATTAAAAAACTATAGAACTTACTTTTTTTACAAATAAGTAGAGCTTTTATAACTTTCTACTTAGAGGTTCCTGGACTAATAGAGGATACATGTCAACAAAAGGAAGAATAAACAAGACACAAAGACAGGACACACAGTTTAATAGGAGGGAAGAATAACATAATTTTCACATCTTTTTTTTTCTCTCTCAGGAGCATGACATCAATTTTGATGAGCATGGGATGATGGTGCTGGGCTGTGGTCCATATCACATTGGTAAATTGATAACTTCTATTTACATAGGACTTTACAGTTTGATTATATAGTACTTTTCACACATGTTAATTTCAGTGTTCTAAAAACCATGTAAAATAGATGCTGTCATCATAAATATTTTGCCAGTTAGGAAACTGAGGTTCCGAGAGATGAAACCCAAATGTAGGCAGCTATTAAGTGGTGGAAGTGGCCTCAGATGCAGCCTCCAATACCAATTTCTTCTCCTTTCATTCCATCATTTCATCCCTAATCATTTTCATCCTCATGAACTAACCTGAGCCTCTCACTGGGGTTGAGAAATAAATTACATTTTGACTTTTTCCCTCCTGGCATTATATTTCACAAAGATCTCTATTGGCCAAAGGATTTTGTATGTCAGCCAAGATTACATTTGTAGATGCAGTCTGAACCTAACATGTGATAATCTGTTGACAGCAAATGCAAAGAGCTCTTCTCATTGGTGCACAGAGTGTTATATAACCTGATTAAAACAGTCTCACCAGAAATTGTCTCAAATCACCCTAGACACTTAAAAGTGAATATTTAATAGTGAATTGAGATCTATTACACTTACAAAGTATGTACTTACAGTAAATAGACAATGGTATTGCCCAATAAATGTATTTAATATTTAGTTTCTTTAAGTTATTCTAAAATAGAAATGATGAAATATATAACTTAAGTATATAGAGTCTCCCTTTGTTACTTTCAATGTAGTATATCTTAGCTTTTACAATTGACTAAATGCTTCAGGATATGCTAGTTTACCAATTTTTGGCCAAATCCTGAAGGAGAATAAAAGTGTTTAGACCTTTACCACTGTAGTTGCTTTTGGCTAACTGGCCTCAACACTGCTGACAGGACCTACCCTTTTCTTTCCTAGACCTATTTTTCTTCCTCTTCAAATTTTATCTAATTTATGCAACAATTCTGCATTACCCTCAGGCTCAGGGAAGACTAGCTAAGATGATAATCAGATCTATACTTGATTGATAGTGAGAATTAACATGCTACTAAATTTGCATAACTTATCCTGACAACAGTTTTTAGGAGACAAAGTCCTAATGTCAAAGATTAGTACAAATCCCAGAGCTTTCAGTTCTCTGGGATCCCAGTAGACATGATATTTTGGGACATTTAAGAGCATTATTATACTTCAAATTACTTCTTAGAAGGTCACTTACTCTGCATGGGATGGTCTTGCCAAGCTTAAAAGGATATGCTTGGAAAGGACAGAACTTTCTAATCAATTAAGATATGTCAGAGCTACAGGACACCTCAGGGATCATTAGGGTTAGCCTTCAGATGGCAGGGTAAGTGGAAAGACTGAAACGAGAATTCAAATATTCTGATCACCAACTTAACTACTTTTGTGTACGGAGATCAATATTTTGAATTTCTTTTCAGTAAGTGAGGGCTATTTTTTTTTTTTTGTCATTACAAGTATCTCCCTTTAGCTTTGAAGTTCTGTGTGCTTCAAATACAGATATTATCTATTGCAGAACTTAGCATATAAAACAGGCCCACCTGTCATTGTTGTTTAATTAGTCCCTGATTTTCCTGTTGTTAATGTAGTGTACATAGTGGATCTGACATTTATATTTTGGAGTTTTAAAAATTGAATTGAAAAAGAAGAAAAAAAGGGACAAATAAAACAAATGTAGCTTTATTTAGGCATTGAAAGGGCATTGGCTTCCTTAGCTTAAACTGACCAGCAATATATTTCTGCTTCTCTTTGTGTTGTAACTTCATGCTTCTCTTATCCCTTTTTCCAATCTCATTGTCTCCACAGGCAGCAGTGTGGAATTTGATTGGTGTGCTGTCTCCAGTATCCGCACGCTGCGTCAACTTGGCAAGAAGACTGTGGTGGTGAATTGCAACCCTGAGACTGTGAGCACTGACTTTGATGAGTGTGACAAACTGTACTTTGAAGAGTTGTCTTTGGAAAGAATCCTAGACATCTACCATCAGGAGGTAAAAAAAAAAAAAAAAAAAAGAAGAGAAAGGAAGAAAAAGGAAAAATATAGTCAGTGCACACTTTATATATGTGTACTCATGTGTGTATATTTATATTGTATTCCCCTCAGGAGAAAGAGCTGCAGGTGCCTTCTAGTGTCTCATTTTGTAGTGAAGCTCCAAAAAGAATTACCCAGGCCTTAGATTTTGAGGCTCTGGCTCAGAGTGATTGTTTTACACATAAAACTCACTTTTATTTTCTAAACATTCTAGCTGTACTAAAAAGTCTTCTTGGTAACATGTGCCAGACACATATTAACCAGTACAAGACAAACCCAATAAATACTTTGCAGAATGATTGAATTGGCCATCTGGTCATACAATAAGCAGCCTGTCTCTACTTCATGAGCTGTTCAGGTTCCCAGAGGGGAGGGGTCACTAGTTCACAAAGGACCAACTAATTCTTTGTGCTATCAGATGAAGCCATTAGTCTTCAATTTAAGATTGATGGGTCCATTGCAAATGATTCTGGTACTTTCATAGCATTTTTCTACAGTTGTTCCTCCACTTCCATGCTAATATGAGTGTATCTTCACTGTACATAGGTTATTGTGCATCTGTAGAACGAGTCAAATTGTTTTAAGTTTTAAAAAAATAACTACTGGAAAATTTCAAAGTCATGTCCAGAAGTTGTCCATTTTGATGTCATTACAGTTAACTCCTTCTCACAGAAAATCATCCCAATGTGTAAAATTTGGCCACTTAGGAAAAATAGTACTGATTGGACCAATAATACCTCAATTCTAGTTTTAACTTGAGAACTCATTGACTCATGTAAGTTGCTTAAATTCTCTGCACTTTGTCTTTTTTTTTTTGTTAATGAATTAGATGAGTGTAAAAATGTGCCACATGCAGGTACTCTGAAGGTAACGTGGGATGTGTGGTTAAGATTCTATTGTAAAGTATCAAGTGTTGTGCTAGAACAGTGTCATGATTTTATTAGTGTAAAGAAAAGGGGACAAAAATGGACCAATTTAAGATGGATGTATTATCATCATACTTGTCTATTTAGGTCTGGCTTACTAATCTTTTAATACAACAAAATTGAACCATTAGGTAGAATATGAACAAGTTTTAGTTTTCTCTCTGACATGGTTTTTCTAATGATCCCTTAATATTCATTTCAGATGTATCGGTGGGGCTCAGAATAAGTGCATTTTACAAGTGTTTCTTGGGCATCTTTTAAATGCCAGGTTTAACAAGATAGAGAGCTATAAAACCAGGTCTCTACCTTCAAGGCATTAAAATAAAACTAGGATTCATGATATAAATATGTGAAAAATTATATAATTTTTTAAAAATATTAACAAGCATTGCAGGCAGTAGCAGCAGGCATTTTACACATAATTAATTATTTCCCCAGGAATTCTGTAAGGGAAGACAGGAAATGTCTAGGACTGCCTTTGGATATAGTTACAGAGGGATATTAATGGGTTTCTTTTACTATAACTGAATTCAGTATGCTGGAAAGGCAGAAATTGGCCCTTCTTTGAAGCTAATTAGCAGTTACAGTGCTACTATATATTGTAAGGTAATTTTAAATGTTATCTTGGAGTGCCATAAGAACAACAAGCCATTGATGTTTCTCAGGAAATTACACAAATCATGCACACATGCACATATGTGTGTGTATGCTTCCTGTCATGAGGTTGCTGGGTGTGTATTCTCATAGCAGGCTCCATGGGCTCCACTGTCTCTCGTAAAAAGTACTCCTCAATCTTCAGAAAACTGTCATCTGACCTTGGATGCCCCTAGTGAGGCTGAAGGCACTGAGGCATTCAGTAGTAAAATTGCAGAAAGCTGGAAACACATCTAAACTTACTCAAAAGCACGCATTTGAGTCACTTAGAAAGGCGATAGGCTTTTCCAAGGATGTAGAGCTACCTGAGATGATGGAGGGTACAATGAGTCTCCTGGCCCAGGTCTGTCGATCTAGTTCATGACCAAAGTTGTTTCCATGGGATCAAGGGAGCACACTAAGGAAACATCAAGGAGCCCCAGTTAGTGTGGCTCGGTGGACTGAGTGCTGGCCTGCGAACCCAAGGGTTGCCAGATCAATTCCCAGTCAGGGCACATGCCTGGGTTGTGGGTCAGGTCCCCAGTGGGGGGGGCGCATGAGAGACAACTACACACTGATGTTGTTCTGCCTTGATTGTAGTTTGAGTGAAAGGGGATGCTACAAATGCTGAAATCTCCTTCCCAGTTGTTGCTTTTTTTTTTTTTTTTTTTTTAAACAGTGTTATGATGATATATTCCTTTGGCTGCAGATATCACCTTAGTGATAGTTTGAAAAAGTAGGAAACTTAGTTCGGTGATAAAGATACAAATAAATTTCGGTAAGAGATCAATGGAACTTTGGGAGTCAGTGGGATTAGTTTAGGCTAAAGATTTTAGATACCTGTGAAACAATATCTGAATTTTTAGAATATTTTGTTTCAATAAGTTACTTGAAACTATTTAGATGTTAAGTGATTATGATGGTGATAACTTAGCTTTGTGAGGTACCAGCTTCTCTTCCCTAAGTCCCCTACAAGTTCTCTGCTTGGAGTTGGAGCCATTTCCAGATAGAATTCTTCCAGAAAACTGTCCGATACTAACTTTGTCCTGTAAACATGCTCTCTTCTGTTGAATTCCTTTTGCTGTCTGAGCAAAACTTGCCCTACGCCATCACACCATTACTCTTAACCATTCCTGTGAGGATGATCTGTCTTCCCAGTGATGATCCATATTTTTGAGGTCAAATCATGAGAAGAGCGTTGTGCCAGTGAAAGATTTTCTACCCACCACTTTTCCAAGTGAATGTTTTAGAAAAAGCTTTTCTTGTATCCTTTAACATGAATTGCCTCTGAAACCAGCTGGAAAAACAGCTTCAGATTCAGCTTAGATTCAAAGATTTGGTATATTAGTAAGGCACTGCTTTACAGTATGTAGAATTGAGTTTAACTACGGACTCCGTGTTTGTTAGATAAGAAATACGGGCGAGTCATTCTACATTCATCAAGCAAGCCTCAGTCTCCTTAGATGTAAAATGGAGAGAGTAATAACTGCCTCGCAGGGTATTTAGTAACAATCCTAGTAAATAGTAGAATTTTGTAGTATTATTATTTTGAAAGTTAATTTCTTGAAAAATAAAAATCAGTCTCATGCCACTATTTTGAATACTATTGCTATATTTATTAACGAAAGGCTTTTAATTCAACTTTAAGCTCCTATTTAGTTCAGTTAACTCCAAATTTTGTTCCCTTAATTTTAGAGATTATTTTGAAGGTTTTAACATAAGAGACTTCTGTATACATTTAATTGTGAAATTAAGTTTTTAAGCCTTTAAAATATTAACACTGTTAATAAGCTAAAAATAAGCAAATACAAATATTATTATGAAGAGAACAATTCTTCCTAAAGTTTTTGGAAAATGTGTATTGAATATACAAATGATGATAAAAGCAGCTAAGTACATTCATAAATATGCAGAACTGTGGATTATTATTGTCAATACTATTTACAATGCATTTAAGCATGCAAGTGCAGGTGTTTGCTTAGGCAGAACTATAATTTCTATCATCAGAGAGAAATTACCTTTGTTCCTTTTAAGAGTATTTCAGAATGATTTCAAATAATGATCAAATACATTTGGTACATATCTATTACTTCAAAAATTCTAGTATTAGTAGGTCATTAAAGCAAACACAAATTATGTCATAATCAAGGGCTATCAGGTATTATATTTTCTAATATTAACAATAATATAATTTATATACTTGTATAAAATCTTTAATGTTTATTCCTATATTGTCTTCATAGTGACCTTATGAAGTAGGCAGGCATTATTGTCCTAACTTTACCGATAGGAACTCTGAACCTCAGGAGGAGATTGAGAGGGTAGCCAAGATGGTAAGGGACTTCTGACTTTGAGTCCAGCTCCCAGCGTTCTACACTGACCCACCCTCACCACCAGAACACCAGTTCTGAGAAAAATGGATATTTTGTGTTGCTTTTCTTCTTTTCTAATCTTGAAGTTTTGGCTGCTCCTTAATGGGAGATTAAGGTTAAAGATTCCACGACTGCTTCTAAGGCAAATAAGTAAGAAAATAAGACTTCAAAGAAACAGTTATTGGGTCCTGTAGACAGGTGCCAAGGTAGCAGGAAAGCAGGGAAGATATTAAAATAGGAGGTAGGATTTAGACTAGACTTTGGTTTAGGGATAGTTAGAGTTTAGATAAAGCAGAGGAGAAAAAGAGAAAGGAACCAATGGCAGAGGAAGGTGAAGTGGTACAGAAAGCCCACCTGTGGGGATGCTCAGGGCTGGGGACAGTGGTAGAGTCCACTGCCTGAGGCTAGGGGAAATGATAGATAAGATTGAAAAGCTTTAATTGTTCTCACGGTAATGAGTTTTACGCTGCATCCGGGAAGTGATGAGCACCTTTAGAGAACTCTGAGTGCGGGAGTTACTTGTAGGATGATTAATCAGAATGTGAGGGATGGCGTGGAGGGGAACAGGAGAGGTAAATGTTAGAAGGACATATCTGTATCCACTTAGGAAATTACAACAGTAGTCCAAGAATTAATTAATTATAGTATAGAGTACATGGTAAAACTATTCAATGGCTTGCTTGTCTTTCTCTGATTGTTACACATGCAACTGTCACACATTTATATTTAATTGTATGGAATTCATACATGGTAATAACATGTAGTTGTATGGGATCTTGCATAGACTTCAGCATGTAAGTGCCTGGAAGGTCAGAACTAAGTCTGTTGATCTCTTTGTGGCACAACTTAGTATCATCCATTGATCGGGGAAATGAAACTGTCACAGTCAAGTTAATCATTTTCAGTGAGGATGTGGACGCTGTAATAGCACAGTTCTTCATTCACGCGGAAGGTACCCCAGGGGCTGATATTGCACATGTCTTTTCCAGGCATGCAGTGGCTGCATCATATCAGTTGGAGGCCAGATTCCCAACAACCTGGCCGTCCCTCTCTATAAGAATGGGGTTAAGATCATGGGCACGAGCCCTCTGCAGATCGACAGAGCTGAGGACCGCTCCATCTTCTCAGCGGTCTTGGATGAGCTAAAGGTGGCTCAGGCCCCCTGGAAAGCTGTTAACACTTTGGTAAGGAAAGAAATACATGTCTGTTTTTAATGTTCTCTTTGAAAAGTCATAACCTGAATGTTAACTACTGCAGGTGTTAACTGCAGGGCAGACAGAGCGCACGGTGCTTAGTGAATTTAAAGTTGCTGTATTTCCATGATTGCACTTAAATGTTGGTTATAAATTGATGGGAGTATTCTCATTAAGATTCAGACAATGAAAAGAAGTTTGAACTAGATTTGATATTTAGAATTAGAAACTAGAAATTTTATGTATTTCAGTGCACAGTTTACATTTTAATGGTATCTTTTGAGAGAAAGAATAAAAAGAGTTGGGTTACTACTTGTTGTAATGATCCCATTCTGCATTGATACCATTGATTGAATGTTTTAAACTATTCATACATTTTTGCTGATGTTGTTTCCATTCATCAGAATGAAGCATTGGAATTTGCAAATTCTGTGGGCTACCCCTGCTTGTTGAGACCTTCCTATGTTTTGAGGTAATGCTTTGTTTTCCAAAACAATTTAAAACTTGGGAGATAGAGACCTGCATGCTGTATGCTAAGAGCGCTAGATCTTTTTTTTTGTAGTAATTTGTAAATCCCTTAACAATCCCCAAAGCAGCACAGCCAGACTGAGGACCTATGTACAGTCCTTCAGTTTAATGCTTTTCCTTCAGGGAGTCCTACATCTTAGAAGATGCTTAGGGCATGTCCTTGCCAAACAGTGGGA
This sequence comes from Anoura caudifer, assembly GCA_004027475.1. Taxonomy (NCBI): domain Eukaryota; kingdom Metazoa; phylum Chordata; class Mammalia; order Chiroptera; family Phyllostomidae; genus Anoura; species Anoura caudifer. Next base: position 218,313 of record PVKU01000579.1, on the reverse strand, counting down.
CAATAGTTTTACATTAGAGAAGAGGATAATTAAAGAAAACCAAAATGTAAAACCAAAACCAAACAAAGAAGGTATCCTACTCCAGGATCTGTTTTCTAATACTTGGAAATGACAGCTTATCTTTGGCACCTTCTGATGGCGCCTCTAGTTTGAATTTTTGAGTTTTTGAAATCACATTTTTTAATAGATGAATTATAATGGTGTGGGGCATGGGCAGTGAAAATCTTTTATATTAAACCTTGAGACTAAGATCTAACATCAAAGGAGAAGGTGTGAATTATCACTTCCTCTCTTCAGATATTACCACATGTAAGGAGCTAACTTCACCGAACTGGGGATAATAAGAGAAACACAATTTGCTGTGCACAATTTGAAAGTGTAAATGGAATTTGAGATGGGGTCCTTTAAAATAATGAAAAATTTCAAATGAGGTGGAAAACTTTCCTTTTATTTAAATGACATTTTGCATAAACCACAGTCTAATAACACGACTGCTTTGAGGTATTATGTAAGTTAATGTAAACACGCATATTTAAGGGAGGATAGCAGGAAACAGCTTTGACTATTGCATTTACTTTCTCATCTTTATCTATATCTTTGTTTCCTATACTAAAGATATAGCCTTAGCTTTCTTGTCTTAAATAGAGGAAGACATCGAAACCTTTTTATGTAGAGCTTCATAACAGAGTAGAAAAGGTAAAATACACTACTTTTTAAAAGGAAGTGAAAAGTAATGTTTTTTCCTTATTTATTACTCTCCTTTTGTTTCTTCTTCTTTTCTCCTCTTCCACTTTGAAAGTGTTAAAATGCAGAGTAAATTGATTTTAAATAACTTCTTTCTCAACTGTGTAGAAAGAAGGACACAGTTGAATACGTTTCTGTCACATACTTTACATTGTATTTGCAAATGCTACTAAAAAAATAATTCTTGTGTAGCCTGGTGGAGGTACTGCCCTATTTTGACCGAGAACCTATGAGTTAAGATCAGTTTTTGGTAATGAACACTGAAGAGAGTTAGAGAAACTAGGTCCTGGGAGGAATCCTATCAAGGTTCAAGAATTACCTGAAGCAAGTGGACAGTTAAAATAGTAAAGGAGAAAGAACAAACTGTGGGGAGGTAACATTTCTAAAGCTACCATGGTTTTCTTTGGGCTTATTATCACAGGTCTCCAACCCATCTGGCAACTTTTTACTTTGGTCAGTTGTTCTGTTGGTTAAATGGAATAAAGTCTCGATTTAGGAAAAGATGCCTTCTTACTTAGCCCAGACTAAAACTGGAGGTTGCCTGGAACTGTTCAGAGAAGCAATCAAGTCTAGATGCTTTACTTCCAAGTTGATAAAGAAACTGACTTGTTTTCCACCCCTTTCTTTCCCAGTGGGTCTGCCATGAACGTGGTATTCTCCGAGGATGAGATGAAAAAATTCCTAGAGGAAGCCACTAGAGTCTCTCAGGTAGTGTCTCCTTTCCTTCTGCTGACATTTACTTCTGTTAATTACTATTTTATTTCATGTGTTGTTTTTCTTTTCACAAAATGTTGTTAGGATGGTTTTCCTTTAAAAAAAAAAGTTTCTATCCACTACTCTCCTACAGGTGGGGATGAAAAAAACTCAAATGCATTTTGCTATATTTAGATTCCAGGGTTAGTTGAAGAAGAGGAGAATCAGCGTGTATTTGATCACAACAAAGATTTATATAACTTTAGACTCCATGAGCCAGGCTGGATAAACATCCTGTCTGAACATGGGTGAGACACTAGCAAAGTTATCCCTGGACTCCATAGCCTCAGGGCTGCCCAGCCCTGCTCAGGAACCCTGATTTTTAATTCTCATCTGCAGAAACTTTGTCTTAGTTAACCTTGCCACTTTAATGATAAATCCCTTTGCTCACTTATGGATGTTTTTCATTTCGTTACATTCCATTTAGTAAATGAAAATGTTTATAATTTTGTGGTGGATCCACAACCACCCTGCCCTGCACCAGCTTTTACTCTCTCTTTTGGTGTTACCTGAATGTGATCCATTAAGGCTTACCTAGTGGGGTTATTGATTTGCACACCTTGTCCTGGAGTGGATGAAAGTAATGTTTTCCTTTCTAAAGCTAGCTGTGGCTAAAATATATATACATAGAGAGGAAAAGCACAAGTTATAGAAAAAGCTTTGATGTTAAGCGAGTGAATTGTGGAGGGAGCTGAGGAGTGGAATCCAAGGCAATTCGAAGTGGAGTAAAGAGCAGGGACCGCTCCTGCATCCAGGCAGCTGGACTCCCCTTCTGCGACATACTTGCATCCCAAGGACATTGGGCAGTGAAGAGAGTGGACAAGGATAAAGAGTGAGAAGAGGCACAGAGTACATAAAAAAGAAAACCAAGTGGATTTAGAATTCACTTTTGTGTGAAAGTCAGATAATGAAGAAGGAATCTCCCTAACAGGCCAGTTGTCACTAATGTGCCCTGCAGTGAGACACTGACTGCCCTCGATTTAATTCTCTGCCAACAGGCCTGCCATGCTACCCTTTGGAGAAACCAGCAGCTAGATCTAGCTGGTCTCATGAGAGTGATGAGGCAGGTACCCTGTCTTTACTTATTTTTTTATTTTTGCCTGGAACACTGGATTTCATAGGGGCCCTACCTGACAGAATGTTTTTAAAAATATTTTTTATTGTGTTAGCATATGAGAGGAACCCTTACAGGATAAATGCATTATAATAGGGATGTCTTAAATAAGTACTTCCTGGTTTAAGTCTCCCCATCAAATTATAGCAGAATCTGGTATTCTCAACTCAGGGACTCTAGAGTAAAACCAGCCCCCATCAGTCATTTATCTGTTTCTGCATTCATTTGTATATAGCACCTGCTATGTAATGGCATTATTCTCAGGACCAGGGTACTCTCATCAAAAGATAGATAAGTCTCTGCTTTCATGAAAGACTCTCTTTGCTAGAGACATCAGATAATGAACATTGCAATAGAAAAATTATACATGATGTCGAGGTACAGCGTAAAAGTATTGGAGTCCATTCCCTGGCCTTTTAAAGAAGGGACTTTTAAAATTGATTCAAAATGGTTGATTCACAGTTAAAAGGTTTACATTGTGTGTGTGAGATGGAGAAAAGACCAACATTTTAAAGATCTCAATTTGAGAAAAAGCATGGAATTTCTAGGAACTAACCAAGCATTCACGATGTGGCTATGGCTCCAAACATGGTGGGTTGGAAGTCTGATTGGAATCATGGTGGAGAAGTTGACAGATGGGGAGCAGATAAAGAAGACCTGGTCAGTTATTATAACGAGTTTGGATTTTAGTCATACTTTCCATTTTAGAGAGATTGTTGTGCTGTAGTATGGAGAGTGAATTCTGGGGCAAGACTGAATCATGGAAAGAGGTTGGGAGGCTGTTGCAGTAGCTCAGGGTAGAGATGACAGTGCCTTGGATCAGAGCAATGACAGTAGGGTGGAGAAAAATGCATGTGTTCTAGAAATATTGAGGATGCACCTTGAAGGCAATGAGTGAATGGACAGAGGTGGAGGGGCAAAGAGGATCATGGGATGACTCCTGAGTTTCTGCCTTGGACAACTGGAGAGATGGCGGTATCATTTATGGAAACAGAGACCGCTGGAGAAGGAGGCATTTTAGAAGGGGAAATTATGTGTCTAATTTCTGACCTTTTAGTTGGGAGGTGTCTGTGAAGAGTCTAAGTGGATGTGCTTTAAAAGCAGAGGGTTCTATAGGTTTGGAATTGAGGATCAAGATCACAGCCAAAGACAGAGATATAAATATAGATTTGGAAAGGAAATAGCATACCATTTTAATTGAAGCTTTGGGAATGGAAGCAATCACCAAAGAGAGAACATAGAGGAAAAGGAGCACTTAAGACAGAGGAAAGAGGAACAGTGGCATGTAAGGGCTAAGAGAAGAAAGAACCTGGAAGGAGCCTGAGAAACAAGCGTTAAGGGGTGTGTCATGGAGACCAAAGGAAGAAAGTATGAGCAACAATGTATAATGTTGCTATAAGATTGAAATGTATTGAGAAATTTGCTTCCTCAATATAATAAGGGCTATTTCATTAATGTGTTCAGTTGTCCAGGATTGTGGGTGCTGTTGTCCCACTCAAATCAGTTTATCTGTGAGACAGTGAGTGGTGTGGGTTGTTGGTGCCTCGGGCGTAGCGGGGAAGAGGCACCCTGGTCTCAGTGCTCTTCCTTCAACCTCCTCTTTCCATCCGGGAAAAGCAGGCAGTGGCCAGGTTGTGGAGGGCATGGCAATGCTGTCAGGAAGGAACTGAGTGTGGGAAGAACTTCAAGAATGATAGGGGGCTGAAAGAGCTGAGAAAAGGACATTTTAAGACTACTAAAGAAAAGTGTTTGATTTTGCAGTTGCAATGTCATACTTTAAGAGTGGTTTAAGGCATTCATTTCCAGGTAAAGGATTTCATTTTTGGCTTAATAAAAATGGATACAAAATGCTAGTTACTTTATTTCTAAGTTCTTTTATTATCCTTATAGAGAGAAATTATACAGGAAATTGTAGTACTTAGAAATGAAAAAGATAAGTGTAGAAAAAGAACCTGAACCAATAACAACATATAATTATTCATAAATATTTTACTCCATACAGTATCTATAATTCTGGAAACAGAAAAAGAACCCCATTCTGCCCTGTCTGCAAGTCCCCTCTTCTCTTTAACTCGCCCAGAAGTCTATGTTTGACATTTCAAAACCGCTTTTCAGTTCACTGAGTGCTTAAACTCGGAGAAACACCTTCTGTCTCACTGTAAACGGAGAACGACCTGGATTTGACAAAACAAGTTGGCTAACGAGTTTGTGTAGTGTGTTTAGCATGAAGTTTTTCTTAAAGCAGTGCCCTGGTATTTACGTAAGGTACACGGCTTACTTGGCATGACCAGATGATTTCAGCTGAAAGTTCTGCCCTGTTTTCCTCTGTGACAGGAACACCCAGTGGTGCTGACCAAATTTATCGAGGGGGCCCGGGAAGTGGAAATGGATGCCGTTGGCAAAGAAGGACGAGTGAGTGCTTTGTCTTCCTCTCTCCCATCCTTGTCTTCCCATCAAATATTTCTTTTCTTGGCAGTTTTGAAACATAACAGATTGAAGTTTATGATTTCTACAAAACAGGTTTCTAACAATAATGGACAAGCTGCTTAGTCCAAAAAAATTCACATTCGCTGACAATTCAGTTGATGTGGCATGGGTATCTTACTTCCTGTGTTTCATACTGTTAGAATTTCTCTTTGATGATATTCAAAATTAATTATCATCCTGTACTCATCATTCTTTTTGAATTGATTTTCTCTCATTTTCTTTTGTTTATAGGTTTCCTTTTATGTTCCCATGGATATTATGAAAACATCCAATACTTTTCTTTCTGAAGTTTCTGATTGAATCCCTAGTTTTTCTTCTCTCTTGATTTCCTGTCTGCCTCCTTTTTATTGGGTTAATAAAGGCAAAACCAAACCGAGTAGGGTGGATAATGATAATAACATAAAATTTGCTTATGATATCACATCTCATATTGCTAATGCAATTAATGCATACAACTTCAGTGAGAAAAGAAAATGCAAAAAGGCTTTCCTTCAGTTGGCTCATCATGTAATCAGACATTTAGGCTTTATCTGGAAATACAACAAGTTATGTTTTAGGAAGTCCTTGTCATTGTATTTGCTTTAAGGGAATATAAAAGTTTGACCTTCAACTTCTACTTTGCAGATACTTCAAAACACTGCTGAAGATGTTAATTTTTTTCTTTCTTTTGTCTTCCACTTTACCAGTTCAAAGTGATGTGTTTTGTTTTTGAAAAAAAATATATCTATACAGTAATAATGACTTCTTACCGCAGAATCATATAGTCTTAAGTGGAAGCATCCTTAGAAATCACAGATGATTTCAACCCCACACCCTCCAAAAGATGAGAATTTTTTTTCACAGTATCTCTGGAAGGTGGTCATTTGTTTTTTTGTTTATTCTTTTGGAAATGCAGAATACAAAACTGTTGTAAGATTTTATATACATATTTTTTTGTTTTAGGTTGTTTATTTTTTGACATCTCACATATTCCTTTTTTTGAACTAAGGTCTGCTTCCCTCAAATTCTCCTTGCGGGCCTTCTGACCTCCAGAGCTGTAGGGCATAAATTTAGTTTTTCTACCTTTTCAGTATTTTATCTGTTTGAGACTAAGTTATAAAAAAATAGAGAAATGTAATCACACCAGTGTGGAAGTGGGGATGTAAGGCTGGCTTAGAAAATTTATATATTTTTTTCCAGTTTCCAGCTGGTAAACTTGGTCTGACTTGGCCCCAAGTTGCCAGATAAGCTCTTGCCCTGAGCTTTTCTCAGCCGTGGACCAGCGCTCATCATCCTGGCCTCCCTCTTTCAGAAATGTTCCAGATCGTTCACTTTATTTTTATGAGTCACACTCACAAGTAGAAATAATACTTCAGATATATGATGATTTTTCCAGAGCTCAGTTGGGCTACTGCTTCCTCATTTTTACACTATAGAAAAATTAGGTGCTTACTGTGCACTAAGTATCATGCCAGACACCATGTATGTGTTCCCTTTATCCCTACAAACATTCTGAGACAGATGCTACTGTCATTCCCGTCTTATCAGAGGCCATGGCTAAGCACATACATCGTCTTGCCCAGGTCACAGAACTGAAATGACAGAAGGAGGACTGAGATTCAAATGCCACTCTGCTTCAAGTCATCTGTACATCCAATAAGAATATCTTCTCTGTAGTTTACACTTTTTACAGTCACCCAATTATTCTCCCCACTCTAAGCTTTATCTTTTCCCAAAGACATGTGTTATTAACACTCCAATTATAATGATTGAGACCATAAACTTCAGAATCTGACAGATAAAATTTCAAAATCTTTCCTCAGCCACCTGTACAGAAGTTATTTATTCTGAGTAGGAGGACAGTAGTCACCTGTACTGGAGTTATTTATTCTTATGTTACCTTAGAATCCTTATCTATTAAAGGGAACAAGTGTATTTTCCTTTTGCTTCTCTCTTGTCTCAAATATCAATTTAAAGAGCTCTTGATCTTTAGATCTGAAGTGTTCTCTCACATTCACCTAAGTTATGACATTTACCTAGCTAGATAGTCATCTCTCCCATCTTCTTTTCCTTTACAGTGTCTAAAACTTAGCCTGGAAGGAAGAGATAAAAATATCTCCAGTGCCTCCCAAATGCTTTCATTTTCTCTCAGTTCTTAAATGTCAATATGAGTTGGTTTACTTGTCCTCTTTTCCCATTATTTATACTCATTCTAATCAGCGGAGGAGGGAGGTAAGCTCTCAGCCACTCTCGGGTTCCCCTGGAGGCAATCTATCGCTGCACAGGGAGGCCTGACAAGTCCATGCATGCTGCTCTTTCTGCTCTTCGCATCGGGGACTTGGCAAAGAAACGGGCCAATGCTCCAGGCATCTGTTATAATCAAAGTGGCAGCAAGGCTGCAGCTTCATTTAGGTAGGGGCCTGACAACTTCCTGTAATCTTCCTTCATCCAGGTTATCTCCCATGCCATCTCTGAACACGTGGAAGATGCAGGCGTCCACTCGGGAGATGCAACTCTGATGCTGCCCACACAGACCATCAGCCAGGGCGCCATTGAAAAGGTCATTATTTACCAATAAAAGTCAATGGGGGAAAAAGCAAAGATAAAAATGGTTTTTAAAGCTAGGCAGCAATGTTGGACATGCCCCAGGTAAAATTTCATTATTACAAGAACTTCCTTGCTCTGAGTTGGCTGGGTATTTTAAAAAAGGTGAAAGATTTATTCATTCTGAAGAGAAACCAGAGTATCAGCTGGGTGTTTTAAAGATAACAATTTCCTTCACTGCTCCTTAGAGCCCGTTTGGTTGTACGCGAGTGCAGTGGCTCTCTGACTTCCATGTGCTTCATAGCTGCCCTGGGAGCTTGTTCAAGTACAGATCCCTGGACTCCAGCCCCAGTTTCAGATTCTGTAGTGCTGGGCAGAGTCTCCAAGTTGCCCCCAGGGCTTCTGACTCTGGCTATAGGACACAGAAATTCCTCTATGTGGCATGCAGATGCAGATCCTCTCCACAAGGAGACACCATTTCCTTCAGACCATAATATCTACCCTTGAAGAGACCAGAGCAACAGGAAAACACAGAAAAGAAATCTCTCTGGTCTCTGCAATACCATGTAATTTGGGGGCCTGCACCTCTCAGCAGGTGACCTGTTAGATTGATACAGAGTTCAGCCTTCAGTTTCTGGTCCTGAAGCAACTAAACCCAAAGGACTCGATTTAACCTTCCAAGTTAAACCAGAATATATCATCATAGGTAGGAGCATTAATTTGCAGAGAAGTGATCCTGTAAAATTATATTTTGACCCTAGTATCCTGTTGTGAATATTTAGCACGTATTACAATTTTATTAATAGAAGCCTAATGGTGGTGGCTGCTATTACTTCATTATCATTATTGGAAATGGAGCTTTCTGTAAAGATAAATTAAAGAAGTATAAATTTAGGATTCTGTAACCTTTTTTGGTTTATATCTAACAAACACTCTTAGCACTATATTATTGTTTTGTTTTTTTTTTTTTTGATCTAGGTGAAGGATGCTACCCGAAAGATTGCAAAGGCTTTTGCCATCTCTGGCCCATTCAATGTCCAGTTTCTTGTCAAAGGAAATGATGTCCTGGTAAGAAATGCCAAGGTGTTTGAGGGGACACCTTGCTGTATTAGGTCATGTTGGTTTGTGTCCCTCTAGTAACCTTTACTGTAAATGCAACCGTAGGGCAACTGAGGTCCTGCTGCTATTAGTGAGAGGGAATGGGACATTTCCCAGCATGTAACGCAGGCCCTTAGTGACACTGGTATGTTAGTCACAGCTTTGTAAAGCACTCTGATCGCTGGAAAGGTCATTGTCTGCCATCTACAGTATAGGACAGATGGATACAGTGACTCTCAAAGAGTAATCTGAACATGTAGAACAGTGATAAACTAAATGCACAGAGGTTTTGCTTCACTATTTTCCCAGAAAAGAAAGCTGTTACCTATGCCATTTACCAAAAAAAAAGTTATATTAACTATGTTAGTCTTAATTAATTTAGTCTCTTTTAACCAATTAATAACCAATATTGATTCAGCATCTGCTATGCAAAGTCATAGGGTGGTTGCAAAGATTTATAAAATACAGCCTCAGTTCCCAAAGATCTTCCATTTAGTGAGGACCAAGAACAAGATGAATTTGTACATAACCAGAACATAAGTTAGAGTGTAATAGCTGCTAGAAGAATGTACGAATAAAATGGCATTGGTGTCATAGAGGAGAGAGAGCGTATCTGCTAGTTTGCATTTGCAAGTGTGTACATGCACATGTGCATGAGCATATGTGTGTTTGAGTGTCATTCATCTGGTTGTCTGGTTTTAAGTAGATTATAAAAGATTTCAAGGAAGATTCTGTATATTGAGCTCAATCTTAAAGAATGGCTGTAAGGAAGGTAGAGAGGATATTACTCATAGAACATCTATGAGAACATTTGGCACACTTTAGGAGATAGTGACCAGTTCAGTTTAGTAAAATCAAAATCATTTTTTTCTAGGGAAATAGTGCAAGGTAAACTGAAAAGTAAGATTGGGGCCATGAAGGTGGTACAAGATAACACAGAGGGACACAGAGACAGGAAGACAGAAGGCCTTCAAGGACTAGACCTTGATCCGATGGCCAGTGAAAACCCAATGAAGGCTCTCAGTAAAGACATGGGATTTTCTAAGCTCTGCGTTAACGTCAGTCTCTCAGTAGTATGAGGCAGTGGGATTGTGGAAAGGGGAAAGCCAGATTTCAAAGATACTGACCGAAAGGAAACCAGTCAGCAAAAGTGCAAGCAGTGGGAGTGAAGGGAGAAGCTGGCAGAACAAGAGCTGGTCCCCAGTCAATAACAGCTGGACCCCAGCTGGTGGGGAAAATATTAATATTTTTGTCGTTAGTCTTCACCATTCTTTCACTTCTTTTGAATTCTGTTATCTTTCCAGGTGATTGAGTGTAATCTGAGAGCATCTCGATCCTTCCCCTTTGTGTCCAAGACCCTTGGGATAGACTTCATCGATGTGGCCACCAAAGTGATGATTGGAGAGAACTTCGATGAGAAACCCCTTCCAACTTTGGATCATCCCATCATTCCTGCGGACTATGTTGCAATTAAGGTAACATTTGAAAAAAAAAATCTATTAGTCATTTTTGTAAGTTCCAAGGAAGAAGAGTGATTTTTCATCAAAAGAATCTTGATCTTTTATGAACCTTCTCACTGAAGTGCTAGACTAGGAAGTTATGATGTTTTCTTTGAATAATGTAACGCAGGTGCACTACAGTCAACTTTATGTGAACTGTGAATTTCAAAAAATCATTTAGAATTGTTTAACTTCAGAACTGACTAGCTGAGTGAATTATAACTATGTGCATGCAGCTGATGGACGATGGTACCCGTTTGGTTGGTAAATCGAAATTGTGGACATACATTGTTAGCACAAGGCTTGAACTGAGCCATTTTTGAAATGAGCCAGGACTTCGAGAGTGCATGAATCTTTTAAAAGTCTTTCCTGCTGGTTAAATTCTTACCGCCTTGGCCACTGTCGCTTAGTCCCTATTTTCTTTAGTGGCACAATTTTTCCACTTGAAAAGTTGAGAGAGGAGTTACTGTTCACAGTGATTCTGTGAAAGTGATGAAATCGCTGGCACCTTTATGAAGAGTGACCAAGAAAATTTAAGTTTTTGCTCACTAATTTCCAATACTGTGTGTATGTATGTGTGTGTATATATATATCAGTATATGTCTAATAATAACTTGTTATAAAGCCATTGAACTTCTTTAGCTACCTCCATGTGTCCATGCACAGAGTATTTATGACCTGAACTACTTTACTGGACAAGCATGAGGATTAGTGAGGTATTATATAAATATATATGAAGTTTTTAGATGAAGTACACATGAAATTAATTTATATTGAGTGATATATTTGTGTGACACTTACATATTTTAGATGCCTTTAAAAGTTTTCCATTTCTATATGTACTGGTGACCTCAACCATAATTGTGTTACAGCTGAGATTCTGGCTTCTTTACAGTGGAAGCTTTAAGTTGAACCTATAAATAAAAAATATTTATTAATCTTACTTAAGTTAATAATTTAGGATGCCTCGGATTGTATAGTGCACTGAAATAGAATGTCACTTTTTATGTTGGGAGAGGGTGGCATTTTAACCCTGGGGATGATGACAAAGCATAAATTATTAAAGTTTTCAATGGGATATACACACACACACTCACACACACACACACACACACACACACACACAAATCTTTTTGACACCAACAAGGTCCTGAAAAATATTTTTCCACCAAAGATTCTGTAAATTTCAAATTCATGTTTCTTTATCCATAGACACAGACATATATATACACATACACACACATATGAAACAATTTCCCACTAAACAATATGGTTGGATAGATATGCATTTTTCAAAATGCACTGTATCTTCCAGTTTACTTCTTTCCTAGTTGTTATTGTACAGGAATCTGCTGTTTTCAAATTACTTATATATAGTCAGTTTTAACATAACCCGAGTGAGGTGAGCAGCTGTCAGCAGTTGAGGGTACGGAGAAGCTGGAGTGCAGGAATGTACAGTAACTTGACTAAGGTGACCCAGTGAAATGACTCCAAGCTAGAATTCCCATGATACCTTAGACGGTGCCAGAATCACAGGAGGAACAGTCTAGACTAGATAAAGGGATATATGGAAGAAATAAGAATTTGGTCCTTAGAGAGTTGCACGGATAAAAATAAATGAAAAAGAAACACTCCTGTCGATGTTCCACTTCTTACGAAAGTTCTGAGCCAAAGGGTTTCCAAGCAGAATGTTTTTCAAAGCTTTTTGAGAGGTGTCAACAACAGTTTAATATCTCAGAAGTATGCTCACAGACAGAAATTTTTGGCAAGGTGGCTTGTTGCAAGTTCAAATGATCAAAACAAGGAGAGGAATGTTTCAGAAGCCGACCAAGAAAAAAAAATGTGTTTGAACTCAGTGTTTGGGTAGACCAATGCCCAACAGACTTCGTTTGAAATCACTCCAGTAGGAATCTGTGTAGGCCGGATTAGAAACCGCTGGCTTCGATGGGTCACAGGGGCCCTATTTACAGAAATAATTTGTGATGATTTCACCCAAGTTTTTGGCCAAAAGCTCATGAAATTCTTGGACCAGAGTTTTAAAGCTATTTTTCAAGTCAGATGCTTGGACCAAAGAGATTTTTTACATGTCTACCATAGCCTAAATGAATCGTGTGAAAGATGATTCACTAAACATATTATTCTCTCTATAGTCCTTTTATACCTTTCTCACACATTTTTCCACCCTGGATTTTTTTTTTTTTTTTTTTTTTTTTTTTTTTTTGACAGGCTCCAATGTTTTCCTGGCCCCGGCTGAGGGATGCTGACCCCATTCTGCGATGTGAGATGGCTTCCACTGGAGAGGTAACTCATTAATGATCCACAAATGCTCTTATTAAGTCTACTTTGAAATATATGGTGTTATGGTCTGACTATAGTAAAGCAAGTTTGCAAGTAGCAAGGGAGACACAAACTTCTGCTATCAGAGTGAGTCTGAAAGGGCTTAACAATTTTGAGCTAAAGAAAAATCTTTTACTTTTGGGGCCCGCAGTCTAAATTCTCACTTATAGTTCCACAAGAGACTGTAATACTCGTGTTTCTAAGTCATGTCCACATTACCCATTAAGAATATCTTTCAAATATCTTCTGGGTCTTTCTTTTTATTTTAAAGCTCTCAAGGTCTCTCTGCAATAGAATCCTCCCCCCAATTAGATCTGTGGGGTTTTACCAGCAATATGTAAAATGAATGTACACCATCAGAAAGATCATGGGCCTAAATTTTATGCAACATGAAAATATGTGCAAACTGTCAGACCCACTTTCAAAGCAACTTCAACCTCTTGGGGATTATCTAAAACTATAATGGGACTGGCCACTGGATGTCCCTCTTCACTTGGGCTGGGACTCTGGCAGCTGAAGGTTTCTTGAAGAATGTGAAATGTATTCCTTGTAGAGAGCTGTCAGATTCTAGAAAGTTCCCTACATGTCAGTGTCAGGACATTTTATGAATCACCTAGCCCTTGACAGACTTACCAGGTACAACCTTCAATTCTCATCCGTGCACATCCAGGTGTCAACATCAGACTGTGAGGCATCACCGTTTCCTCTTGGTATTAAGAAAAACCTGAGAGGGGAAAACGTTTAATTCCAACAAATATAGGATGTTGTATATGGTTGCCTGGGTATAAGCAAGGTCTGTTGTGAGAAGCCAAGTGAGACAAGAAGGCGGGTTGTGAGGAATATATAGCTATCTTGTTTGTATTCAGACTGATGATGGCATTCTCTTAGCTCCTTTGCGGCTTCTTTAAATTTAATAGGTGAGAAACCCACCTTTAAAGTGAGGGTCCTCCACTACGTTTCTGGGCTGCCTGAAGGAGGCTCTCGCCGGGTTAATCTCGATCTCATGGTCCCTCAGTAGCAGGGCTACTTACAGCTGGTCCAGGGGTCAGATCAGGGAGAGATCTGTTTTCCTTCATGCTGTTTGCTCTAGTGTGGCAAATCTATTTTTACTTCCTAAGTCCATTCTGCTTCCAGACATACATTATTGGAGTTGTTGAAATATGAAAATATGAAAAAATAGAAATTCATCTCCCCCCTTTTTGTGTCTATCTCAGAAGTATAAAAGGAGATCATTCTTTTTCCAGTAGTAGAGTCATATTTCCAAGCGTCACTTAAGTGTGTTGTTACAAGGTCTATTGTATAACTGAAATCAGAATAATAATTCTAGCTTAGTGAAATGTCAGTTAAGTTTCAAAAAGACATTTTCAGCGTTTAAATGGCTTATTGTGGGAGTGAATATACCTTTAGGTCCTGATCTAGGTGAGGGGCATTTTATTTTCTTAGTGGTGAGGAGGGGGTGTTAGCCCTAATCTACACTTGAATATCTGACTACGTTCTATGTTTTTCTGTAGAAAATTGCTGAAACCTCCTATGCGTTGTTGTATCTGCACTTATGATGAGATGACCCAGGTTCTTTCTTTTGAATTTGGGTCCCATTAAGTTAGTTGGCCACACCTTGACCAAAGAAAACGTTCACTGTGGAGTGTACAGGGTGTGGCAAAAGTAGGTTGACAGTTGCTTATATGGAAAATAATACAGTGATTAATAAATAGTAATGCAAGAATAAACTGTGTTTTGTGTACTCACAACTGTCAACCTTTTTTGCCCCACACTGTATACAGATGGTCAACTGAAGGTCCAAGTGACGAGAACTTTCCTTTCATAGTAAGGGAGTCACTTGCTTAAAGAATAAGGCTACTATAATGGTCGTTCTGGACCTGCGCCAGATGATGATCTGCATGGCAGAATCTACCCGATCCTGCTCTCATGGACCACTTGCTCTGCGGTTATGCTGGCCATGTGACTTGTAGTTACACTGCAGCACAATTACCCCAGATGAAGCCTCTATATAGCGTAACATTATATGTTAGTTTAAAATTGTTTTTTTTTTCTTATGGCTGTGGGATTCGGGGCTAGTAGCATGATATTTAGGTTCATTTTATGAAAGTGATTTTTGAAAAAGCAAACTCCTTTGAGATTTTCATGGACTTACTGAATTGCTCAGAAGGCTTTCTCCTCGCCTGCATGAAATGACTCTGAATCAATTGATTAGCAGTTGCGCATTTGTGCTACTGACCTGTGAATTCATGCACTGTTGCATAGCATACAGAACATACACTGTTATTTAAACATTGTCGTATTACCATTTGGTAACTCACCGCATTATGAACCAGAAGTTGTGATTTGCATCCAAATAATTCACGGTGGAATCCAGTTATGTTGTTCCACGGAGTGCTGTTGGATAGGGAAAGAATTGCTTATTCATTCATTATGCTTAATTAAAAACATAAGATACATCTGCCCTGGCCAGCCTTTTCATCTCTGGATTCAGATTGCATGGGCAACTCAATAAAATCTACAAAAGAGTCTGTGACTAAAGTGCTTTCCATTTGTAGTTGTTTTTATATTTTTTTGTAAAGGTGGTTGACTATTATCTGCTTTCTTTTCTTTTTTTAAAATTTATTCTAAACAGGTGGCCTGCTTTGGTGAAGGTATTCATACAGCTTTCCTGAAGGCAATGCTTTCCACGGGATTTAAAATACCCCAGAAAGGCATCCTGATTGGAATCCAGGTATGTGGTGTGTGGTTGTATGCACGCCTGTGGTCACTTGCTGGGAGTGGCTGGGGGAAGGGACCTTAACTAGTCTAGAAGAGAGAGATTTTGTTTTAAGTTCCTCTAAAGAAAAAAGCAGCTCATACAAAGAATGGCCATTTGTTCTCTATGTGTTCCCTGATTTTGCCTTTTGCTATTGCAGTGGCCAACACAGATAAGTGAATAACTAAAATAGACAGAAAGAAAAAGTCTCTAGTGGAAGGATATGTGTTCTGAGAGGCATTTAGGGTACCTCATAAAGGAATCTCTTTTATTCTTTGGTTACATCTTTTCCATTTGTTTTGCTCTTAGTTCTTGCTCCTTAGCCCTGAACATAGGCTTTCCGTGAAGTTGGGTCTCTTCTTTCTCTGTGTCACTGTCTCCGTCTATCTCTGTCTCTACTTCTTTACCTTCCCCGTTTCCAGCTCATCCATGTCTACAGGGTCCGTTCTCCTGTCTATAACAATCACCTTCAGATCTTAAACCGCAGCAAGCTCGTATTTCCAACCGTTTGCCAGGCACCTGTATCTGAGGTCTCAAACATAATGCATCTTCCAAACTGAAGTCCTATTACCCTCATCCTGACCCTTGTTCCTCCCTTTCTTACATCCATTCATTCACATGTCAATTTTTACTAAATGTCAAAGGTTAAAAGTTGAAGAAGACATGGGCATTGTTTGAAAAATTTTCTGAGCTTCGTTCTTAAAGGGCAGTGACTTAATGGTTCTAAGAAAGTCAGCATATCCCACAGCACACTGTGGAGGTTCTTGAGATATTATTTGGTAAGCATGGTGCAATAACTATAAGTAAATATATTCATATAATGAAAAGGATATTATTGGTTTATTATTCTAAGTCAAATACAAATCTTAGTGCAAAATGGTAGCCAGAAAGTTACTATACTTTTGGAATAATTATTGCAAGAATGTAAAAACTGTTCTGTTTATAAATTTCCCCCCAAAATGCTGGATGTTTCCAAAGGGTCACTCACCTCTTTTGACATTAGTAATTCTTGGATCTTTGAAAACGATAGATGGTCTCATATATCACCTCTGCTGTACTTTTAATAAGCTCAACCCTGCATGGTTACATAAAAAATATTAAAATATAATGAGAACAGTATCAGGTATTCTCAAGCCAGTAGGTGATTATTATACATGCCATCCCATTAGGGTGTCTTAATATCCGCAAATTAGACCCTGGAGACTGGATGGGCTGTGCTTTGGTGAACTTTCTGCAAAGAGTAACTTGGGATTTTGCTTTATAAAGGTGCCAAAAGGGTGATGGCGAACACTTAGAACAGAGACTAACAAGATGACTTGCAATTGCAAAGCTTAATGGCAGTTTAGAGACACATCACACCATGTGAGAGACTCATTACATTATAAATGGGCATTAAGTATTATTAAGTTGCAAGTATGAGAGTATTTGCCCAACTTCCAGTTATGGCTTAAAGTTTAATGTGAGACCTGGGGGCATTCAGAGGAGACCATGCCCTTAATCCCCATCTTCACAACTAATCATATAGTGCTAACATTTTAAAATACCAGTTTAAAAAGGCAGTGATGTATAAAATTGGGGCTTGTTTGGTTTCAGTGCTGCAGGGAAATGTAAGGCAAAAATTAATTTGATCCCTATGAAGTATTTGTGAACAGAATTTTTGCTTTGCAGGAAAAAATGGGGGGGGGAGTGGTAGAGAAAAAAGGAGTCTTCTTAAGGAAGGGGTTTTGTCCATAGAGTTTCTGCATTTCCATGTGCTCTTTTTAAAAGGAATAGCAGCTATGTGAGTTAGTGCAAAGAACTTTCTCCCGTGCATAATGGTAGGGATTTAAATATATATGCTTAATATATATAATATATAATATACATATGTTAAATACATATATATGTATTTTAACTCCCAAGGCAAAAGAAAATATTTAAAGACATGTTTAATAAAATTATATTTAATAAAATATTTGCATGTGTGATACATTTGATCAGCGTGACTCTAAGAGTATTCAGAGATATACAAGAATCATTTTCTTATGTGGGAGGCAAGGAAAAGCTGCCAGCACCAACAGTTAACGTATCGTCTCGCCGTTACTACACGGAGGACTTGCGTTGATTGTGATTTTAAAGTATGTAGTCGGGAATTTAACTGAACGATATGACAGAATAGCTAACTAGAGAGTTCCCTCCTATAAAAGTCACCAGCATCTTCTTAGAATGGGACCCAAATCTAATTGTGCCTTTTTACCCAAATATAATAGCAATTGTGGACAAAGTTATTAGGGTTCCATATCTCAGGATACATTGTATTTAAAAAAATAATTTTATTTAACATGATTTCAGTAAGTTGGAAGAATTCATATAGACTTATTTGAATATACAAAGTCAGAACTTAAAAAAACCTAAGATAGCTCTGCTAGTATGTAAATGGGGGTTAGGGCCAGTAAGTATAAGGGAAGGGATTTCGTTGAGTTATGTAATGAAGTTCTAAGGAAGAGAGTCTACCATGCATTTTGATACATTAAGGTAATCACTGACTCAGCGCATGTGTTGACTTCACCACAGGGGAGCACTGGCAGCTAGCGAGCACCGTGGCAGTAAATTTGCGTATTATTCCTTCATGTAAAAATAGGGGAGGATGGTCAGTATCTACCCCATTTATTTGAGGTAAAGGCCTTCTCATCTCTTCATCTCCCCACCTGTCTGCTATGAGTAGAAGGATTTAATTGAAGATACCTCAATTCATTATTAATATTTTATAATAAGTTGTAAGAGAAAAATTGGGAAAAGAGAAGTGCAGAGAAGAGATAAAAGTGACTCTGAGCCAGGAAACATTTTTCTTATTGTTGATGGTTTAAACAGGTACTTTAAATATTATTACTAGCGAATATCAGCCACCTCAAAACATTCAGTAAATACTTTGTGTTTTGGAGGGGGACAGGCGTGCACTCATTGGTTTAACTGCGGCCTTCTTAATTTTTTACTTCTCTTCCTCACTGTAATCCTTTATACACACAGACCCTCTGTGTCTGGTCTCTCAAGGTGAAATACATCTTGTGAGTCAAATTACCTAGGACATTTGGAATATTTGTAACCTCAACTTGGTGTAACTAGGACTTTGGGGAAAAAATTAGGATTTAGATTTTTGTCAAAGGATCCTTGTCAGCTTAACTATTACACACAAGGTATCTCTACCCAGAAGCTTACCATAGGCATGGATCCTAATACAAAAAGAAGCACAGTGCAGATTTATAGAGGAACAAAAGCATCTTTGAGTCTCTTGCAAGTTTCTAGCTTCCTTTCATCCCACCAGGTTTTCTTCTTCCTTTTTTTCTTTTCTTTCTTTCTTTTCTTTTCTTTTCTTTTCTTTTCTTTTCTTTTCTTTTCTTTTCTTTTCTTTTCTTTTCTTTTCTTTTCTTTTTTTTTGCTATGAGCTGGCAATCTACCTCATTTGAAGTTTTCTGGAACACCGTTTAACAATAAATGATTTACTCTAGAGCAGATCGAGAGCGCTGGCTGTTTGCTTTGCTCTGATTGGGCTATTCAGGGCTGCTTGTGAAGAGGCGCTCCAATCCTGACATCTGTTCTTCCGCGATGCTCAGAAACACAAAGCAAGCGTTTTATTTGAAAAGGACAACTCCAAGGGACTTGAGTAACCTTTTATCTTCCATACAGAATCATTAGGAGCAACCATAGAGTTGTCAATCCAGATGTCCCTGTATTAACTTGACTTTTCTGTTCTGCAGCCAGAAGTGGGGGGTAAAGTGAAAATGGTCATTGGAGGAAATAAATAGATAGATGATAGATAGATAGATAGATAGATAGATAGATAGATAGATAAATAGATATTTTATTTTTAAAGGGCTTCTTTCTTATAAACATTTTCCAGGAAATAAATCGGCTTGTACTTTTCACCTCTAGTTACAAATGGTTTCTTACCCAGGTATTTTCAGTCAGCTATTAAATCTGAGGCAGCTCAGATGCAAGCTGACAGCTGTAATTTCTTTCTGTAGAGAGGCTGTTTTATGTGTCACAAGTGTTCAATACATGTTTGATAGAAGTTTATAATGTGCTACGAAAGCCTACGCCCCGGACCAGGAGGCGGAGTGGTTCCCGGGCTGGGAGCTGCCGATACTGTCGTGTAGGATATTTATCTTTTCCACTTGGGGGGCCGCACTGACACAGCTCCATAACGAGGTGCTGACTGCGGTCTGCAGGTCTGGGAGGACTTGCTGACTTATTTTACTTTAAAATGGTGAAGAAGAAAAATGACATTGTAGGGCTCCTCCTTCAACATTTTTCATTGTGTCTTTGGCCAAGGTCAGTGCGTCTTCACCTCAAATTATAAAAGGGGAGAAACACGGTTCCCCTCTCCCCTGCTCCCTCCTCTTCTAAGACTGGAGTGTGTGTCTGAATGGCCAGGAGGGTTTGCTGAAGTGCGGATGGCTGGGATTCACCTCAGGGATCCTGATTCTATGGATCTGGGGTAGGGCCCAAGTTTCCCTATTGGGAACAAAGTTCCAGGAGAGGCCTAGTTTCCAAGGGACCACATTTTGAGAATCACTGTACTTGAGAGAGGGTATTTTAGAAAACTGTTTCAATATTATGCCATCACATGGCCATCTGTTATAAGTGACTTCTTGGTAGAGGAAAATTTAAGGAATTGAGAGTAGTTTGTTCTTCAGTTCCTGATTAATCTCTTAATCAGTCAGTGAGTGCTCATTGGACTTCGGTATGTTGAGCCTTCTTCTGTACTTCAGTGCTGACCGAAGTCCATTCTTTGTTTATCAGAAGGTCTAAGCAAAGTAGTTTAGACCAGTAAACAAAGTAGTGTTCCAGAATCCAGAAGTTCATTTAGACTGTTTCATTTGTATTTGCCATATTTCAAGGAACTTAAAATATGCAGAAAACCTAAAATGCCATCTAATTCAGTCCATTGCTTTCCAAGCAGAATCAAACTTGAAAAAAAATGATTGTCCTGTTTTTCTGCCTGACCTGTTTTTTTATTGTTCTGTTACAGTTGTTCCAATTTCTCCCCCATTGCTCTCCTCCCCCCTCCCCCTCCACCCCCGGCTCCCACAGTCCGTCCCCACCCTGTTGTCCATGTCCATGTGTCCTCTGTACATGTTCCTTAGCTGCAGCCTTCCCTTTCTTTCCCCTGTTTTCCCCCTCCCCCTCCCCTCCGGTCACTGCCCGTTTGTTCTTTGTTTCCATGCCTCTGGTGCTCTTCTGCTCGTCTATTTTGTTCATCAGGTTCCACTTACAGGTGAGATCATGTGGTACTTGTCTTTCACCTCGTGGCTTATGTCACTTAAGAGATTGCCACATATCTCATTAAACTGCCCTAACATCGCCAAGCTACTCTTTAATTTCATACTTATTTATTTTATTTTTGGTGTCTGGCCATAAGCCTCTTACAGCTAAGCCCATTTCTTCCATTTTGGCCCTGGGTAGGAACGGAAAGCTCCGTTTCTGGGCATGGTTCAACCCGTGTTCCAGAAGACTGTCGCTAATAAGCCCGGGGCCTGCCTTAACGGAGATTTATCCATTTGCGTTTATCTTTTCTGTTTGCTGATAGTTTCCCCTCATAAAACTGCTGTTCTGGGACTGAGAGGGCCAGAGTCTGAGAGAACTCTGTATTTGAACATAGGCTTTGGGGTCTTTTCCTAGGATTTAGATCTGTCCTCAGAAAGCCTATGAAAGTAAATATGAGGAGGTTTTATGGGCTGGCCATTATCAAAATTGGTCAAGGCTCTTGATAGGATTTGTTCTCACACTTTGTAGTTTCTCTAAAATTCTGAAATAAGATCATATCCATGACTTTTTTCAACCATTACTAACATAGTTCCTAAATTGATTACAAAACGTTTACTAAAGTAGCCAAATTATGTCATCTGGGTATAAACTTCTTACAAGGAAAAACAGCCAAAATGCTCTCATTGAAAGCAGAACAGATTTTTATTTGGACTTTGAATGATTTTGCACACTCTGTTTAGCTCAGTTACTCGTATATACTCATGTTAATGAGCTAAGGTCACGGGCTGACCTTAGGGGAGGCCAGTTAGCTTTGTCTTTCACTCTGACTACTCCCCTGCAAATACTGGCCTTTGGCTACAGGGAGGAGGTATGTTCAGAACTGGGGAACCCTGATGGCAATGGGCAGGAATCCAGGGAGGGTGGGACCTGGAAACTAGATGGTTCCAGCTGGGGCTCTAGAAGGTCATAGCAACGGACTCAGAAAATAGCCGAACAGTGAGATGCAGTGGTAGGGAAGCCTGTCCAGAAGTGAAATCTGTGTGAGGAGGAAGCTGGGTTGTGCTGAGGTGTGACGATAGCCTGTGGAGGAATCCAGGGGTGAATGCTAAGGTGCAGGGGCAGGAATCTAGTCCCTGGGAGGGAAAAATCAAAACCAATTACTTAAAGAATAATAGTAATATTTAATGAGCACCGTTAATGGACAAGTCGTTATTCTAAGCCAGTCTTCTAACACTTAAGTAGTTCTTATTTTAGATTCATTCACTGAGTTGTGGGGGCTAAAAAAAAAAGACTTTTTCCCCCCTCTCACCTTCTATGCTTTTCTAACTAGGCTAATAGTCAAATTAGCGGAGACAGAGTAACAGGAGAAAAATGTATAATGTTTATTACAGATGCATGGGCTGGGGGTGTCGTAAGATGAGGCCTGAAGCACATTGGGCAGCTGAGCTTTATATGCCAACATAGAGAAAGGAGAATAAGGCCATTTATAGGTAGCTGCGGAACAGCCTAACAGAGGGGACAAACAAGTTCTTGCTAGGCAACTCAGAAACATTGTAACAGCAGGAGAGAGGTGGGATAGAGCAGTGGGAGGTGGAGATCTAGCTACCAGGCTCTTGCCTTCCTATCTGATGTTAAGGAGAATATGTTAAGATTCCCTTTTCAAAGCAAGCCTTTCCATCTGAATCTCTTAGGTTGGAAGGGGACAAGGTCAAAGGTTCTTTCTGAATCTTTTGTTTCTTATTAACTGGCTTAAAATCAATATCCCAAAAGGTTCCCTTTGGTGGGGGCCAACTTTGGTCCTCTTCAGAGTACTCGTAAGGACTCTGCAGTGTGGATACTGTTATTAACATGTTTAGTAAGTGGGGAAAGAATATGCAGTGGTTAAGTTGCTCAAGGTAGCAGTTTATCATGGAGCCCCAAGAAGGAGGTACATTGTTAGTTTTAAAATGAAGAAATGGAAGCTCAAAGACATGAACTGTTCTGATTAACTATGAATGGTAAAGCCAGGATTTGAAGTGCAGCTTGTGACTCCAGAACCTATTCTTTTACTCTTTGCCTTACACAGGGGTGTCCAACCTGCGGCCCCCAGGCCACATGCGGCCCAGGATGGCTATGAATGTGGCCCAACACAAAATTGTAAATTTACTTAAAACATGATGAGATTTTTTTTTTTTTGTGATTATGTGTCATAATGTATTTAATGTGTGGTCCGAGACACCTCTTCTTCCAGTGTGGCCCCGAGACTCCAAAAGATCGGGCACCACTGCTAGAATCAATGGAAAAGGGAGCTCCAAATGATTGACTTGCTGCGGGGTGCTGCGCGGGAGCTCCTAGGACAGGGCCCAGTTACTGAAGGGTGGTACAAAGTTTGAATTCTGCAATTAGATGAGGTTGAACAGGCAAGATATCCAGCAAGGCAGGCTTGGCATTGAGCTCCTAACCCAGGTGTCTTTAAATACTCCCTGCCCAGGAAAAGGATCCCTGAAGACCAGGGTCTGTTGCATCCATGGGCAGAGGCTACTTTGGTCAAACAGGGAGTGAAAGGATTTGAGGGCGAGGTGGGAAGTAAGAGAGCAGGATTAGGACCGTGTGGATGGAATTTTACCTATGTTGGAAAATAAGTAAGAACTCACACTCATTATAGGACAATAAAGGATAAAACTTCTCATGTTTGAATATGAAACACCTGGCAACACAGGGCATTGCCTGTTATGATGTCATGAGAGAATGCGATATGGTGTATGACTAAATGAAGAGCATGTCTATCTAGAAAGTGAATTTTATTAAATTCCTCTAATTTCAGCAATCATTCCGTCCACAATTCCTGGGTGTGGCTGAACAATTACACAATGAAGGTTTCAAGGTATGCAATATATATTTTTTTACAAGTTGTTTTCTGTCAGCGTTGGACTCCATCCACATACTGAAAAATCATAGGGAATCAAATAGCTCAAAATATATTGTAACTTGATAGTTTCAAATGTCCAGTGGAATAAAATAGTTAGAAAGACCAGTTTTAAGTTTTAATATAGTTATCACAAACTTAGATATTAGCTTACACAGAATTGTGACAAAGTTCCAATGCACTTCCATATACTTTCCCTCCCCCTTTTTCTGTTTCAATATGTAGTCATAGTTTTCAGCTGCTACGGTTACAGGCGTAGCTCCTTTGCTATGAAGACATTCACAAGAAGCCTGGTTTAGCAACTCCCAAGGCTTGGGGCAGGGGGAGGGGGAGGGGACTGAGGTGGTGGGCTTTGTTGACCTCATAACAATGAATAATCAGCCATGCCTATATTTTTTATTTTTCTCCTTTGCAAAAGCAGTTACAATTGAGGTTATTACATTTTTGATCACTGTAAATACTTTCAAAATGTTTGAAGTGCCAGTCACTCTGGACACTGAGTCCAAATCTCTATTTACAGTATTGCATTGCTTCTCATATTCACCAGTTTCTCCTACACTCTGTTTTAAATGACATGTGTGTCCTAGTAGGCCTCTTTGCTTCATGAAAGCCTTCTCTGTGATACAGCGACTGACTTTTCCATTTTACATGCAGCTCTTTGCCACCGAAGCCACGTCAGACTGGCTCAATGCCAACAACGTCCCTGCCACACCCGTGGCATGGCCATCTCAGGAAGGACAGAACCCCAGCCTCTCTTCTATCAGAAAGTAAGGAGGGGACAGAGTTGTCTGAGATAACAAAATACAGGATTAACTTTGGAACCAGTGTGATATGAGTACTTCTGAATACTTCACCTCATCCTCTTGCAAGTCTTCCAAAAGTTCTCTTGGTCAACTAATTTAAAATGAAAAAATTGTGGATGATAGTAAAGTTTCATTCTCCCGAACTTTGCTACTACTCTGAACACACAATGCCATATGAGTGCATGGAGATGTGTAGCATCTTTCAAAATAGTTCCTAGTATGGGTGCTTTCCTTGGCAGATACTGTGATCTAGTGAAGAGAATCATGGGCGTGAAGACGGTAATGCAGAACTTTGTATTTGACATCAAAGTAGCATATATGCCTGTATGCCAAGTATAAGTTTGGCCAGCTGTCTTTCACTGAGGAAACGCATCAATGAATCAGTCAATTTATTGAGCACTTGCTACATGCAGGAGGCTGTGATGGGAGCTATAATAACGCAGTTCATTGGATTACCTAAGATGCCATTCTTTGCTCAGGTTGGGTACTATGCCTTAGGCTGCGTCAACATTAGATTTGTGAGACATGGTGTTTCAGCACACTATGTGGGACTTTGGGAACACCGTTATACAAACACAGAACTACCTGGTATAGGTAGATAATTCTCAGTTGCTCCAGGATATTACAGCTCATTGAATGGCTAAGTAATACCAAGTTCTATGCAATATAGTATTTGTTAGAGCTCCTAAGAAGGTAACCTATAAATTATGACCAAATTAATAAAAGAAGGGCAAATTTTTCAGACCTTAGTAGACTTCCTGTGATGTTATAAGCCCCTGCTTAGAGCTTTGTAAAACAATAATTAGCATTACTTCATGCTTTTGACATTTAAATGTCTCCTGTGTGTGTAACAGCCCAGCAACAGAATGTGAAATGGTTTAACTCAAAATCAGGTGACCTGCATTTTCATTCCATCATCTGAGACGCTCTGGCAGGCAGGCGGTGAAGTAAAGTTAATCTGGGAGGGGAAATAGGGGCTGGACAGGACTTAACGCTGGAGGAATCACCTCCTTATAAAATAAGTAAATATCTGTCAAATTACCATTTTTTACTATTGATAGATGGTATTTTTAAGAGAAAATAAACCTTTCCATTTAATTAGTTAGACTTGCACCAGAATACCTACAAGAACACAATTAAAAATTTTCACCCCCAAATAGTGTAATTGGAACATTTACTTAGAGGAGAACAAATGACAGTTAGCTAAGCCGTTGACTCAAAGGGTAAGAGTAATTTACTTTAGTATTTTAGAAACTAATTATAACATATGCATGGTCACCTGCAAGCTTTTGTTTGTTTTGTTTATTCCTCCAGACTGATTAGAGACGGCAGCATTGACCTGGTGATTAACCTTCCGAACAACAACACTAAGTATGTCCATGACAATTACGTGATTCGGAGGACAGCTGTTGACAGCGGAATTGCTCTCCTCACTAATTTCCAGGTATGTTCTTTTTCTCAAATACAGGCCACCTGAGGATTTTCATTTCTGGGCCTCCCTGAAGAGTGCTCATCGACCTATGCACATCTCCCCCCCCCCCTTTTTGTAATGTGCAGGAAGGAGAAGGATTTCTAAGTAGAAGCTAAAATAATGATGCTATTATGGTAGGTCAGGGCCTACCCGAGACAGTTGGTGATCAAGCAATCGAGGTAATCAGAAGGCACGAATTGCCGTGGCTCTCTCATTATTCATACAGTTATCCTTTAAATAAAAAGTGTGGTGTGGTGTGGGGTAAAGGCGCAAACTGTTATTCCATTGTTTGTCACTGAAAGTCACCACCTGCAGGCGATGCGTTAAGGATAATGGAGGATTCAGGCGCAGTGCAAGCACTTGCTCAGTTTACAGAATACGATCACATGAGGCATGTTCAGCTGCACTTGGATGTGGCTCACCAAGTTCTTTATCACGGGAGGGGGGTGGGGAATTTTTCTTCAAGGCTCATTCACTTTCTGCCCATCGTATATTTTCCCAGAGTCGGTTTTAATCCCTATTTAGGGGGTGGGAAGTAGGGGTGTGGGATAGACTTATTCGTGGTGAGGTCTGAGAAACAGCAGAAAGTCCCCGTGAAATGAAAGGTTTCGTTCCTTTTATCCCACGCTCCTTTGAAAACGGGGAGTGGAAACTGTGACTCTTCACTCTTGCTTCATTAAACATTCACTTTCATATCATCTGGGTGCTAAGATTCCTACTCTTACATTTTCAGGTGACCAAACTTTTTGCTGAAGCTGTGCGGAAATCACGCACTGTGGACTCCAAGAGTCTTTTCCACTACAGGCAGTCCGGTGCTGGGAAAGCAGCGTGAAGTCCTGGACCTGGCTCCATTCCTACACTGACCTCAGCCACACGTTACCCTGGGCAACTGATTCCCGACTTCCTTTCCCAAAGATGAATATTGATACCAAACCTTATTTCTGTTTACTCAGTTATGCCTTAATGTTCTTCTTTCACCATTAAATTGTCAGCCACTTTTCAAAAACCCTACAGAGTGTCCTTCCTCAGTGACTTGTCGTTCATGAGAATGCATCTCTTTACTAGTGCCTTATTTTTGGTGGGCTGAGCTTCCCTAGATGCTTACTTGCAGCTAACATTTTATGGTGCTGATTCATGATAATCAAGGTAGAAAAAGTCACTGCTCTATTTTCTGAACTCTTTCTATGTATACTTCACAGACACTATTGTCATTGTTTTTAGATAGCATCTGCCACACTTGGGACACTCTAACCAGGCAGAATACTATAAAGGTTTGTTAAAATGAAATTTGGATTTAATTTATGAAGCCCTTCATCATGATGCTTGTTTATTGCTCCTTTTTAATAATCACTCTATCTGGCTCATCCAGGGATATCATCATTTCTTCCCACACTACTGAATTTGAGAAGTGTGGCAGAGGTCTTTAAAAAATGGATTGCTTTGCAGGACAGTCGTTTGCAGTTTTGTGTTTTGAAGTATGTCAGCAGATGGTGGATACCGCTGAGGTGGTTTTATTTCTGTTGTTTGAATTTTTAACCTGAGCCAAGTGAAATCTTCAGATTTATGCCATCTCCCCACCTCCCCCTACTTCTTGCCAATTTTGGATACACTTGGGAGTTACATTCATCTGGTCCTGGTTATGGATTCTGATGATCTACTGAGGCCCACAGTGCACTGTGACCTCCACACATTTAAACACAAGGTCCCCAAACCCTCTGCATACCTGAAAAGGCCTTCCTTCAAGGCAGCCTTTGTATCTTTAAACTTTTTGTGTTATTACAAGTGCTCTAATTGTGAACTTTTAAATAAAATACTGTTACGAGTCACAGTAGTCGTATTGTTGCGTTCATTTATTTGTTTTACGTTGATGTATAAAATTAGTTCACCTCTCTGATGAAACAAAGTTTGGGGCCAGAATGATATCACTTTTATTTTCTATACAAAGACATAGGGTATAAGCAAATTAATATTAAAAATAATTAAGCCCAGGCTGTTGTGTCTTTTTTCTTGTTTCCCTCTTGTTTATAAGTCTCATTAAAAATTTTATTATGTAGTTATATGGTTATATACCACCTTTGATCCAGATACTTTCAAATATACAGTCATAACCACGTGCTGACGAAAGACTGCCACACATATATAATGAACACTTACCCAAATATCTGGCATAACATGGAGAAAAGTACTTAGACCCAATCAGGGGATGATTCATGCTGTCTGGGGGAGACAGTGCTGATTGCTGCAGTGATATCACATCCTAGAAATACCACCTAAGTGTGACTTTGTGGAGGAACTAAGCTAGTGATGACATCATAGCTTTTATCCCTTCCCTCTCAGTCCACAATCAACATTTACCACTTGACATTTTACTAGACCTGGATGAAGGCTTTTTAAATTCAGTTTCCCCTTTTCTCCCACTTGTTATCACTGTGAGATCATTATTTATTCCCTGCAATATAATATATTTCCTGATCATTCCTTTACTTTCCTGAAATATTTAATAAATTTCTGCAATGTTTGGTGGGGGATATACCATGATCCCCTCTATTCCTGTTATTCTAGTACTTTTCTGATCCTATACAACTTATCACCATGACACCACAGCCCCATCATGACATGGGGAACATGGGGAATACCTGCTCTTCATCTGGCTGCTCTAAGTTAACATAACCCGTTTAATGCTCAGTATATCTCTCTGAGTAGATGTTGTCATAGTCTGTACTATAAACTGACCAAGTCAGACAAAATGCAGTCTCTTTGTTTTGATCTCATATTCTAATGAAGACAGACATGTAAAAAAATTACTTCTCATAGTGAAGAAAGTACTTAAACTGCCCGAAGAGATCAAGGAAAAGCTGTTCTGGTGAAATGGACTCCTGTGTGGTCTTGAACAGCATGCCGTAGCCCCCCTGGCAGGCCAGGGCATCAGGGCACTCATCGGAGGCGTGGCTGGCTATCAGGGTGCGTGTGGAGGGAGAGGGCTGGGGCCGAAGTGGAGACTGACGCTTCATTGTGCATGTTTACACCACGTGGAAGTTCTAAGACTTCATTTGGAAATAATCTGGGGACTTAAAAATGCAGCAGTAAAAATAGTACAGCCTTTACCCATATTTGCCTACAGGTAATATTTAGCCCTATTTGATTCATCATTGTTTGCTCTCCCTGTCATCTCTCATCTAACTATCATCTATCTCTCTATCAAAACACACACGTACACACACAAACGCACACAGAATAGAAGGGAAAGTACACTTTGGCAAAAAGTAAGCAGGCTACAGGTAGCCAATTTAGATATGTGATTCATACTTTGAAACAGAATTACTTGCAGAAATTACCAGAAGCTCAAAACAATACTTAACTTCTTGTATTGTGGACATTTAACCAGGTTCTCAATTTTTATATTAATTTCAACAGACTATTTGCATAATGCAGGAAATGAGGAGAATAATAATAGTTAATCAAGCAGCATTGTTTCTAAATAAATCCTGTATTATTGTTGGTAAAATAAAGGGTCTTTGGAAAACCAGAAACAAGATATACTCTCTCCGTGGTGCTGAAAATGGAATTACATCACTTTGGGGTTTTGCTGTCTTCCTGTTTTCTAACGGTCAAAACTTTAAAAAGACTTAAAGAACAAGTAAGTAATGCCCTGAAAAACTTTGGTTGGATGAGAGAAATGCAAGAAAATGGAAGCAGATTTGTGTTCAGATTTGGCACAACTTTGTCCTTTGGTACATTTTTATCCTTTCATATAAACAAGTTAACACACATTTTAAATGGCTGAATCCCTTATGGATCACAAGTGCAGACAATATAAGGTCTATGTCTGTAGAGCTGAGTAGAAAATCGAAGTAGCTCTTTCCATACTGAGAATTTAATAGCAGGCAAGGAGGACCGGCTCTACTGGGTTGGGTGAAAGGGGCTCAGCCAGGTTGTGAAGTGAAGAGGAATAAAGAATGATCCGTATATAGATTTTGGATTTTATGGCTTTGGAAAGGTGAGTAGAATATTTTTAACTGTACTTTTGTCAAACTTTCCTCTTAAACAGCATTCCCATTGGAAACTTTTAAAACCAGCTACGACATTCATTTATCTCAACAGCTGCAGGTATTTGAACCTCAGCTTCTACAGTGTCCACAGCCTCTTGAACAATGAAAGGAAAAATTATCAGAGAAACAAAGCATGCTGAATTCAGTTAAGTGCTCTGTAATTACACCCAAGTATTACCATTTGGCTGCTGGTGCGGCACCCTGGTGGCACAGGTGCCGTAAATGCTCACACACAGACAGTCGAATCCACGAAGACCTTTCATTACATATCTTTTGAAGCACCCTTAGCTTGGAAAGACTAGCTCAACTTTATTTCTCCCCCTCTTTCTCTCACTGCTCCTTCAACTTTGTTCTCATGTATAAAAATTTCTATTTTTCTTAATGAAGATTACCATGTGATTTTACAAGAAGCTGTTGCAAGTGGTGAGTATGAAGGTAATGTGGCAGGAGCAAGTATGTTATCCTCCTCCTAAGTGGCTTCCCGGGCTCTGTGAAAAATTGGTAATAATTGTCCCTACTTCTCTTGTGCATAAGGTAGGGTGTAATTGTTTCAGAAAAAGAGTTTAAGTACCTACAGCTGTTGAGATCAATGCAGTAATGAGGGGAAAAAACCAGCAAGTCAAAGTCAGCACCATTCGTGCATGCTTCTCTTAAGGATCATTTTTGAGTCTTTACAACTTTCATTTTATAAAGGACTTGTATCCATGAACAGAACTATTGATTGTTGACCAAAACAAAGGTAGGCTTTTCTGGTAGCAGAGGTCCACTTTTCCTCTCCTGAAACTTCCAGCCTAGCTAATTATTTCTTTATGGTGTTCCCTAAAAGGAATGCACAACCCACACAGGAGTGCTTTTGTTCATCAAAAGCAAAACACTAACAGTCTCATGAAACAAAGCCGCTTGTGTCCTCAGAGGACAGTGTCCCACACAAAGCTGAGTGCTGTGGGCGGCCGTAATGAAGGCAGGCAGAAGAGCAACATGTAGAAAGGGGAGGGAATTAAAAAAAACTCAAGATGGATTATTAAAGGAGAGAAATAACTTGAAAGATATGTATTTTATTCATAAAAATACATTTGAATATGCAGTGTCTAAATGACCACATTTTTTCTTTCTAAAATTTAAGGGCAGTGAAGGATCTCTTCTGGGGAAGCTCTTCTACCTGCTGATGGGAGATCCTGAAGGGCAAAATATGGCAGGAATTTGAGGTCCTTCGCATGACAGAAATATTCTGCTGTTTTCCATAACTCTTTACCAATTTCCACCTAGAATGCTGTGAATAAAATTTATGTGGAATAATTTAATTTTACTGTAACATTTATTTGAATCTCTCCATTCTAGAGGATTTACATATAAATCCTTAAAATGTTTTTTAATTAAATTGAAGACATAATATCATATCATTTGCCAGGTTTGGTATACTTTCTTTCCCAGTCATGATTAAAATATATAGGGAGCTTTGTGGGGAAATGGGGTGTTTGCAGTTAAAATGTGAGTAGTAGTTTTTAGATATTTTTAAAACCATGAGGCAAAAGTATTTAAGGAAAATTAGGCTCATACTTTATTTATTTTATCAAAATAAGATAAAGCATAACTGACTTGACTTTCCCAGCATTGGGGCCTCCAGAGCCAAAACCACCTTTTGTTAAATCTCTCCTTGCCTGTCTTATGGTACTTTGTGAGGTCCTGTTTGCCTCAGGAGTAGTTCACTAACTCCAGTGCCTGGTTGAAGTCTAGATGTGTGAAGCCCCAGGGATTTCTGAATGCAAGCAGATGGTGCTCAGTAGATTGACTCATCAGGGAATGGTCCATGGCTTACTTTATGTGAGTTTCCCTGTGCGAATCTCTCTGGAAGTTTGGTATCAAACTGATATTCCCAGAATTACATGAAACAACAGGTTCTTGGGTTACTCTATGCATACTAGTGTTCATATGATGGAGTTGGTTTTAACCAATTATGGTTTTTGTCGACCCATTGAGGTTACCCATCATAAATGATTCCAGATTATTCAGCATCCCTTTTTCTCAAAGTGAAACCTAGAACTGAGAACCAATCATGAGTCCCTGGTACTTACACAGGTATATGGAATGTACAGACATGTTTTTTATTGATTTTTGTATTTCTCAAATGGAGAGAGAGAGAGAGAGACTGACTCCCTCCTGGGGGCCATGGGTCATCTGGCCCACAGAAAGGACAGGCCAGTGCACCATCTGAGTGCAGGACCCAAGCAACAAGCAATGAGCCAGAGCATGTTTCTTTGTTTCCCTCAGTTTTGATGTGAGAGGGCCAGGCGCTGTCTCAGAATGACCAATTTACTTCCTAAACTTTCCCATGCTTTTGGTGGGTCCACCTCCCAATCAACTCCTTCTTTGTCCGAGCTAGACTGACAGGATTCTTCTGGTCAGCATCTTCCCCTGCCACCATTCTGACTTCTACGGCACATGTGCCTGCTTTCCCCTGGTCCTACCCCCAAT
This sequence comes from Anoura caudifer, assembly GCA_004027475.1. Taxonomy (NCBI): domain Eukaryota; kingdom Metazoa; phylum Chordata; class Mammalia; order Chiroptera; family Phyllostomidae; genus Anoura; species Anoura caudifer. The sequence goes on along the minus strand of PVKU01000579.1, from coordinate 186,059 downwards.
CTGGTAGGAAGTGTGGCGGGTAAGGGCCTTTCCCCTTATCCAATTATATTTCTAGCTTCTGATCACTTGGAGGCCATATGCATTCATCTTTCTAGCCCTTAGCCAGTCAGTGTAAGAACCTCCTGGCTAGTGGGAAAGACTCCCCTGAATCTGCCACTTCTCGAGGCTGACTGGCTTCACCATCCTTGAGAAAATGCTCTGCGGTAGCTGGGCCCAGCCACTGCTCCTGCTGGGGAAGGCAGCGCCCTGCCATTCTCGGTGTCTGCCAGGGTTCCCACGGCCTCTGGGCCAGGCAGAGGCATCGCGGAGACACTGCGATCCGCCAAGTCTCTGGGCTCAGAGCCTCATGGGCAGAGGGGCACCCCATCCTCCCTGCAGCTTAGCACCGTCTGCCCAGCACTGGAGAAGGGGCAGGCCGAGGGTACAGGCTCCCCCACCATTAACAGGAACGTAATTATAGTAGATGTTCAAAACTGTTGAATCCCTAAAATTTTGGTTTTGAAAAATGATTGTGGTGAGAAGTGTTAGATCAGAATAATTATGTTCCTATCCTTGTTTTTAGTTACAAGTTCCTATCTCCTCTTTTGATTACAGGGACCTTCATCTAGTTTATGCTGGGCCTCTGGTTTTAACTTTGCTCTTCATGTATTCAGGAATCTGGAGCAATTTGTAAAAAAATAAAAATAAAAAATAAACACACACACACTGATAAACAGTAATTTTCTCAAATCTTAAATCTACTATCCCAGGTCACTGGAAGTATATTTTGTTTATTGTTTCAGGAATCTTATGAATGCTTGTGTACATCTCCATGTCCATGATATTAAATAAGCAAGTATTAACCTCAGAAAATTATATTTTATCTATTGTTAATTTATTCTTTCTTCATTATAATTTTTTCATGGCCACTGAACAGTCCTTTTACTTTTTCAATTTCTTATTATAGACTATTTCACACAATATTTATGCAAATATATTTTGGAAAGAAAATACAAGGGGGGAACCTAAAACAAACTGTAACTATCTTCTAGCAGTTGGTCCCCTCATTGTACTGGCTTCCCCCACTATGTGTGTTTTAGGAACCCATCTGTATCAATGTACCAGCTGGTGTTGTTACGAGAGGCTGCATTTAGCTTGAGTGTATTTTTTTGAAGACTCTTTCAACACGTTTGCCCGTTTCATGATGGGTGATTTACAAGCACATCTGCCCACAAGGCGCTGAGTGTTCAGCAGTTGCTTTCTATAAAAATGGCATGACCCCTTTGCCCCACCCTCCCTGTTCACTGAATCTTGCCCAAAGTGACTTTCATTTTTGTTTCTCCAGATGAAAAAAGTCCTTGAAGGGAGAAGTTTTGCCTATGTGGACAAGTTGAAACAAAAAAATAGCAGAAGTATGAAAAGGCATCAAAATTGACTAATTCAAAAAATGTTTTGAGCCGTGGAAAAAAGTCTTGATAGGTGTATTGCATCAAATGGAGAGTACTTTGAAGGTGACTGAAGTTTAAACATGTAAGAATAAATACATGTTTCTATAAATGAATTCTGGGGTTTTTTGGGTCCCTCCCCTTATAGACAATTTAAGAATCTGTAGTTTTTTTGTATATAGTATCACTGCATCACTTTTCTTTAACCCCTTTGTGCCTTAAATTTATTCATTAATGTTACAAATATTTATTGAGTAGCTAATTTAAATAAAATAGAGCACTTTTGTGCTCATGAAACTTACAAGTTGGAAAAGCAGAGAGTATTTTACAAAAATTATGATAATAGAGTTTGATTAATGTAGTGAAGGATGTTTAGGCGCTATATGAACACCTGCCTGGGAAGATGAGGGCAGGTTTCCATAAGGAAGTAACATCTAGGCTGAAACCTGAAGGATAAGCAAAATTTTTCCAGGTGAAGTAGTTGCAGTGTGTTCTGCCGTGTGTACAAAGCAGGAACGATATGCATGAAGACCCTGAGGCAAAGAAAACAAACTCTGTTTGAGGAAATGAAGGAAGTCGAGTGTGACCAGAGCACCGAGCATGTAGGGTTGTTGGTGAGGCTAGGGAAACACGCTAAATCATAAGAGCCCTGTAAGATGTGCTAAGGAGTGTGAACACTTTTTTTTAAGGATAGCAGGAAGCTGTTGAAATGTTCTAAGGTAGAAGGTGATGTAATTACATTTGCATTTTGGGAAAACTTGCTTTGATTTCAAAATAGATGGGCTGAATAAACCAGACATAGAAGCAGAAAAACTAGTTAGGAGATATTACAATATGACAATGATCCAGTAGTGGAGGGGGGGAATCTTGTGAAGTGTTTGGATGAGTGAGAGGGATACTCAGATTCAGAGCCCCTCATTCTAGTAGCCTGGGCAAATAGGTGAGACATCACACAATGTTTTTTGGGTGCTAGGTAACCCAGAAATTAGAGCAGGTTAATGACCGAAAATGGTAAGTTTTGTTTTAGGCAATGAGTTTCAACTGTCCATGAGAGGCAAAATGGAAAATGGTTTATAGTTAGTGGAGCCAGTCTTCTTGGGCTTGAATCTAGCCTCTGACACTCAGTAGCTATATGATTTTGAGTGGGTAATTTCAATTTTCCATATCTGTGTTTTCTCTGCAAAATGGGAATCATAATACCTACTTCTAGGTTGTTGTGAAGGTTAGACTGAGAAAATGTAAGTTACGCTCTTGGTGCGGAGCTAGGTGCTAGGTGCTAGGTGCGGAGTAAGTGCTCAGTATTAGCCGTTATTATTGTTGTTGTTGTTCATTGTTACGAAACATGCAAACAGAGATGTCTAGAAGGAAGTTGTGTTTTCATTTTTAAAGATTGGAAATATATCGGTTATCATGAAGTACATATCTTATTGACTATCTATTATATTCTGGGGAAAAAATGAATCCTAAAAAAGGGACATTCTAATAGTTATCATTGACCTCTAAGCAGTGTAAAAGTAAAACTGTACACTATTAAAATGCTTAAAGATCCATGAGTAAAATATATTTTAGGAAGGTAAAATTGAAAACTCTTCTTTCTTTTGGCCACTGCATTAAAAAATGTATTTCAGCACCATGTTCTACTACTTGGGCAAAGACAGCAAATTTTAATACTCTGCAAGATCAGATTAACCCCACTTTAAACTTTGGTATGTCCATCAGAAATAATGTAATTATACTGAAAAAACTGTAAAAATAGAAAGAGTAATTCAGTTGCATGCATTTGAATCCCTGGAATGGACTCAGCGACAGTTTGGCAGACAGTCTCTCTGTGTGATGGGGCTGGACAATGTGGCGTGCTGGGCCGTGTGGGTGCTCTGCCATCAGGGTGTGATCAGGTTGGAGCCCAAATGTAACTTGCGTTTTTAGGGTTTTATGGGAAGGAGTGATGGCATGTTGTAGTTGGTAGTCAGACATGTATTTATTGCCATGAGTTGACTGACTAACAGGACCACTATCATTTTAGGTGGACAGATAATAGTAATGTTGTTAATAACGATGAATCTATTTTGAGCCCTTACTCTGTATCCTGTGCTATGCTGGCATTTGAATTGTGTGATTTAACCTTAATGCTCACAACAGTCTTCATTTACAGATGTAGAGGAGAAAAGGTGACTGCCCAGGATCATGCAGAGGTAAAGGTGGAGTATAGGAGAAGCAGGGGGTCTCGGAAGGAGATGGAGCTGCAGAGGACACAACCAACCAGAGCAAGGGGGATATCCAAGGGGTTGTGAGGGGAGGGCAGAAGGAGTGGACACACAGATAAAGGAAGAGTTGGATGTTGTCTGAATACTTATTTGGTCACATGAACTGATTTTGGATCCGTGAGATGTAACATGTCACACGTGATATAGTCATAAGCCCTGTTAGCTGGTGGCTTTTCTGTGGACCCAGACAACAAAGAAGTCTGCCCAGGCAGCAGCCAGCTTGTGCGGACACATTCCTGAGTACCCTGGAGACGCACTCTGAGGGGACGGTTATAGGGAGAGTCAGTGCTGATTTAGCTGGATCCCCGTAAGTAAGTGAAATATGCTTATAACTGTGAAATGACTTTTTAGGGGCCTGGGGACTTAAGTATTATGTGATAAAAAAAAGTCAGAATACCACATCTGAGTCCATTCTGACAAAGCCAGATACCGTATTCTGTGTGATTATCCACTGCTGCATAAAAACTTACCCTAAAACTTAGTGGCTTAGAACAATTATTTTATTATATCTCATAATTTATGGGTTAAAAATTTGGACCAGACTGGGCTGTATTATTCTTCTGGTTTTGTGACATTGGCTGAGGTCATTTTGGGTACTTAGCTAGTAGCTGGGCTAGCTTCAAAGGCCCCAGATAACCTTACTCCCCTGGGCAGTGCCTTGGGAAGGATGAGTGGAAGAATGAACCCAGCCGAGACCCTTGACCAGAGTGTCTACATTTGGCCTGTCCAACATGGTAGTCTCAGGCAGTTAAACTTCTTAAATGGCTGTTGGCTCCCTCCAGAGTAAGCGTTTTGAAAGGCCTGAGGGGAAGCTTCAAGTCTACTTATGATCTATCCTTGGGATTCCAAGAATGTCACTTCCTCTGCATTGAAATTGGTCGAAAAAATCATTAAGACCACTTCAGATTCAATGAAAGAAGAATTAAAGTCCACCTCTAAATCAGAGGAGCAGCAACGATTTTGCGGCCCTATTTAATTAATCATGCCCCCTGACTTTAATTATAACTTGGGAATCATTTGAATTAATCCAAAGCCTGAAGATTTCTGTGCACTGTCGCCATCACAGCTGCGAACACCACCCATATCACTAATCTCGTCAGCAATATTTGAGCAATATTTTCTTATTTGAAGACTTACCTGGGTTTCCCATAGCACAAAAATAATGTTTTGCTGTTGAAGACTAGGTGGTACTTTAAACTCAACTGGGGTCACAATCTGTATTAATAGTGATTTTGACTGATTCAAGAGCAAGAAGATCTTTGCTGGGAAGATCTATCTGGATGAAGTTTAGAGAAGAGACTGTTGCATAGCTGGAACCAGACTCTTTGTGCTTTAGCTTCCACACTGGTAAAGAGGCGCAGAATAGTACTGAGCTTATGAATTGTAGTATAAGTAAGTAAGATAATCCATGTGGGCTTCGATAGTAAAGCACTTGGACATAGCAAAAACATTTAATAAATGTTCTTATAATTTTTAGCAATAAACTGCTGATTTGGGGGCATAGCTTAATCCTTTGTGGACAGAAAGGTCAGCAAATCCATGATATCCTTGTTAATACACTTTCAGGGGATGACATTATCACTCACAAACAACAGTTGGTCCACTATAGAATCTGACAAGATCAGAATAAATTTTGAAATCTTTTGTCTTGTTTTCATGCCAACCATAGAGGTACAAAAAAAATATCAATGTAGAGACAAATATCCAGGTGTTCAGAGATAGAGGGCAATACTTCTTTTAATAGAAAATAAGGATAGAAGGTCTCTAAGGTACAGAGAATGCCAATTATATCAAGATACATCCAAGAATTTGGTTGTTAACTAATTGTTTCCGAAATATGGAACTAAACTGAAGTCAATGGGTGCATTTGATATACCACTACAAAGCAATGCTATACCAAAGCTACTTAACTAAAAATAAAATGATATTTAAAAAAATTGCCTTTTGGAAAAATAGCCTCAACAAATTTAACTCACTAGCTACAGTCCAGAAAAAAATCCTATTAACTATAATTGGTGGGTTCTTAATTTCTAAGAACTCATAATTAAATTTTATTGTCTTATAAGTGATTTGGATTAATTACATCCATAATGGACTGATGCCTACTCTCCCCCCCCCCCCTTTAAGAGAGGAGATGGCAGTTTCATAGAATTCAGTCATTTATTGCAATCCTCAAGCCTTTTGTCTCCTGCCAAGGCAAATTTGCTATAAAGCTCCAGTTCCTCTTAGGATTTACTGAAAAGTGACAGGTGTTGATATGCTGGTATCTTTCTCAACAGATCCGAATGAGCTAAACAAAATGACTTCCATGCCCATTTAGGCAGAAAAATAAATGGGGACACCAGCTAATGAGGGAACGCAGAGTTAGCTGGACTCAAAGCATTCCAAGCTGTTGGCAGCTGGAATCAAAAAAGGATTCATGCAGACAGTTGCTCATGTTTATTGCTGAACATGAAATCAGAAAGATGCTTCATCTTCCCCACAGGTGCAAGAACATATAGTTATTAATTACAGCAAAGCACATTTATTGACACCCCAAGCCTATAAAATCTCACACTCAGCAAATGGCTTTCCAAGCTCATCCAAAAAGCACTTTAGGATCAATACAAAAGCATTGCATAGTTGATGGATCTGTGTCTAGTAAAATTCTGTATCCTGAAAGCATGGCATAAACTGTCTCTTAATATTTATATATTTGAACATCATCGATAGTTCTTTGTCTTTGTAGTAAACCTATTAGATAAAAAATCATTAATTTCCTATTGCTTTTATAGGTGTATTCCAGAATATTAGGAAGACTGAACAGATTTGTTTCTTAGAGGTTTTAAAAACAAAACTACCCCTTCACTGAGCAGTTTGCTCATTCATATTAATTTACTAAAGGTCTATTGAATACCTATTATGTGACAGGTACTATTCTAGGTGCTATGGAGAACATACATGCACACAGAGGCACTTAAAAATCTTATGGGATCTATAGCATGAAAAAAAAAAAACAGAGCATACTATAAGAGAGCATTTGATTGAATGCTGAATTACAACCAATGGACTTTAAGAGCTAAAGATTTGCGAGAGTAAACAGAGAAGGGGATCCTCAGCTAATCTGTCTACAGATCTTGATGGCCATGTATACTTTATATATTTATTCTTTTTCAATTCAATTTGTCTCATTACAAATAGGATTTTAGACAGCTTTCAGAAATGCACACTGTGCAATATGTTAGGATAAAATAAAATAAAGAGATGGATAAAATGATACTAGGCAATAACTCTAGGGGTTAGTTCTGAACTCCAAATGTGCTCCATAAATTTCTGTCTGGCTTTTAGAGATGGGCCTCAGATTTGGTCCTGTGGTTTTTTTTTTTTTGTTGTTGTTGTTGTTTTGTTTTTTGGTCAGCAAGGAATAGAAAAAAAGATGAAATACAAGAGATGTATGATCCCAGGTCAAAGCACAAAATTCCTAGCTGCTCTTGTATATAAATATGCAAGATAAATATCCCCTATAATTCTTTTAGAGGAGTACTGAGGGATCTATTCAATTAAATCCTCAAAATTTTATTATAATATAAAAGCTAGTTTTTATGGTTGCTTGCCCGTCAATGTAGGTCACTACTCTGATGACCTAGTTTTATTTATTTATTTAAGAAATATTGAAAACATTTACTGAGTGCTCTCTATATGCTGGATGGACACTGTTCTAGACACTAGAAATAGATGGGTAAATGAGACTCACAGATGACATACTGTTTGGAAAATAGGTGCTACACAAATCACTAAACATTTTAATAGTGATAAATGTTACGAAAATGATAGAACAGGGTTAAGTAAGGGTTAACTAAGGGACCGAGGAAGGCCTCTTGGAAAGATGATAATTGAGGCACATTTAAACGATGAGAAGGCCCCAGTCTTGACAAAGTTAGGAGGAAAGCTATCACAGGCTTAGAGAACAGTAGTTGCCAGGTCCCAGAGTGGGGAAAAAAACAATCTCGGTGAATTGGAGAGACAATAAGAAAGCGGGTGCTGGTGGACCATTAATGAAACAGAGAAAGGCCTAGTAATTTATGGTAAGACATGTGGATTTTATTCTAGTGCAATGGGAAACAGGGTATATGATTTGAAATATCTAGAAAAAAGATAATTGGAATCCTCTTTGAGTTTTATTTCTCATTCCAATAATCGTAAAGAATGGAACATCAGATGATTTGAAAATATCTTCTCTGGAAAATTTTACGAGGCAGAAATTCAATTAAGGTCAGGGCTCTTCCTCACTTCTAATGGCTCTCTGAATTTAGGTAGAATATTTGACAAGCCATATGATTCCAAAGCAATTTAGTGTCAAGCCCATTCCATCAAATGGATAAAAGGGCACTCGAGTTCTCAGAACTATATAACGTGGTCATAACAATTTGAGTCTGGAAAAAAGTCAAAGCAGGTGTTCCCAATTGTTCATGGTTGTCATAAACATATCAATCAGGCAACAAGAGAATGCTTATTAATCAGACTTTTCCTGGTACACCTACAAGATAAACTGGTTGCAAAAATATACCCCTAGGTAACTAAATGAATTGACCTATGATATGAAGTTGTTAATGATAAGCCAATTAAGCTTTGGAAGTCTGCCAAATGATTGTTAAAGCTTTTGAGTAGATGTTATTAAGCCATACTTTCCGACAGTAATTAGGTGACAGGATCAGTTATCCACTGAGGCCACGCTCAGCTGGTGACAATAAGCTACCTGATCAACACATACAGATACTCTTCCCTACACACGCTCCTCCCTGTGCCCTTTTTGGTCTTTTCCTCAGGTTAGAGAGAAAACGAATTTTTCTCACCAGTCAAGTCAGCCAGTAAACGAAAACTGCTGCCTGTGATCTGGTTGTTGAGCCTTCTTGATAGAAAAGGCTGCCTTGGGAGTAAGAGTTAGACGGTTATTCCAGGCTAGTGAGAGGTTTTCAGCAAATAAAGAGACTCAAGCTACTGACAGCCTCACCAAGCCAGGCAACGATAACATTTTAGATTATATCCCAAGAGCAATGGGATGATATCCTGATTTTTAAAAATGGATTGATTAATTTTAGGGCTAGTAATTTATACACATGGTGCAAAAAATCAAAATGTAAATGGAACATCTGATGAAAAAGTGTGCCATTCTTCAAAAACTGTCCCCCAGCATAGTCATTTCAATTCTCCAGATAAGAAATTCTTATGAAAATATTTAGAAGTACACAAATATTCCACAACACACTTTTTAAACAATCTGACATACTATTCTATTCCTTGCTTTCTTTCATTTATGAATATATTTTAGATATTGTTCTATATCCATATGTTGAGTTACCCCATTCTTTTTAATGATTTCATAAAATACCACTGTATAAACAAGCTATATTATCTTTGATTATTCCTTATTAATGAACTTCTAGGTCATTTTCAATATTTGGCTATTACAAACATTGTGGTAAGAATATCCTTGTACCTGTGTGGGTATAACCGACTTACACTGGGTGTATCTATAGAATAATTTCCAATGAATGGTACTGCTGGATCAAAGTGAATATGAATTTTCATTTTGATAGATATGGACAAATTTCTCTTTGTAACAGTTTTCATTTGTATGAGTTAGCCTTTGCTGTGTAACAAGCCATCCTTCAAATCAATGGATCAAATAATGGTCATTTATTGATTCAAGATTGTGTAGGTTTACAGTTGGGATAGGCTTAGCTGAGCAGTTCTGTTGGTTTTGCCTGGGTTTCTCCATATGGTGGTAGTTAGCTAGTGACTGTTTGGTCCTAGATGGCCCCACTCACACATTTGGAGGTTGGAGTGCCAATGGAAGTGATGGAGTCTTGGGTCTATATCAAATGGCAGGCTAGCCTGTGTTTATTCACATGGTGACTGGGTTCAGAAAGCACCTAAAGGCAGAAGTTCCAATGTTTAAGTGCATTTTAAGCCTCTTCATGCATCACATTTGCTAGTATTCCACAGTTTGGTATTGGGTGATTTCTAAGAAGATGAAGAGGAAGCAATGATTTAGTTTATCATTCTGGTTGCAGTATGTCAATGGTTTGCAAGAATACAATATTGGACATGAAAATGCCTTTTGGGAGGCTAGTGCAGTATTCCAGGTGATAGATAATAATGGCTTGTATTTGGGAAATAATTGTAGAAATGGTGAAAAATATATGAATTGCACAAATATGTAGTAGCTCTTAAGCAGGGCTTGACTGATTAGATGTAATGAGTCAAGTAGAAAGAGATGTGAGATTTCCCACATTTCCGGCAGGAGCAAGTATGTGAATGGTGAGTTTATTTGCTCAGAAAAGTTTCTACAACAACAAATTTGCCTTCACCACCCCTCTTTCTTGTGTCTCATGCTTCTCAAATTAAGAAAATAGAATAATTATATAACATAAAATTGAAACTTTTTTCTCAATAAAGAGGTAAGTCAATACAATCATAACCTTAACAATAGGACAGGTATGAAAATCTGTGTATTTTCCTCCCAGAGTATAAACGAGTTGATGAACTCTTCCCCCATGTCCTCCTACTTTGTGGTATAAATATCCTTCCGTACTTTGTATAGAAACAGAAATGTGTGAAACAAGGAGTGACTCAGCCATGCTAGAGGATGTGGCATTAAAATGTACTGGGACTTCAGAAGTGAGTAGGGCTTAAAAACTACTGGTACCTCAGAGAGCAGAGCAAATATGTTTTTTATGCAGATGCAGGAATATGGCCTTGTTGGTCACCCCTAAGGGTATGTATATGATGTCCTATATGGTGCTTGGGAAAGGAAGACTGGTTATATCATTTCTCAACCCTTACTTGAGCCTGAAGTTAAAAACTTATTTGAAATTTAGATGTTCTTTGTTGTGTGTGTGTGTGTGTGTGTGTGTGTGTGTTTTGGGTTCTCTCTATCTGTATTTGACAGTCTCTGAAAGAAGGTACTCCATACTTCATAACTGCGCTGTCTTTTATCATCATCAGATATATACATTTTGTCTGCTGGGAAAGTAATTTTTTCACTAAGAATACTTCCTATCTCTAACTGTCCTATTGTTTCCCAATAAAATAAAGGATATGGTGTTCAGTTACACAAAATACATTTGATGAGGAACAGGTTTGGGAGTGAAAATCATAAGTTCAGTGTGGGTATATTGAAGTTCAGGTACCTGTGTGGTATCCAAGTGGAGACTTCAGTTAAGCAGTGGGATAGACAATCTGAGGCTTAGAAGGGATGTCTGAGTTGAAGACACAATTTGGGATGTTATTACATAAAAGACAATTGAAGCTATAGGAATGGGTATGAGGGCTAGGAATGGAGTGCAAAGTGAGAAGTGCTCTGGAGAACCTGCATTTAAAGAGTGGGCTGAGAAGAATGAATTCTCAAAGAAAATTGAGATGGGCTGGTCATAGGAAAGTAGAGGAAAACCAATGACAATCTGATGTTACAGAACCCAAAGAAAACATATTTTTAAAAGGATAAAGAAGCCAATTATGTCACATATTGTTAAGAAGTTCTATAAAATGAAGAATTGAAAATGTCTTTGAGTCACAAAGAATATATGTTTTGATTTCAATAAAACTGGGTTTCTCCATATGATGGTAGATAAAAAGAGAAAGAAGAATAACAGAAGAATGTGGAGTCCAAGACTGATTATCTGTTTATTTTATTTTTAAGGGAATGATGAAAGCATGTTTAAGCACTAAAGGATACGATTTAGTAGAGGGACATATTCAACATAGAAGTCAGGGAAGATAACTTTATAGAGTTACAAGATGATAACAGGTAAAGCCATTTATAGGAGGAAGGATGTATCCTCCATTATCAAAGAAGAGAAAGAGGTGAATCTAGGTGCAAGTGTGAGAAGGTCCATGTATTTAGTGATGAGAGTTTCTCCTTTATGGTGATTCTAATTATTAGCAAAAGTAGTGAGAAGATTATCACTTGAAATTCCAGAGGTAGAGAAGGGTCAGGATTTAAGGAGAGTGTAGAAGGCTTGATGTACTCATTGTGAAGAAATGGAAAGCAAGCCAGACAATCTTGAATTTCTTGATGAATTGGGAAATCATAAATATTCTCCACTGCGTTATTTTTCTCTTGTAATTAGGAGCTATCTAGAGTAGAAAGATTAAAGTTATGATGCTGGTATCTCAGCCTGGCCCTGAAAGTTTCAGCATTGTCTCTCTCCACTGTACTTCGTACTGGACCACAAGGGACCTAGTTCAACTACTGTAGAACAAACAAACTTCCCCTGTTGCTTAATTGAGTACATTTTTTTTTTGTGGTAGATATATCATCTAATGTAATTTTCTTCTCTTAAAATCTACAATGAATGAAAAGGCCAATTGGTGGGTTTCAAAGTAAAAGATTAAAATCTGCCTTTCATTGATTATGCAGTCATTGCCTAAGTTTTCCACTTCAAATTCAATAGAAATGCTTTTTATTTATTTATTTTGTGTTTTATTTAATCTTTCTTGTATTTTTCATTACTCTTTAGTCCTCTTATAACACCTTCCCCCCAGCAATCACCACACTGTTGTCCATGTTCATGAGTCCTTTTTCCTTTCTGCTCGCTCCCTCCACCTCCTAGCCTCCCCCTGCCCCACTAGCTGTCATTCTGCTCTCCATCTAACATGTGCTTAGCTATGTAGTGGGCACAAGAGATAAAGAAATACAGAACCTAGATCTTCCTTCAAGGAATTCATGATGTTCTAAGCATAGTTTTAGGGTACTTTTTTCTTAATACTCATATCAAAACTTTCAAAATTCATTACCTTCAAATATTAAATTGACATTTATAAATTCGTGCTTGGACTAGAAACAAGCCACTTTTATAGGTCAATAAGTTTCATAATACACTGTTTCTATAGCAAATTAAACTTAGAAAGTTCTGGTTTTGCTGTTATCCTGGTAACACTTTGTCTTAAAAAGGGCAATAATCTACCTTTGCAGAACATAGGCAAAGGGGTTAATATAAAGATAATTCAAAAAAAATTACAGACAAAATTTCAATTTTCCAAAATTTTCTTTCTTTGTTACATGTATCAGAATTTAAACTACTGTATCTTTCCTCATCTCTCAAACAATGCTGAGGAATGTCACAAGGGTTAAAAAGCATTTAAGAGAGCCCTGCCCAGTAGCTCAGTTCGTTAGAGCATTATCCCAATACTCCTAGAACCAACAATGAATGAATAAATAAGTGGAACAACATATTGATGTTTCTCCCTTCCTTCTATCCTCTCTCTAAAATTAATAAATAATTTAAATTTTCAATTAAAAAACAATTTAAGATAATACTCACATGAGGTGGTGGAGTGTGAGCCACACTTGAGTAAGGAAGTGGAGGCAGTAAAGTTAGAGGCAATGTTTTCCAGGAGGTAAGAAAGTTGATTGCCTTACTGCAGCTTAAATACTGGTAGGCATGAAAAACTTTACTGTGCAAATCCAAACCCAAAATACAGAGAATGAAATGAAACCTGTTGTTTTCAGCTGCTTTTAGGTGATCTTATTCAAATTACTAAGATGGAGGGATACTGAAAATCTTTTTGTGCAAAAACTATTTTTGTAAAAGGCATGTGTGGGTAGCTTTCATTTAAGACTAAAATATTTTGACAAATAAAAACTTCAACTAGAACCAGTGTGGCTAAATTGAAGTGTATATGTTGAGATATAATATGGTACTCATCATATACTTCAGCTGTCAGAATTTCTGGTAGAGTGGGTTAGTGAAAAAAGAAGTCGTAGGAGAACAAGAAAAAAATTGACAGGGAAAAGAAGATGGTTATAAATGCAACAAATTTTCTCTGTAGAATTTAATGTTTTCACTGAAAAAGTCAAGAAAAGATAATTTAAAATCTCTGTAAGAGGGTTTAGAAAGTCAAAATAGACATGAAAAAGACAGACTATACAAATGACAGTTAAAAGAGTGAGAAGTTCCTAATAATTCTTATCTAAGATTTTGTAATCTCATTGAATTTGAATGTGATTCTACCTTGGAGATGTTAGGAAATCTAAGATCAGATTTGTTTTTTCCTATTGACATTCAGCTGGAAGAGTATGTCATACATTATTTAAATAAGGAATGATAAATCCATTTGAAGAGACTAGATCAAATTCATAGAGATATGTATTATTCTCCCAGAATTTCAGACTCCAAAGAGAAGAAGAAGACCTCAGAGGTTCTGTAGTTCATTTTCATGTGCTCAGAGAACTCCAGAAAGACAGCGTTGTTTCTTCTTATTAATTTTTCAGATAGGTAGTTACTGTATTGCTGGTTTAATTTCCCTTACTAAATTTTGGTTCATTGATTTCTTCTTTACTATCTTCAACACCCCTTATTCAATAATTAGCTAATACTTAGTATATGTCAGAAACTGTACTAATCATTTTAGGAACCAAGGCACATAAGAAGTCTTCTCTCTTCAGGAAAGTAGAGTGCTATGTAAACTGAAGTGGGTGTTCTGGAAGTCTGGGAAAGGGCATCTAAACCAGATGGGTGGAGGGTAAGAAGGTACATTTGAACTTGATCTTGAAGATGTTCTATAAATAAACCTGGAGAAAGAATAAGAGCAGAACATTTCAGGAGGAGGAAAAAGCACCTGCAAAGATGAGAGGGTATCAAGACTGGGATGGGTTTTAGGAGTTCCATACGCATTGGGTAAAGACTACTGCAGGTGGAGGGATGTAGATGTTAAGGTTAGAGCATCCAGACTTATTGTATGAAAGAACTTCTTGTTTTAATATACTTTTACTACATAAAAATGGTACCCCATAGTGCACATGATGGGAAACATAGAACTAGCATGGGAGAAAAGGCCATGATAGTTTGGCTTGTAAGCCAAACCAAGAACTTTAGGCTTTATCCACAACACATGGTGGGACAGTTATTTTTTTAAACATTAATTCAGCATGTTTATTGATATCTTTAATTATTTATTGCAGAATAGTCTTATGTAAAATCATATTTCTATCTAAAATACCTCCTGTAAAATTTCCTTTAGTGTGATTCTAATAGTAATAAACTTCTTAAACTTTTTTAAATTTACAAGTTTTTCTACTTTTAACATATAGAAAGCTGTGTATAATTAACATATATGGCTTGATGATTTTGGAGATAAGTATACATCCTTGAAACTATCATCACAATCTTTGCCATAAATCTATCATACTGTTTTGGTTACTGTACCTTTGTAATAATAGTGTGATTTCTTTAGCTATGTTCTTCTTGCTTCAAATCTCTAGCTATTTAGGATCTTTTGTGATTTCATATGAATTTTAGATTTTTTCCCCTATTTTTTTGTAAAAAAGTACCATTTGGATTTTGACAGAGATTGCATTGAATCTGTAGATTGTTTGGGGTATTTGGACATTTTTAATAATATTAACTTTTCTAATCTATGAACTTGGCATGTCTTTCCATTTATTTGTGTCTGCCTTAATTTCTTTCATTAGTGTTTTATGGTTTTCAGTGTACAAATCTTTCTCATTCTTAATTAACTTTATAATTAATATTTTATTTTTTGGTACTATTTGTAAATAGAATTATTTTCCTAATTTGGCTTTTGGATAATACATTGTCATGTATAAAGATGCAACTGATTTTTATATATTGATTTTGTATCCAGTAATTTTGTTAAATTTATTAATTCTAACAGATTTTTGGTTCGGCCTTTAAGGTTCTCTACATATAAGAACATATCATCTGCAAACATAGATATTTTTACTTCTTTTTTTAAATTTCAGTGCCTTTTATTTCTTGCCTAAGTTGATCTGGCTAGGACTTGCAATAGTGTGTTGAATTCCCAGTGGCAAATCTGGGAATCCTTGCTTTGTTCCAGATCTTAAAGGAAAGCTTTCAGTTTTTACCATTGAGTATGATATATGCTGTGGATCTTTTTAATGTGACATTTATTGTTTTGGTAAGTTTTAATTTGTTGAGAGTTTTTAATTATAAAAAATGTTTGAGATGATTATGTAAGTTTTATCTTTTATCCTGTTTCTGTGGTACATCATATTAACTGATTTGTGTATATTGAATAATTCTTGTATTCCAGGGATAAATCTCATCTAGTCACAATGTTTATACACAAAAATATTATCAAATCTCAAAGAAAAAGAGCCATAGAGGAATACCAAAACAAACACACAAATAAACAAAAAACCAAAAAATGAACTACAAAACAGATATAAAAAGTTAGAAAAGTGTGATAGTAAATCCTTCTTTATAAATAATTACTTAATCAAAAGACAGTAAATTAAAGAAAAAACAAGGTCCAGATATGTGCTCTGTACAAGAAATAGTTAAATTATTTGCTACTTTAAGAACACACATAGGCTGAAGGTAAAAAGATGGAAATAATATTGCAGGCAAATGATAAGAAAAAAAAGAGCAGGGGTAGCTATGCTAAAGACAAAATAGACAAGTCAAAAACTGTCGCAGAAGACAAAGAAAAAGATTGTATTAATAATAGAAAGAGTCAATTCAAAAGGGATCTATAACAATTATAAATATATTTGTGTGTATATATATATATATCCCCCCAACATCAGACCACCTAAGTATGTAAAGCAAATGATGACAGACTGAAGGGAGAAATAGACAGCTATACAGTAATACAGGAGACTTTAATACCCCACTTAAAGTAATGGAAAGATCATCCATCATTATACAGAACATTAATTCAAAAAAGGCCTTATATAGGAGATCAATAAGGAAACAGAGGACTTGAACAATACTATGGCCAAATATTCCACCCTGCTGCAGCTGAATGCACATTCTTCTCAAGCACATGTGGACCTTTCTTCAAGATAAATCACATGCTAGGTCACAATACAAGTCTTAACAAATTTATGAAGATTCAAATCATGCCAAGTATCTTTTCTGCCACTATGACCAATTCTAGCAGAAGCAAGACTGGAAAATTCACAAATATGCGGAATATAAACAACACACTCTTAAAGGACCATTGGGCCAAAGGAAAAATCAAAAGGGAAATTAGGAAATAACTTGAGTTAAAGAACTTTAAAGCAAAAAAAAAAAAAAAAAAGCGATGATCAGATGTTCATTTTAGAACTCTCTCTGGCAGTTTCGGATGCTGCCAGCGCTGCCAGCTTTGCCAGGGTGGGAAGCCACTTTAGAAAAGGGTGAAGTGGAGGCAGAGAGACTAGTCACAGGCTACCATGGGGCTTAGAAACAGCAACACAAGCAGCAATGGAATGGGGAGGAAAGGATAAACAAGAGCAATATTGATGGAGTGGTTGGAATCTGATGGGAGTGCCCAGTTAAAACAGCGGGTTCCAGAGGCTATAAGATGGTTTGGTTGGGAAGGCAGGCATGGGAGGAAACACCGGAGTAAGAAAGATTGGAGGAATATTGGGAGAGAAGTCCAAGCAGAGAGGAAGAAGCGGAGGAGCTTACATTTGGAATGGTAGCTCATGGCCATGAGGCTACAGGAAACGTCTGGAGCTTTAGATGGGAGTACTATCAAGTAATATCCAAGACTATATAATGCTTCAGTATGTGGTCTTGTCAAGCTTTTTCCACAGAAAATGTTCTATGCTTTGGCTCTTCTCCAAGTGATAAAATTACACGCACACTTGTTTGGCTTCGTATATGCCTTCTTTCTCCGTTGGACGTCTACAGCGTGTCACAAACACTCTATAGACGGTTTCCTCAAGGACAGTTTAGCGCTTTAAGGAATCTCGTACGGCTCTGTCAGCTGCTTACTCAGATGACTGCCCTCGCACTCCCTGTCTCTAATTGGCCTCTTGACTCTCTTGCCAACCCTTTTGGAATCCTGTAATTCTTGCACTCACTTTGATTCAGTATGCAGGATGGTAATTTTGCTCTCCATTTTGACTGCTTTCTGAAACCACAGTTTCACACTGGTTATGTCCTTTCTGGCATCTAGATATAGTTAATCTGTTAGGTTGATGCTCTGGTAGGATGACCAACAGCCCTGGTTTGCCTGTGGCTTACAAGCTTCTGGGATGCAGGACTTCTCTGCTGATACTGAGAAAGTCCCGGACAAACTACAATTCTTGGTCCCCCTAAGTAGCTCACTCTGGCTTATTCACCACTATCTCCTGGAACAGTGCCTGCCACATGGCAGGCCTTAAATATTTTCAATAAATATTACCTATAATTAATTAAAGGACTGTAATTTACCAGATACGTATACGCATTGTATCATTTTATCTTGATGATAGATAATACTCTATCTTTCACATGAAAACTTGAAACTCAGAAGTTGTCATCTACCCAAAGCCATGTAGCCATTTGAGGGCGAAGTCATGATTTGAACCCACATCTGATTTCAAACTCGTGTTAGCTCCAGAACGCCACAATGCCTGTGTAACCTTCCATCATCCACCTGCTTAAGCTTTGGTGTTAATGTTCAGCTTTGGGAGCTGTCGGAGGTGGGTGCCCAAGGAATGAGAAATGTTAATAGAGTAGAGCACTTTGTAAACTCCCAGTAATAGCTACTACTCTTTTTTCTCTCCAGGGCCCTCTTCCCCATTGTGGCTTGTTATCTGTAAGAAACATGACTTTGGGAGAAAGAAAATTCTTAGTTATCAGCATGAGTTAGAAGTCAGACATGTAGCTACTTTTATCTTTGTGCACATATCAAAGAACACATTGCTTTAAAAACCCTGTCTTCATATATTTTTAAAATAACAGTTTTTGCAGCTGAAATAGATGCCATAAGGAGAAAAGATTTCCTTTCTGTGTTTACTTACAGCTATGGTCAGGATGAAATTGGTGCCTCATGACAACAGTTGACATGACACTTTCAATTTTGGAACAAAAGACCTCTCAACAATCACTCTGAATCTTCTTTGTAGCTTATAATTACAATGCACTGTTGAATTATCTTAATAGAATATTAATTTCAGCTTAGTTACTCATATGGCAGCTATTATTTTACTGTAATAAACAAATGTAGCTCATAATTGTAAGTTGTACTTGATTAATGAATGTGCCACCCTTGCAGAGCAGTAACATGTTTGTTCCTTTTAAAATCAAATTTAGAAGAAGATGAAAGAAGAAATTTTAATATGACATCTACTAGAGATGAAACTGACAAGGAGCTGTAGGTCACTGCTTCCCTTTCCTGTATCTGAGCAGCTTCCTTGATATGAGTCCTATTTGTAGCCCAGGTTCACAGTGTACTAAAATGTACACGGAATCACACATCCATCATTAATTAAAAAATCTGGTGTGGAAAGTTATCTTTTTGACAAGGGGGCAATAAAAATGAAAATAACTGAACCCTAAATATACCATCGATGCTTTGCCTGATTTTTAAAAAAACATTCTTCCAAATTGTCACTGCTTTGCTTCTCTGGTGTATGAAGTATAGGTAACTACAACTTCTAGATTAGTTACTTTAACAGGTTAAACTTTTCAAAATTGTGTCTAATGCCATAGTCATTAGACTACTTGCTAATCAAACAATAGCCTCATGCAGAAAGTAATACTTGGTTACCAAAATGCTTTAAGAAATAGTTTTGTGAATGATTTAAAAGGCAATGTTTTAGAATACCAAGTCAAAACAAAAATGCTTTTGCCATTAGAAATTGGGCTGCTTTGTAGTTTTTATTTTTGAAGGAAATGAAAATATTCTTATTTCTAGGACTACACATACTGAAGGATTTGGGCAGCCAATGTGAGCACTATGAGCAGTAAACCATGAGTGATACCGGTAATCTCAAGACCAATATGATGATCATTGCTTAAAGGAGATTCAAACCACTCATTTGGCATACTTATTACAGCTCTCTCTGCTTGAAAAAAATCTTTCATTTATTTAGTTTCCAATTATCTGCGACAAAAGAGATGTTATCTATGTTTGTATGCTCCATAAAGTCCAGCATAATAACTCACACCTGTTTGGCACTTGTAACTATGTATTGATTGCTAGATCTATAATTTTTAAAAATAACTGTGTTAAGAACATGGAAAGATTACTATTGAGACAAGCAAAAGAAATTGATGTGACAACTCAAAGTTAAGAGATTAATCAATTATGCTTCAACTTTGATATAAGGAATAATATCCCACTAATTACCAGAATTTAATGATCCATCCTTGCCATCAACTTCTTGTTGCTGCCTGGAGCCAGGAGAGGGTCTGATTTCTGAACTGGATGTGGTTGGCTAAATGCAGGCTCCTTACCAAGACCCAATATGGTTCAGCCTGTTGCCACACTATGTAAGCATTATTTGTGCTGGAAAGTCTTTAAGTTGTTCTCACATGTTATGACCATTTAGAAAATATCAGTGCTTTAGTATAGTTTATACAAGTGCTTTTGTTGTTGTTGTTGGGGGCTACCATTTTTTTCTCAAAATGTAGACAGGTGTTCTTAAGTTACTTAAGTGTCAGCTGGCTCCAGTTTTGGAGTCAAATCATTGCTCAGAGGGAGGAGTTAGAGTCAAGGGAGGAGTGAGAAAGTAAAGGAAAGAACAGAATGGCCCTGGTGCCCATGACCAAGTGGGAGATGGAAGGAAAGTGTAGAAGTTTCTCTGTTCTACTGCATACAGGGAAGGATACAGAATTTCTAAATGCAAATTGGCGACAAAGGTAAACACTTTTTTCCTAATTAGCCTGTACATTAATTAATAGTCTGTGGATGTGAGGAACAAGTTAATATAATTTTACCCTCTAATGCTAAGGACAGATAGGAATAAACTAAAAGTGAGGTTTTTAAACACAAGCTGAGATGTGTAATGTGTGTTAAGAGAGATGTCTAAGGTCTTTTATTTAAAAGTGATTATTAAGAAATACATTCTAGCTGGGGTTGGCGTGGCTGAGTTGGTTGGATCATCCTTCGTAGACCAATAGGTTGTGGGTTGATTCTCAGTCAGGGTTTGATCCCCAGTCGGGCATGTATGAGAAGGCAAACAATCAGTGTTTTTTTCTCTCTCTGTTTTTCCCTTTCCCTCTCTCTAAAATCAATGAAAAAAAGTTCTCAGATGAAGATAAAAAGAAATACATTCTAAGTCTATATTTCTGAAAGAAATTATTCTTTGGAAGAATTATTCTTCATTGCTAATATTACTTGTATTTACTTGCTTTAATAAGTAATTATGTGTTGGTACCAAAAGATATTATTTCAATCTCTTTTCTTAAATATAAGTTACTAAATTCTGCCTTCTTAGAAAGCACAGATGTGGTGCAGTGAGCTCAAATTGCAAGTACGGTGTTTTCTAGTGGTGAATAAGCCTAATTTTACAGATTGGCTCACCTAAACTCAAAACGCAGTATAGAAAAACACGTTGCGTGCCTGAATAGAGTCACTAATGATGAATTAAGCAACCCACTGATTTGAGAACAGAAGGGACAATATGGATTCTATTTACTAAGCCTCAGGATCTTTTGAGACAAATCCCATCTTATTGAGCAATATTGAACCTCTCAATTCCTGGCTGTGTTCATTTATAGTAACATATACTTTATTATTGAAAAATATACATATTTGCAAAGAGGCCAAGTAATTAAAAGTTGTCCTCTTTCCCCACCACACAACTAAAGGAAATGCTCTATAATTTTGGGGAAAACAAAATTTTAGATAAAGTTCTAATAGCATAAATATACTAATTCAGTTAGAAAGGTAACTAGTTGCATTGTCAGTTTTCATTAAACAGTTTTATTGAAATATAATTTACCTACCATACAATTCACCCACTTAAAGTATGAATTGCTTTTGAGTAACTCACAGCTTTTGGCAACCATCACCACAAGAGTTTAAGAACATTCTAGTAAGTCCGTAAAGAAAGCCGATAGCTGTTAGCAGTCAGCAGCCCAGGTTCAGGCATTCGCTTACTTTCTATGTCTATGGGAAAATGTGGTCTTTTGTGACTGCTTATGCATTAGCATAATGTTTTCAAGGTTCATTTATGTGATAGCCTGTATCAATATTTCATTCCTCTGTTATTGCCAAATACTATTTCATTATGTGAATATACCACATCTCATTTATTTTCTGGTTTATGAACATTTGGTTTGTTTCCACTTTTCTGGTATTATGAGTAATGCTATGAACGTTTGTGTACACATTTTGTGTTGCAATATGTTTTTTTTTGGGGGGGAGGTTTACATGCGTAGGAGGAGTGTTGTTAGGTCATGTGATCACTGTACGTCCAACCTTTTGAGGAATCCCAGACTGCTTTCCAAAGCGGCTATGCCATTTTTCATTTCTACAGGCTTTCTGTGTGGGTTCCAACTGATGCTGATACTGATGTACCTCCAGAGTTCACTGTGTTTGTTGATGTTGTTTGTTTGTATTTTTAGTTGCTCAGCAGTGAAACCTGTTTCCCCCCACGATGTGTTGTCCTGAGGATGCAGCCTTCAGTGTCTTAGGGTGACAGGGGTGACAGTGGCTTAGCAGGGCTGTCTTTGCCTTTTCCCAATCTCCGTTAAACTGTTTTCCCCTGACTGTATCACACCCAGTGGCCAGCCTCCTCTAATTGCTGGCTGATTGTTGTATTGTTATATCCTGGACACAAATTATTACCTTAGAGTCTAATCCAATTAAATCCAGTCTCTGCAGTCTTTTCCTGGTTCTTTCTGTTAAACCTTTAGCTGCTCTGTGGTTTAATTTGTTGCACTCACAGAGCTGCCAGCCTCCTGTTAAGTGCTTAACTGCCAAACTCCTGCATCCCTACTCCAGAGCTGTGGGCAAAGACAGAGACCCATTTCTCCAGAAGTGACATCCCTTCTTTACAAGTGGGGTGTTGCATTAGCTTTCCAAGATGGTCTTCTTGGCTCACCTGTTCAGACATAGCAACTGGCCAAGCTACAGGGGAGCAGAGACGAGGCAATCGGGAGCCAGTTTTCTCATCTGGAGGAGGGCTCCATTGTTTGAGTGAGGGCTGGGTGCAGGAAGGGAGCCCCCCAGGCCCTTTGGCCACTCTTACCTGGAATAGAGCTTCTGCAACACAGAGCTGGAGGATGAGAAATACAGGAGGCCTGCCTTGCCAGGGGAGACAGTTAATTCTTGCCTGGGAACTGGGGCAAGAGACTCCTGTGTCCCCTCATGCACCTGCCTGGAGTGGGGCTACAGTTACGTTGAGCAGGACAAGAGCCAGATAGAGGCTCAAAACACCACAGCTCTCCCTGTTCTTACCAAGATTGCATATATTTGCTGTATGCCCTTATGGCAATCCAGAGACTTAAATATATATTTTTTCGTACATTTTCACCAGTTGTGGTTGTTTTACTGGTAATAGGGTCAACAGAATTGCTCATGTTGCTATTTCGAAAGCATCTCTAGCCATGCTTTCTAGAGAAAAATGTGCAATCTGTAAAAACATCAATTTAGTTAAGTTGAAAGGAAAATTTCAACGACTACAAAAGAATAAGAGCAGATCACCTAGAAAGAACAAAAAATCAATTTTATGTCACACTTTTTGCAACAGAAACCTGCTTGTGAGAAGATGATGTAATCTTCCTAAAGTATTGAAGGAGAAGAAGAAAATAAACCAGCTGGCCACCGTCTCACAGTTTCTGGGGGCAGGAGTGCAGGGACACCTCGGCTGGGGTTGCTGCTGTCTCTGACAGCCCGCAGTCCAGGTGCTAGCAAAAACTGCATTTTCATCAGAGCCTTAACTGAGGGAAGTTCTGCTTCCGAGCTGCCTCTGGTCGTTGACAGAATTCCTCTGCTTGCAGCTGTAGAACTGAGGTCCCCACCTCGTTGCTCACCGCTGGCTGGGAGCTGCTCTCAGCTGCTGGAGGCTGCCGCCCACCGATCCTCGCTGTGAGAGCCACCTCATAGGCTCACAACATGCCAGCGGACTTCCAGGTCAGCAGATGTTCCTTCTCCAGCGTCCTAAGTCAGAGTCTTGTATAATGTAACATGATCACGGGAGTGACATTGTGTCACCTTTGCTTTCCAAGGTAACCTGATCGAAGGCATGACATCCCGTCCTCTAGGCCGTAATCTACCTTTAGAAGCACTCGCAGTTTCCACCCACAGTCAAGGGGAGGTGATTACACAAGCACATTCCTCCTTGGGGTGCCCTTAAGGTGTGTCCACCAAATCTTTCTATGCTAGAAACATTTTAAACGCATATTTAATAAATGCCAGTATACAAGGTTTTTCATATCAGAATAGCCAGTGGAGGTCTCCTGGTTGAACAATCAGTTCACATGGAAGAGCTGGCTGAACAGTGTCCTTCCAGACCTCCTGGATGTGGGATCTCTTCTCTCAGAGCAGCACCCTGACCTTGATCTATTTGCTCTGAAGGCTCTGATGGGAATCATACCATCAAATTACGGTATACATTATTTATTTTCCATTTCTACTTTACATGCTGTGGCTTAAGCTTCCAGGGAGCAGAGAGGGTCCTTGCAACCTTGGAGCTCTAGACTCAACCTTAAAAAGTAGAGGGGGATCGTTGGGAAAGGGAAGCTATGAAGAAGCAGGATTGGGTTAGCCAAGAGAAGATATGATAAGGCAGATGCATACCTGAGATAAAGAAAAATGGAAATAGCAAGGGAACAAAAGGCCAACTTTGTCGACTTGTTTATAGCTCAGTAGCAAATCAACTCACACAACTTTTTAAAAATCTCCAGCTAATTTGTTGATATGTTTTAAAAAAATTAGAAAGTAAGTGAGGGCATGCAAGTCTAAGGTATTACTCAAGGTTAACACAATGAGTTTCATTCTACAGTCAGCAGTGGATGCTGCTAAACCTGGGCAGCAGTGACTTATCGATGCAACACAAAAAGGCTATTTCTCTGTACAGATTTCTTAAAAATTGTACTGTCTTCCCACATGGTTCTCCTTCTTGGTGGACCGCAAGTCTATATCAGCACAGAGGCAGGCTGTAGCTGGCTTTGGTTTCCAGAAGCTGATTAATGATGGTCTTCCCAAGTAAGCAGAAGTTACCAATAAAATTGACTCTAGTGGGTGCTTGGGGTGTTGTTAGTACACAGATGCAGACAATAAGCCAAGAGAGGAACAGCTGATGTACATCTTGAGATCGCGATAAGAGGTGATGCTTGGAGCTATAGTGTAGTAGAGATTGCACACTGTTTATAGTACTTATTATATTTGTGGTTCATCAGCTGAACTGGCAAGAGGACAGTATTAAGAGAGCCATGCATCCTCTATGCATGTCGAGTAGGAGATGAAAACACCCAACTCTAGCAGTTACTGATGTGACTGGCAGAATATCTGCTCAGAACTTTCGTTTGCCTAATGTTTTGGTAGGTTTTTGTTTTTTTAGGATAAATTCCTAAAACTTTACATGACCTGCAAGACTTCCCATTATTTCTTCCTTAGCCCTTTTCCAGCCTTTTCTTCAGATGCCCCAGCCTTCCTGGATATTATTCTTTTCTTTCAAAGTATCTGACTCATTCTGGCTGTAAGTTTTCATACATGCTGCTCCTTCCATCGCCACTGTTCTCCCTTTCTCTTTCCATTATTGATCCCACTGATTTATCTCTTAGATTAAATGTCCCTTACTTGAGAATGCTTTTCCCTTATCTCCATAGTAAAATCAATCTCCCTGCTATATGCTTACACTCTCTGCACCTCCTATGGTCCATGACACTTATAACACTGATTAGGATGTAATCATTTTCTACCTCCTCTGCTGGACTGAACGCTCCATGAGGCCATGTCACCGTTGTGCCATTAGCCACTAGTTCAGTCTGGAGCATCCAGCCGGCTCCTTTGTACCCATTACTCAGGTGGCGTGATTAAGAGCAGGTTTTGGAATCAAAAACAGCCTGCCTCCAGTTGAAGGCAGAGTATCACCACGGGCAAGTTACTTAATCTCACTAACCTATTTTCCTTCCATGTGAAAAGGAATGATATCTTCCTTGCATGGTTTTCTGAGAATTAAGTGAGATCATGGTTTTCAACTGTAGGAACAGTATAAAAACTATGATAGATGAAACACAGATCATCTGAATGTGGCTCACTCATTATCTCCTTTTGTTTTTGTTTCTTTCCTTGATGAAAAATTTACATATCCAGAGTAATGAGAAACATAACGTACTTCACAATATACATAACAGATTTAATTCATTTTTGACAGTTGCAGCTAGTATCTGAGAGTTTTGTTTTTTCCTCCCTGGGCATCAGCCTCTCTGTTGGGTGACTGAGGGTCATAAGATCTGTACTACTTCCTTCCACAGTCATGTGTGGACATTCCTGGCACGTAGTAGGGACTTCATAAAGGTTAGTTCTCTTGCATTATCCTTATGTCCTTGTGTCACAGAAACATTCCTTGTCTGTTTATTTATTCTCCGTTTTGGGAGATTGACAGTTAGAAGTATAATTTAAAAAACAAAACAGAAGATTCAAAAATGGTAAAACACACACACACACACACACACAAAAAAAAAAAAAAAAAAAAAAAAAAAAAAAAAAAAAAAAAAAAAAAAAAAAAAAAAAAAAAAAAAAAAAAAAAAAAAAAAAAAAAAAAAAAACCCTAGCTTCTAATGAGGAATGTTTAGCGTGTTGCAGGTACTGCAAAAGTGCAGTAGTTGAAAAGGATTGCTACATGAATGTCATTGAGAATTCACCTTTTTTTTTTGCTGACTTACAATTTTTATCTAGATAATGTTATTGTTAACAGCAAGAGATAAGATTTATTTAGCCAGGCACTGTGCTGAACTTTTTTTATGTATTAATCTTTGCAACAACATTTTGGGATAGGGACTCTTAATATCCTCATTTTAGTAACAAGGCACAAAAAGAGGTAAAATGACTTGTTGAAGGTAAGTCATACACACCATCATATGGCATGATGGAGCGTGCATTCGAACTCTTAACTACTATGCTGCTAAAAGACACTAGAAGTACATTTCACATGTTTTAGAGTAATGAAGGGCCACACGGGAAGCATTTTTTAAAAATACATTTCCCCTGAAACTACTACCTGAGACTCTGATTCAGTAGCCTGAGTTTGGGCTTAGAA
This sequence comes from Anoura caudifer, assembly GCA_004027475.1. Taxonomy (NCBI): domain Eukaryota; kingdom Metazoa; phylum Chordata; class Mammalia; order Chiroptera; family Phyllostomidae; genus Anoura; species Anoura caudifer. The sequence continues at coordinate 159,435 of PVKU01000579.1, read as the reverse complement.
ACCTGTATTTTAACCCATGGTTGTCATGGATTAAATGCAGATGTGCCACAGGTCACTTTGAGAAGCATAGATCTATATATCCTTAAAGAAACTTCCATTAATCCTTTGAGTTTTATAAGGTGAAATGTAGGATTATAACTCTTAAAGTGTTTTTTTGTGTGCAAAAATCATTTCTATATGCAAAATCATTTTTATCTTTATACAATATAAACCAATATTAACCAGATTAAATATTACTATCTTCAAAATAATGGTTTCCAGAATAAATTAGTATAAGGTGTGTGCTAGTGGGATAAGATTGTCTTCATACTCTAGCAGTCAATAACACCTATGTTATGTAATGATTTGGGTCCCTCAGATAAACTTGACCCTCATTCATGTGCTGCTCGGTTTGTTCCACCTAGCTCTCTTTTAGTTTCTCTTCTGTGTTGTAAGCAAGAAAGAACTTGCACTTGATCAAGTGTATTTGGATAGTTCAGGTAGAGGAAATCCAGGGCCACCTATAAAATACACCCATTGTCTTATAATAATTCCCTCTGTGCTGCTCCACTCCGAGAAAATAGGATGGGTCTGGAAGGACTTGTTTGTGGTTGAGTGTACTGCACCTCAGTACACCATTTCCCTCTTTTTTACCCCTTTTTTGTATGTCTCACTAAAATTTCCACCTCCTGTCAGATAGAGATACAGCACCTGTCCTGACTTCAGGCTTTTCTTTGCCAGGTTGTGCTTGATGAATCCATGTTCTGATTCTCCCGAGGCCAATCAAGTAGAGTAATCAGCCTGCCCAGACTGACCCAATTAAGTTTAATTAGTTGTTTTTTTAATCTTCATATGTCCTAGCCAGGTGGATTTTCTGGTTTTTATTAAACAATGAGCAAGAGCTGAATCTTTGGAACGGTTAGCCTCTCAGGTGCTTTCTGTTGGCAATGAAACTCTGGGAAATCTTTAAGTCTCTGTGAGGAGGTCAAACAATAGAACACAAGCTGACTCTTCTTCACTTTTCGGTTCTTTCTTTCAAAGAGAAGGTGTTCCTGCCTCAGTTCCAATCAATATTAATCGTATTTATTATTTGTTGTCTAAGTCTCACTACTCCTCCCCTGGTAACATTTTCAGTGTTTTCTATTAGTCGGAAGGTCAGCTACATGAGTTTGAATATAGCCAGTAAAGGGATTTCAAGGGAACAGTGAATGATCTAGAATGAAAGAGTTAAGTAAGCCAAAAGGTGAATTAGACGGAGAATAGGACTCCTAGGAGGTATTTGCCTTGGAGAAAATAACTGAAAACGAGTGTTAGTAATGGAGCAGTATAAGAATTATGAAAGTAGAGGTGTTGAGCTAATTTTATATTGGGCTACTTTGTGGCCAAGAATTTGATATAGATATTACCAATATTAGGTGCCAGGGCACTTGGTGTTTTAGTTTAATCTCAGTTTTTAGGACAGTACTGTGAGGTGATTATTATCCACTTCTTATTGGTAGGCAATTGCTTATTCCTCTCAAAGGATACCCATCGTTCTATTTTCTTTTCCATTCCCCTCCTCTTCTCTGGCCTCTCTTTCACTTTGTCTCTTGCCCACCCTTGTTTCCCCCACTCTTCTTTCTCCCCGTATTTTCTCTTCCTTCTCTGCTGTCCCTCTCCTTCCAATCCCTGTCTTCTTCCTCCTCCTCCTCTGTATACTTTATCCTGTCCCCCCTTCCCATCCTTCAACTCCATGTTTTTCAAGCTTTTTTGTACATTGTAATCATGTGTAGAGTTTGTTAAAACACCAGTTACTGGCCTCTGCCCAGAGTGTCTGCTTCGGTAGGTGGGGGTTGAGGCCTGAGAGATTGCATTTCTAGCAGTTTCCCAGGGGATGCTACTGGGACTGTACATGAAGAACTACTTCTTTAACTGATGTTGATGACCTGGCCTCTGCGTCCAAAGTTGAGCCAACAAAACTTTAGATCAGTCTTAGAATTTGTTTGTAAAATTGCCTGTACTGTCCTAGGCAATCTTTATTGTCACTCCGTGTAATGAAAATGGATTTTATAAATACTTAAAAATAAATATTTGATAGCTTTTCTGATGCATTATTATAATATTAATGCTATCAGTCAGAATTACTTTCAAAGAGGGAAGAACCAAGCTTCCAAACTGGGGTAGTCCCTGAGCTGTACGTAACGCTGCTGCGGTGAGTTGTGGAGACAAGAAAATTAGAAAAGCATAAAGGATTGCAAAATTTTTCACCTGATTTAAACAACTTCTAATTTTATGTCCAAGGTAATTGCTTTTTGAGTCTGTTTTTCTTTGCCTCTGCTATCTCTTGCACTATTAAACTGTTGCCCCCTGATACATATTAAATGTGATTTAGTTACCGTATCTTTGGGGAGAGACGCTAAAACTTAAAAGGGCTACTTTTCTCATTGCCAGGAAAGAACCAGCTGTTGGCAGGTGTCAGGATCATGCTGGAGAGGAGTAAGTAAGCATTAGGGGCAGGGGGCGCAGAAAAATGACAGAATGAAATCCCTGAAAACATTCTTAACCCTAAATTTAAAAATAAAGGGCCCAAGAGCATTTGATTATTCCTTCCTCCTGGAAACATGTCCTCACGTATTCTTTTCTGATGCTCCTTGGATCTCGCTGGCACCTCTTTTTCCTCCATTTCTTTTGCTAGACCTTCCTCTCCAACCTCTAAATGCCGAAACGACTTTGCATCCTGAGACCTTTTTATTTTTTACATTCATTTTATGAGTAATCTGACAGTCTCCTATCTTGAAATAATGTTTACATAGTAGTGCATTCCAAATTTATATGTTCAATCCTGACCTATTTTCCTAATCCAGACTTTTATATCCAACTGTCTACATGATATCTATATTTAAATGTTTAACATTTATCTCTATTATACTACATTTATAAACAACATATTTTTCCCTCCAAACCTGTTTTTGTCCTAGGCTTTTTAATCCTAATAAATTATATTTCCATTTCTGCAGTTGCTCAGGCCAAAATGTAGGTGTTAGTTTAGTTTCCTCTCCTTTATGTCTCTAATCCATTAACCAACAGTGTTAGCTGTCTTCAAAATGTTTCTCACTCTATTTTCCCTTGTCCCGGTAACATTGTTACCTTCCTGGACTCCAGAAATATTGCCCTGAGTTCCCTGCTTTAGCCAGACGGAAGTTTAGGACCATTTCTGTTCCAGGGAACTTTGAGAGACTCCAGGTTGTTCTCTCATTGTAATATGAGAAGCCTCCACTATCAAGAGTTACACAGTCCAAGGTTGCTGTGGACAATTAAGAGTTTCTGCTAATATAGCATACTATGATTGCTAGTTCTACCATCACCTGAAAGGATAATAAATATCTACTAAAAATGGACATTCCAGTTAAGGCCTGAAGAAAGCTGGGGAAGTTTCCTCAATGACTCACATTGCATTAATAACCTTTCATTTTATAACCTCATAGTGAATATCATCATCCTTCTATTAAATATTTATGCACTTACCACCTAACCCACATTGGTCTACATAGCAAAAGTTGGGAAATGAGACTTGTGTCCATTAATGATAAGAAATTTTAAGTTAAAATGGTGGTATAAGATCCTCTCATTTCTTGAACTAGTATCTATCTTTCCCAAGTAGATCCAACTACTTTAGATCCTAATATTCATGTTAGGTCCTAATACAGTTATTAGCTTACCTACATATAAAGGTACAGGCATCTTTCTTTGTTTTAATGAATAATTAGCAGGCGCTTTTATGTTTAACAAAGATAGAAAACAAAATATGGTATTCCTTAAACAAGGTGATTGATAAAATTAACATCGCTCTTGTCTAAAACCTGGTTCAGCCTTCTGAGTGTTGCAGTAGGTGTTTGTCATTTAGAAATGACCTGATGTCCTTACTTTTAGTGACAAAACACCAAATATTTGGGGAGGAATTACTTGTCCTCTCATCCTATACAATTTGGCACAATTGTTACTCATGGTCTCCTGGTCCTTTTTAGCTGTGGAACTAAGCCCGGTGCATGAAACTTTTCTCCCAGGAACTTGAAAGTTGGTGACATAAATACAGAAATATCTGGAGCCTGGTCTCTTGAGAAGAGTGTCCGGAGAATTGCCTGCTCCCTACACTGATGAATATCTCTGGTTCCTGCCAGTTTGAAGCCTGACCTTTTTTCTAGGTTTTTATGTGATTGTTGGAGCCTTCTGATATACTTTCAATTGTTCCCACATTATTCTCAGTGCAGCCAGGGTCAGATCTTTTTTTTTTTCTGCTTGTACCCAATGATATATACACAGTGATGGAAAGTGTTGGACTACGTAGCTCTGTTTGACCTCACTGCCAGACCCAATGATATATACACAGTGATGGAAAGTGTTGGACTACGTAGCTCTGTTTGACCTCACTGCCAAACTCTGGAGGACCTTCGTGTTGAATTTATAAATCTAGCCCTGAGGGAGGGGGGTCATATTTTATTCTTTTCTACTAGAACCACTTCCTATTGCTGACTACAAAATTGTCTAGATGCTAAGGACAAAAAGACTGCCTCACTTCAAGTTCCTTATGCCTTTTTGGAAGTGACACTGGTGTCTTTTCTTAATCTCCATAAAATTTTGTTTTGAGGTTTCACTCTCAGTTCTCAGTTCTTTTTCTTTCTGTTTTAATCATGATATGGAGAGAATACCATCTTTAACATATAGAAGTACGCTGAGAAATGTTCACTGAGTGAGTGTTTCCTCAGGCTCAAATGATTAAGTAAATGAAGTGTGATGATCAGTCTATTCTGCCTAAATTAATTAACTATATTTGGTTAATGTTTTTGTTTTTAATTTTTCTCATTCAAATGGATTTTATCATTACAAACCCCAAATTTCTATTGAATGAATTTATACTAAAGCTCACAAATTATTGAAAAACAGGAAAAAGGTAAACTAAGTCATTGGGTGGCCATTATGAATAAGTGTTTCCCATTAAGAATAAATGTTTGATGTTAGATTTTTCTGAACTAAACTATATTTCTCAACTAGTAAGTTTTGCATGAGAAACGTGGAAGTCAGCAGTGCAGGGAACTTGGGAGGGGGTGTTTCAAGACATGTAAAACTGTGGGCTTCACCCTCGTGGAAGCTTGTAGACTCATTAAACAAGAAGAAAGATTAAATGTTCCCAGGCATTGACCATGTTCTCACCCCACCTGAAATAAAAAGTAGTTTAATCAGGTGAAGCCAGAAACTTTGGCTTGGCTTTTGTCTTTTCATCACCAGCCCCTTCTGACCTTCTATTTTTTGTTGTTCTATATTTTTGCTTAGTTTCAGTTTCCGACTAACACTGATAGATTGAAAGTCTACTTATTTTACCCTCTCTCCATGTCATTGACAGTAGACATGCCTTCCTTGGAAATCTTAGAAGAACCTACAGACTTTAGGATGCATATTGGCATAAAGAGAGTGTGTATAATATTTTAAAGCATAACTCAGAATTAAACATTCATGAGTTTACAATAGATAGCCTAGATCTCTCTACATATTATGTAAAACCATATATAATAATCTTTTTTTGCCATCTAACACTCTCTGATAATTTTAACAGCACCCATTGCATGACAGGAAGTGATGTCCTTTGCATGGAAGATGAAAGAAGTCAAAAGAGCAAGACAACAAATAAAAACTTTTCTCTCATCTTCAAATTTCAATTTAAAGACACTTTAATTAGTCATCTTCTACCTCGTTCTCCCTGTTGTTGACATTCCTCCTATCACTTGCCAAAATTTTTCACTCTGACATAAAATGAATAAGATTTGTGATTATTAGTACTAATAATATAATACCAAGATGTTTGACTCTGCCTCAGTTTTTCTTTTCGCTAACAAACACAAACAGTACCACCCCCTTCTCTCTCTCTCACACACACACACGCACACGCACACGCACTCCCACTTCCTCGTCTAACTAAAGAGATGGTCACCACTTTTTCTTCTCTTTGACACACAGAGATCTGATCAGATCCCTGGGGAGGAATAGGAAGTAGGAGAGCGTGGTCGGAGTCAATGGTAAACAGTCTAGGATGGGATTGTCTGAGAAGCTGAATGCCTCCAGGGCACATGGAATTGTGGGCCATAAGATTTAAACAGAGGGAAGACAGAGACTCACTCTCTTTCTCTTCCTTGAGGATGCCTGGATGATCGTGTTTTAGCCACCTACATTTCCCAAAGGATGGTATTTTAAATGGGAGAAGGAACTCCGGGTGCAGCCTAGGATCAGGCTGCCCTGGCAGAGAATGGCAGGTCATTCTTCTTTGGATGTTCTAGAGGGGACTGGCTCCGGGGCAGCAGACTGCCATTCTTCCAAAGTTATGTAGCTTTTGTATCTTCTGTTGTTTTAATTTGTAAACTAATCTTGCAGAAATAGATAATTAAAAACTAGCAAGGGGAATGATAGGGGAATGCAGAAGTTAAAGATTTTAGCCTTAGTTGGTAGGCTTAAGTGATTAAAGCTGAAACTCAAGGGTTAAAGATGGTAGCCTTAGTTGGCAGGCATGTGGAAAGCTGTTATTTCAAAATTGTGTAGCTTTTGAATAAAGGCTTTTTTTTTCCCTTTTTCACCAAACTTCTGCCTCCAGAATCTTGCCCAGAGCATGGCAGCAGGCAGTGGGATCCTCCTTGCTGTTCAGAAGCAACTTTAGTGCCGTTCTAGCCTCCACTGGCCTTACGGGTAGGATATTAAACTGGTGGTCATTAACACTTTCAGAACCACTTGAGAATTTTGTGGAAACTATAAGAATCTCAGAACAAAACACAGATGAACCTGTGTACTATGCATGTGGCAGGGGTGGGGACTGGAGTTTTGGACTTCCTCAATCATGTTTGTGGACCCCAGACTAAATATTGTTTCATGAAAGTGCTACCTCAGGTTTATTCTGGAGATATTTTTCACTCTCCTGAGGCAGAAGAACACACAGATTGTATAGTTTTTTGCACAGTCTTTGCTCTTTCTTGGCAGAACAATCGTCTTTATTGCTAATCATGGTTAGCTGGTTAATAATGACTGGCATGAATATAGACTTCTTTCTTTCCCTCAAAAATGTTTTACCTATATGTGTAAAACAGAGGTGTTTGCCTGCTGGGGCCTAAGGAATCCCTCTTTACGTTCAGTAGAGGCTCTGATTTTATGACTTTCTTATTAAGAACTTTGAATATTTGAAAATCAGAGATACAGATTTTCTTCTCATGTGTTTCCTTTCACTTTATAATGGTTCATATTCTGTTCATTCCTTTTCAGTTTCTAGACTTTCTCCCATTCCCTTTCCCTTCATCTTTCTTGAATATTCATTTTGTGCAGTCTGTGATCTGTTCTTCTGCACCAATAAACTAGGCAAAAGACATTCTGAAGTTACTGCCTCACCCCTTCTAACAAGATCAGCGAGCACATAAGGACAGTTGCTTTCATGTGCGCCCAGTAAGAAGGCAGACAGGTCCTTCCCAGGAAGTCAGTGAAAGCATTCTCATACCTTCCGTATCTGTAGTCACAGTACTTTGTGATCTTCCCTGTGAAAATCCTCCCTAAATATCACAAGGAATTGCCTATTTGCTCTGCTTTTGGACATTTGGACCACTTGACCCTGTGTTGATTTACTCCTCTTTCCGTTGGTTTCTGCCAATTCATTAATCATTTGCAATTGGCACTCACAACACCTGGATGTTGCCTCCTTTCCTTCAGCAAACCCAGAGAGGTCCTTGATTTTATTTTGTGAAATCTTTTGTGGTTAGTGTCAAACTGGACATTGAGTGATTTATTTTGGTCTGGGGAAAAAAAAGATAAGCTTTGTTTCTCAGTTTTAGCACGATAAAGAAACACTTCCCAGCCTGGTCAGTTACAAGGGTGGTGGTAGGGAGGTTCTGTGTTTGAGTTTCAAACTTCGCTCTGGAGAGACCTATTTAAAGGAATGTAACCGAGTTTTTAGTAATCACTTTTATCAGATAGTAGGTCAAGTGTGAGGCTTTGCAAACAATTGCTGCTTAAAAAAAAAAGTTGAATCCATTTTGTGGACTTTTAAGACATCAGTGAAAGAATGGTCAATTTTTAATTCAGTATTCTTTCCTGGTCCTGATGTTAGGTGCTAATATTTCTGTATCCTGAAAGAAAAACCCCAAATTGAGCCATTGGAATACTATGTGACACTTGGAACTGAAAAATTCATTAATATTTGGAAAATAACATTTTTCCCAATATTTATCTCCCTTTATTGATTATCTTTCTAAAAGTGACTTCAACCAAATAGAACTTGGGATTTGAGATAGTGATGAAATTTCCTTATGAATAGGAGTGCTTCTCACTTTTAAAATGCCTACTGGATTATTTCATTTTATTTCTGGGCTTCTGGGCTTCAAATATCCATAGCTTTTGACGTATGTATGCCAAAAAATTGCTGAGAAAGAAATTACAATTGATTATAAATAATGTTTTTGCAGAATCAGTATATGGTTTTCCTTATTGATTTTAGTAAATGCGAAATGAAGTTATACTGAATTACTGTTGTAATTATTAATAATTGTCAGCATAATTATAAAACCTTTCACCCAGACAATCAAAGCATTCTACTAATTTCACTAATCAATTGAATAAACTGAGAGTTAAGTAATTAGTGAAATCCAGAGAAACAGCGGTTATTTATTGACCTTCTGTTTAAAAAAATATTTTCTGAAGACTCTTTAAACCAATAATATCCAGAATCACATCTGGACATATGTTTCTTGGAAAAAATAAATTTTACACAGTGTTTGATTATATTAATAGGGTTAAAAAGAAGTATATACAAAAACAAAAGCAAAACTTTTATGAAATGCTGATTACAAAAGTGAACTTTGAGTTACAAAAGTTTCAATGAATTTGAGTGGATAACAGCATTTTTCTTCCTCCTTCTCCCCTTCCTCCTTATTTTTAATAAAATCCTTTTTATGTCTGTGTTCCTTTGGGTTTTGAGCATCTCAGAAGAATGGAAACAAAACAACTGAAAGTCCTTAACAAGAATCCAACCCAGACGTAGAAACTATTACGGATCTCTTAATGGGGCAGTGTGCTGAGTAAGTAGTCCAGTTTGTAGTCCGGTCAGATCTTTTTTGTCCAGAAAAGCACAGGAGTTCAAAGCTGACTTACTGAACTTAATGTCAGTGATGTACACATTTGACTTTTAGAAAAAGACAAGAATATTTTGATGAAATTTTGTTTAGATCAAGTAATCCCTCGGTTAACAATTTATAAAAAATTCTCTGTTACTAGCTTTTCAAATAAAGATTCATGCATTCTTACCTACAATTTTGAAATCTCAAATCTCAGGAAACTAAAGTCTTTCTTTTAAGTAATTTGTTTACACCACCTGACCTCAACTGAATTAAGATGACTTACAATCTTTTAAAAGCTATATTCAATTTGAGTATTCATATATTCCACTACAGAGTATATGTGTTTAATCATGGGGTACTGCCTCAGACTTCACTCGAGGTATGAAATAGATAAAGCTTTTGGTTTATGGGATGATGCTCCAACCACCTGAGCCTCACTGGCCAGGGTAGCCCAACAGTTATAGTGAAGGGACTGTGGACCTGTGCTACCACTACTGTAAAGCATTAGGCAAAAACTTTTATAATCATTTCTTCAGTAGTAATTTTTTAAGTATATTGATTTCATATTATGATCAATTACTTGTTTAGCAGACAAAGTTTCTAAGAATAAAATATATTTAAAAATATTTTTTGTATTGAAAATTTACTATATGTGTAGTTCCTACTGAGTTACATCATTTTTACATATATAAACAAGTATGTATTTTCCTCCATATCCCAGACATGTTTCTAGTCCAAGTGTTAGCATACTCTCCATATCTTCTGTATCTTTTTTAACACTAATATATTTTGCACATAATTTCATATGAATTTCATGAAGGCTTGTCTCATTTAAAATATACTACTTTCATTTAAAATATAAAATAGAAGTAGATAAATACAAAATAAAAAATATGAAAAGCTTTCACGAACTCATTATACAGCACTTTAACAATTAATAACTCACAGCAAGTCTTTCATTTATACCCTCAGCTACTTTATTTTCTATATTAATTGATGCAAACCCTAGGTACTTTATTATTGGAAAATTAGTGACAAAGTGGCAGCCTTTTGCAGATGCAGAGCATGTTGGAAATGAATCACGTGTAAGGTTCCTCATTCTTTCATTTGAAAGCCCTGTTACTGTTCTGCTGCTCATAAAGACTACATGTGACAAGAGAACCAACATATACTAACATTGGTGGATTAGCTACCTAGCACAGTATTTCCTCAATGCATGGTCATTTTTGAAATTAACTTTCTTACTTGCCATTGATAATTGCCAGTATGTCAGAGCAGGTAATTGTTGTATGAGTGGTTCTGAGACACTCAACAGTGATATTTATAATAGCCAATGTAAGCCATTAGTGTGGACATGAAAGCTACTGTGGCTAATGAAGTTGGCTGGTCTGATAAATCCGTGGAGATAAGATGCAGCATGACAAGCTCATTGATCATGGGGCAACCACTGACTTTTCCTGGGTGGGTTGTCAGACTAGCTGACTCTGCATGTCTTCTAACAAAGCAATATCTTTTGCTTTGTTTAGAATTTAGTAGTTTGAATAATGCATCTGTTATACCTTTTAATTGTTGATATTTTTATATGATTTAAATAGGCTTATATCAGAAATCCCACTTGCACTATGAAATAATAATATAAATAGTTCACACGTAGTACTTCATATTGAAACACTCATCCAGGAATCAACTGTCTGAAATAAAGTGTTCTCTGCTTAGAGTTCTTGGTTATGTATTTACCATGAATTGATGGAAGTTTTCCTTACACTGAGGTAGAAGGAAGTAACTCAGTAACTCAAAGTTTGGGAGAATCTTGGGAAACAATACTGAAACATGGTTTCAGAAGAGACGAATAAGAAAGAGGGAAGAGGTAAGATATTGCCTTGAAATGCTCAGAATTGCATTTCAGGGAATCATGGAGAACAGCAGAGAGTAGACAAGGGACAATTCTAGTTCCATATTTTTTTTCTTACTCCCAACCAAGGAAACAGGTTTACCAGAATTACTAGTGCATATCCTACTCTTACAAACTCCTGCATATCTACAGTCTACAGCCTAACATTATGCCATCATCACTACATACATAATGTACTTTTTATTATAATTTTTTATCTTAAAATAAAATTTCAAAGTTACAAAGAAATGCAAGAATTCAAACATCTCCATTTCCTCCTTACCCAGTTTTTTCAATTGCTCACAATTACCACATTTGCTTTACCCTTCTCCACAAACATACACACATAGGGACACACATGTGCATGCCCACAGTTCCTCCTTCTGCACCTTTTGTGAGTGTGTCCTAGGTGTGGTGCCCCATTGCCCTTAAATACTTCAACATTATCTAATGATGAGAACACTCCTGCACCCTTCTACAGCTCAGAACCATGACCAAGCTCAAGAATGTTACATTGATGTAATACTACTGAATCTGGATTACCTAACCTAATCTATAGATGTCATTAAAATTTTACCAATTGTCCTAAATTTTATCAATGGCTAAATATATGTTTATGTATACACGCACATATTTCCATCTGGTCTAATAAGATCCAATCCAAAATCACATATTGAGTTTAGTTATCAAATATCTTTCATCTAGAATAGCTCTTTTCTTTGTCATTCCTGACCTTGTGATTTCTTAAGAGTATAAAGTAGTTATTTTGTCAAACTGAGCTCAATTTGGGCTTGTCTGATATTTCCAGATAATTAGATTCAGGATATAAAAAATTTAAAGGTCCTTAGGGCCACAGAGAATACGTGTTTGTTTAAGAGACCGTACCTGACAAGGAAGACAGTATGTTATTAATTCCCTGTTTATTAAATTGGTACTTTAATATGCTTTAGTACTTTATGTCAGCTTTTATGTCAGCTGCTTGGTTAGGCATTTCATGTTTCTGCGAACAGATACTTGTTATCTTTTTAATGTTTGATATTTATGTGATTTAAGTAGATCTGTGGCAGGAGCATCGCAGTGCGGGAGTGTGTCCTCAGTCATCGTACTGGAGGCACATGAGGTCCGTTTGTCCCGTTGCCAGAGATGTTAACTTTGGTCACTTGGTCAAGGTGCCATTTGCCTGGTTTGTGCACTAGAAATGTATTCCTTTCGTCTTTTTTATTACTAAGTAATTTGTGAGAAGACACTTTAGAACTGTGTGGTGTGCTTGTTATCAAACTTTCAGCCATTTGTTTTATTATCTGATAATGATTCTTGTATATTTGACTCCTTCTAATGGGTGCCAGTGTTAATTTTGTAACTGTAGCATTATTTCTACATTTGTTAGTTGGAAAAGATTTGCTTCACCTCACTATGTTAGTGTATTTATGACAACATAGATTTGTAGATACTTGTATGACATCAAATGGAGGCACAATTTACATGTAGACATGTGTTCTTTGTAAGGGCACAGTTTAATGAGTCTTCACAAACATAAATACCCATGCCACCACACTATCATTAAATTATGGAGCTGTGCCCTCAGTCACTCCAAAAAACTTCCTTGTGCCCTCCGTAGTAGGTCCTTTTGCCTCACCCCAAACCTGGGCAAAACTGATCTCCTATCTATAGCCAGAGATTAGAGTTTCCTCTTATTTTACATCTGGCATCTTTCAAGCAGCCTAATGTTTTTGATATTCATCCATATTTTTCTGTTTTTTTTATTACTTTCATTACATTTCGTATGTATAGATACTTGAATGTTCTATTGAACAGTACTACTTTTACTGATTAATTTTTTGTATTATAATATTTCCTTCCCTGCAGTTTTCTTTGTTGTCATTTCTTAACTTTTAATTGATGAATTCAATTAATTAATTTTACTATTTTGATTATTATGAGTTTTGGTTTATGAATTTTCATATGATTTCTGCTTTCAGTGGAGCCCAGAAGTTATGATACATGGAATTTCTCAAAAGTAATGAATGATAGGAAAAATTTCATCATTTTGGTTTGTACTTTGTTTTTGTACAAGAGTTGTTCAGTATACATTCTTAAATTTCTGTATGGGAAGACCTTTACAATTTTTTTATATTTTTAGTTGTATGTTGTTTCAAACAGAGTATTTGTAACATTTCTAATTTATTTTTGTGCACTTAATTTTTTCTTGTATTGAAAGTAGTATGTTAAAATCTTTTATCATTAGTGTATGTCTCATTGTCGCTTCCACAGTTCTAATTATCAACAGTGGTGACTATATTATTTGATATATAGTCATAACTGTTTCAATTTTATTGTGAATTGTGACTTTTAGCACTATAAATTGTTATTTTTAATTTGGGTAATCTGAAGTTAATTAAGTTCTCTATTGTCTGGTTTTACTTGAAAACATGGCATTTATGTAGTTTTATTTGTTCACTTTATTAGTCTATACAATTTTGGAGGATGCATGCAGAGATTTGGATTTTGGCAGCTACTATTATCTTGGCTATCTGGAAGTCCTTTTACTGAATATTTTATTGGATATGATTATGAGGGTGGTGGCATTTTTATTCAAATTGATTTATAATTGATTGCCATTATATATTAACAGACGGTCAATATTTGTTGAGTAAATCTTAAATGTCAAATTCTGTATTCTGCTTAGTGTTGGAAGTGTGAAGAGATTGTAATGTGATTAGTATTCTAAGGGATTTGTATTCTAGTGAAGACATAAACAGTAATTTTCATATAATGTGATAATTGCTCTTGTTACTTTCCACACTCTATTTAAAGGGTGAATGTTTGTATATGTTTCATCACCACATTCTTAAGAGAGATCTTCTGTTGGCAGACAGGGAATTCAAAAACTCTTCTGTGTAATTCAACTACAAGATGATATCTATCTTATAAAATCTTTGGGTGCCAGCTGTAGCCAGTTTTTGGTACCAAAACACCCACAAAGTATCAGAAAATGGGTAGTTCTTTTATATCTACAATGATTTGATCTTCTATGGGTAAACAATTAGAGATAAATAAGAGCAAATCACTACTTTCCAGGTACAAATCAATGGAGAAAAACACATACACAAGTTATTTAAAAACAAGGCAAGATTTGTGTTAGGTACTATAGTAATACCCTATTTGAGGCATGGGCAAAAAGATGTAGGCCCTAGCTCAGTTGGGACTCAGTTTTTTGGAGCATCATCCCATACACCAGAAGACTGCGGATTTGGTGCCCGGTCAGGGCACATGACTGGGTTGCATGTTTGGGGCTGGTACAGGAGGCCTCTGATTGATATTTCTTTCTGACATGGATCTTTCTCTTTCTCTCTTCTTTCCACTTTCTCTAAAATCATTGAACATATCCTCGGATGAGGATAAGAATTTTCCTAAAAATAAAAAAAGATATGAGCAATAAGAAGTTTAGGCATTGGGGCCCTGTCGAGTTTTAGAAGCAGGGGAATTTTCAGAGACCTTGGGAAATTTGTACGTGGGGAAATATTAATTCCTTTGCATGTTGAAGCTTTAATTTAAATACAGGTAACAGCCACTTCAGCCTCCCTCTGAGGATAGACATTTTATTTCCAGAGTGGAAAAAAATAAACATGAGGGGCAGCTCCAGGCAGGTTACAGGGAAGGTCAGTGAAGCAGACCTCACTAGCCAAAACCCCTCAGTATTTCTGAGCTAGGAAATTCACAGGATTTTTGACTAGATTGCATTCTATAATTGTACTTGTGAAATAATTAAATGATGTTTTCCTTGCCTTTGTAAAGAAAAGGTGGGTACACAGAAGCCTAGAAGCTATAACTTATGTGCATGTCAACTCAAGATTTATTTCTAGATTAGAAGTAGTTGGTTTGCCAGCAAGAATTTTAACTATTGAATCTGTTGTGATTCTGAATTTAATTAGTTGTTTATTGCTTATTTAAAACAGATTGATGATGTTGATTTGAAACAGTTTGTGATCACAATAGAATTGCTTGTATAAGAAGTTTCCTGATATTTTTTTTTCTTAGAATATGTTCTGCCTGTCAGAGCACCGTGTGTTTGCCTAATTCAAATAAGCCCACCCCAATCCTATTGCCTGTGTAAGGTAAGATTGCTCAATTAGTTTGCATAGTTTTACAGCTGGATGTGTATTTATTTTCTCTATTAGTTTTCATAAACTGAATCACAGACCACAATTTTGTGTCTAAGCTTCTGAGATGTGCAGGACTCTGTCCCTATTTGTTAAAGAAGGCTCTACGACAGGCAATTAATTTTCAGGGTTGTTTGGCCAAGAGATTGCAAGTTATTGGTGAGAGGTCTGGAGACAGGACACATCCGGGCTCCTGTGACCCACCCAACTCACTATGACACACATCTTTGAACGCTGAAAAACTGTTATTCATATTTTAAAATAATAGAAAAATGGGATTTCTGGGAACAGAAATGGGAATTTCTATTTAATAGAAATGGGAACTTCTAGAAATGGGAATGGAATGGGAATAGAAAATTCAAGGTGTCTGGCAATGCTTGGTCAAGTTACCATAAGGCAAATCTCAATAGAATGCATGGCCACATTCTCTACTTTAATAGTCTCTATCTTCTGTGTTTTTGTTTTTTTTTTTTTTAATACTTGTCCACTTCAGTGCCTGATCATTGTAGGCATTTCAGCTTAAATGAAAGCATTACCTGGCCCATATTTCAAATACAAGAATTGCCAAAATTAAAACTCTTTCTTTTCACCCTGGCTAGTGTGGCTCAGTGGATTGAGCATGGGCCTGAAAACCAAAGGGTCTCCAGTTTGATTTGAGTCAGGACACACACCTGGGTTTCAGGCCAGGTCCCCAGTAGGCAGCGCATGAGAGGCAATTACACAATGATGTTCCTCTTCCTCTCTTTCTCCCTCCCTTCCCCTCTCTCTAAAAATAAATAAATAAAGTATTTAAAGAAACACCTCTGTCTTTATTTTTATAGAACACATATAGAGTAATAGTGATAATATAAAATATGTTCCATCAAGGTCAAGTACAATTTTAAGAAATCTAGGAGTGGCCATCTGTGTTCATATCTGGAAAATACTAAAAAGCAGTGAAGAAATGTGACCTCCAAAAGCAAGCATCTAACTCTGTTCACTGTTCTGAAAATTACTCTTTAAAGTATGCATAAATATTTAGTAGTGTATGTCTACAGGGTGGGGCAAAAGTAGGTTCATAGTTGTGAATGTGTGTGTGTGCGCATAATGGGAAAGACAGATGTCTGTGCAGAAAGTACCCAGGCACATAACTATGAAAAATAGAGATGTTTATTGAGGAAGATTGGAGATACAAGAAACATTGTATCTAGGACAATGGTGTCTCAGTCCCCTTCAAAGTTGGCACCCTGAGACCTTGCACCCTTCTCCCCATCACCATTAGCTGACCCATTGTATTTCCTGAATCTCATTGACCGTTTGAAATATCTTCCCTTTCAAAGATGATTTTAATTTTGGGAAAAGCCAGAAGTCATAGGGCCCCAAATCTGGCCGAGTCACCTGGGTGATTTGATGTTTCACCAAAACTCTTTGCATTAGATGTGATGCATGAGTGACTGTGTTGTTGTGATGAAGCTGCCAGTCACCAGTTGCTCATAGCTGCAGCTTTCCGAATCATCCAAATAGTTTCCACTTAGGGATGCTCCAGCTTAATGTAAAATTTGATGCAGATTAATTGCTCTACTCACTCAGTTATTTTGTTGTTTGTTAATTTAATAATCTTTATTGTATTTTTCCATTAACATTCAGTCCCCTTATATCCCCATCCCCTGCTAGCAATCACCACCCTGTTGTCCATGTCCATGGGTCCTTTTTCCTTTTTGCTCAATCCCTCAATCCACAAATCCCCACCACCACTAGCTATCATCTGCTTTCCATCTACGAGTCTGTCATTTTCCTTGGTAGTTCAGTTTGTTCATTAAATTCCACATATGAGTGAAATCATATGGTTTTTGTCTTTCTCTGACTGGCTTGTTTCACTTAGTATAATGTTCTCCAAGCCCATCCATACTGTCACAAAGAGTAAAATTTTCTTCCTTTTTTCTGGCCAAGTAGTATTTCATTGAGAAAATGTCCCATAGTTGTTTTATGCACTCATCTACTGATGAACGCTCAGGCTGTTTCCATATCTTGGTGATTGTAAATAATGCTGCAGTTTATGTTCTTTCAAATTAGCATTTTGTGTTCCTTAGGATGTATTCCCAGAAGTCGTATTGCTGGGTTAAAAGGCCAATCCATTTTTAATTTTTTGAGATATCTCCATACTGCTTTCCATAGTGGCTGCACCAATTTCATTCCCACAAATAGCGCAAGAGGGTCTCCTTTTCTTTACATCCTTCCCAGCAGTTGTTGTTTGTTGATTTATCGATGATAGCCATTCTGACAGGTGTGAGATGCTTTCTCATTGTGGTTTTAAGTTGCATTTCTCTGATAATTAGGAAGGTTGAACATCTTTTCATTTGTTTATTGGCCATCTGTATGTCCTCTTTGGGTAAATGTGTATTCAGATCCTTTGCCAATTTTTTAATTGGGTTATCTGTTTTTTTTTTTTTTTTTTTTTTTTTTTTTTTTTTTTTTTTTTTTTTTTTTTTTTTTTTTTTTTTTTTTTTTTTTTTTTTTTTTTTGGTGTGGATTTTTTAAAGTTCTTTATAAATTTTGTATATTAACCTCTTATCAGATATATTGGTGAATATGTTCTCCTATTGTGTGGGTTGTCTTTATTTTGTTGATTTCCTTTGCCATGTGAAAACTTTTTAGTTTGAAGTAGTTCCATTTGTTTATTTTTTCTTTTCTTTCCCTTGCCTGGGGAGATACATCTAATAAAATATTTCTAAGAGCAGTGCCCAAGAGTTTGCTGCCTATATTTTCTTCTAGGATTTTTATGGTTTTGGGTCTAATATTTAAGTCTTTGATCTATTTCAAATGTATTCTTGTGTGTGGTGTAAGAAGGTGGTCTAGTTTCATTTTTTTGCATGTATCTGTCACATTTTTGCAATATCATTCATTAAATAAACTATCTTTAGCCCATTGCATGTGCTTGCTTCCTTTGTTGAATATTAATTGACCATGTAAGTGTGGGTTTATTTATGGGCTCTCTATTCTGTTCCATTGATCTGTGTGTCTGTTTTTATGCCAGAACCATGTTATTTTGATTACCATGACCTTATAATATATTTTGATATTAGGCAGTAAGATTCCTCCAACTTTGTTCTTCTTTTTCAGGATCGCTGTTGTTATGTGAGGCCTTTTGTGGTTCTGTATAAATTTTTGATACATTTGTTCTAGTTCTGTGAAATACATCATTGGAATCTTGATAGAAATTGCATTTAATCTATAGATTGCTTTGGGTAGTATGGACATTTTAATGATATTAATTTCTCCTATCCATTAACACAGTATGTGTCTCTACTTATTTGTATCTTCAATTTCTTTCTTCAGTGTCTTATAATTTTTCAAGTATGGGTCTTTTACATCCTTGGTTAGGTTTATTCCTACAGGGTTTTTTTTTTTTTTTTTTTTTTGCAGCAATTATGAATGGAATTGTTTTCTTAATTTCCCTTTCTGTTAGCTCATAAGTGGCATATAAAAATGCAACTGATATCTGGATATTAATTTTGTATCCTGCTACTTTGCTGAATTCATTTATCAGTTCCTGTGGTTTCTCGATGGAATCTTTGGGGTTCTCCATGTACAATATCATGTCATCTACAAATAATAATAATTTTACTTCTTCCTTTCCAATTTGCATGCCTTTTATTTCTTCTCATTGTCTGATTGCTGTGGCTAGGACTTCCAGTTCAATAAGAGAGGTGAAAATGGACATCCCTGTCTTAATCCTAATCTTAAGGGGAATTCTTATAGTTTTTGCCCATTGAGTATGATGCTGGCAGTGAGTTTGTTACTTATGACCTTATTATGTTTGGGTATGTTCCCTCTAATCCCACTTTGCTGAGAGTTTTTATCAAAATGGGTGCTGGATTTTATCAAATGCTTTTTCTACATCTATTGATATGATCATGTGGCCTTTATCCTTCATTCTGTTTATGTGCTAAATCACATTTATTGATTTGCAAATGTTGTATTAACCTTACATTCCTGGAATGAATCCCACTTGATCATGTGGTATCATCTTTTTGATGCATAGCTGTATTTTGGTTTGCTAATATTTTTTAAAGGATTTTAGTGTCTGTGTTCATCAGGGGTATTGCCCTGTAATTTTCTCTCTTTGTAGTGTCTTTATCTGGTTTTGGAATTAAGGTAATGCTGGCCTTGTAAAATGAGTTTGGGAGCCTTCACTCCTTTTGAATTTTATGAAATAGTTTGAGAAGGAGAAATATTAGTTCTTTTGTGAATGTTGCTAAAATTCACCTGTGAAACCATCCAGTTTGGGGCTTTTATTTGCTGGGAGTTTTTTGATTACTGCTTTAATTTCACTAGGTGTGCAATATGTCTATTCAAAATCTCTGATTCTTCCTGATTTAATTTTGGAGGAATATATGTTTCTAAGAATGTATCCGTTTCATTCAGCTTGTCCAGTTTGTTGGCATATAGTTGCTCATAATATTCTCTTACAGTCCTTTGTATTTCTTTGGTGGTAATTGTTTATTTCTCCTCTTTCATTTCTGATTTTATTTATTTGGGTCTTCTTTCTTTTTTTTCTTTATGAGTCTGGTTAAAGGTTTGTCAATCTTGTTTATCTTTTCAAAGAACCAGTTGTTAGATTCATAGATCTTTTGTATAGTTTTTTAGATTCTATTTGGCTTATTTCTGCCCTGATCTTTATTATTTCCTTTCTTTTACTCACTTTGGGCCTAGTTTGTTGTTCTTTTTCAAGTTCCTTTAAGTGTAAAGTTCCATTGTTTAACTTTTTCTTTCCTTCCTTTCTCTTTCTTTCTCTTTCTCTCTCTCTCTCTCTCTCTCTCTCTCTCTCTCTCCCTCCCTCCCTCCCTCCCTCCCTCCCTCCCCTTCAGATAGGCCTGTAATGCTATGAATTTCCCTCTTAGGATTGCTTTCCCAGTATCCCAAAGATTTTGGTTTGTTGTGTGCTCAATTTCATTTGTTTCAAAGTATCTTTTGATTTCTTCCTTGACCTCCTTGTCAACCCATTAATTGTTTAATAACATGTTATTTACTGTCCTTATCTTTGTGTGCTTTTCAGTGTTCTTCTTGTGATTGATTTCTAGTTTCGTAGCACTATGGTCAGAGAAGATGCTTGATATGATATCAAACTTCTTAAATTTATTTAGACTTGCTTCATGTCCTAACATGTGGTCTATCCTAGAAAATGTTCCATGTGCCCTTGAAAAATATGTATATTCTGCTGCTTTTTGGTGAAGTGCTCTGAAGATATCAACTAAACCTATTTGATCTGGTGTGTCATTTAATGCTGATGGCTCCTTGTTGATTTTCTGCCTGGAAGATCTATTCATTGAAGCCAATGGGGTTTTAAAATCCCTGACTATGACTGTATTTCTATCAGTCTCTCCCTTCATGTCCATTGCGATTTGCTTCACATATTTAGGTGCTCCTATATTGTGTGTGTAAATATTTACTAGGGTTATAGTCTCTTGTTGGATTGTCCCTTTATTATTATGCAGTGTCCTTCTGTGTCTCTTACAATAGCTCTGGTTTTAAAATATATTTTGTAAGATATGAGTACTGCTCCCTCAGCATTTTTTCCTTTTCATTTGCATGAAATATCTTTTTCCATCCTTTACTTTTAGTCTACATGTATCTTTCCATTTGAGATGGGTCTCTTGGAGGAAGCATATATATATGTCTTGTTTTCTTATCCATTCAGCTACCCTTTGTCTTTTGGTTGGAACATTTAAAGCCATTTACATTTAAGGTGATTATTGATAGATGAGTATTTAGTGCCATTTTATTGTTAGACTATTTTCCTTGTTTTTTTTTTTTCCTTCTTTCTCTTTTTCTTTTTAAATAGTCTTTTAACATTTGTTGCAGTACTGGCTTGGTGTTAGAAAATTCCTTTAGCTTTCTCTTGTCTGGGAAGCTCCTTATTTCTCCTTTGATTTTAAGTGATAACCTTGCTGGGTAAAGTAGCTTTGCTTGTAGGTCCTTTCTTTTCATCACCTTGAATATTTCACACTACTCTCAACTGACCTCAAATGTTTCTGCTGAACAATCAGATGCCAGTTAAATTGTTGCTCCCTTGTAGGTAATGACTTGCTTTTCTCTTGCAGCTTTTAGGAGTCTCTCCTTGTCTTTAAGCTTTGTTATTTTAATTATGATATGTCTTGGTGTAGGCCTCTTTGGGCCCAACTTATTTGGGACTCTCTGAGCTTCCTGGACTTGTGTGTCTTCACCAGATTAGGAACGTTTTTGTTCATTATTTCTTCAAATAGGTTCTCAATGCCTTCCTCACTCTGTCCTCCCTCTGGTATTCCCAGGATGTGCATGTTGTTACACGTATACTTTATGTTGTCCAAAATATTTCTTAAGCTCTCCTCATTTATAAAAAATTCATTGCATTTCTTTCTTTCTTTCTTTTTTTTTCTTCTCTGCCTGGGTATTTTCTTTCTACCTTGTTTTCTCAATCACTGATTCAATCCTCTGCTTCATCTAACCTACTGTTTATTCCTTCTAGTGTATTATTTATTGAAGATATTGTGTTCTTTATTTCTGAATGGTCCTTTTTATGATTTCTATGTCTTTTTTCATGCTGTTGAGTATTCTTGTAATCATTACTCTAAACTCTCTATTTGATAAGTTGCTTGCCACCATTTCATTTAGCTTTTCTTCTGAAGAATTCTCTTGTTCTTTCATTTTGAGTCCTTTTTTTTTGTCTTCCCATTTTGGCTGCTTCTGTGTATTTGTTTCTATGTATTAGGTAGATCTGCAAAGACTCTAGTGTAGGTCTTGGTCAGACACTGTTTATGACTGGCCCTGGTCAAACTGTTTGGAGCTATCAGCGATCCACAGTGTGTGCCTTCCTCTGCTGGACCTGTTTGTGTGAAGAAAGAATCAGGCTGCTCACCAAGGCTGCTTTTATCAGCACCTGGCCCAGGGGAGGGTCAGCTGAAGTCTCACAGAACTCCCAGAGATCTGCCTTAGTTGTTAAACTAACCACTGATGCAGCCTCAGGCTATAATCAGCAGCTTAACTTAAGCTCCATGGGATGGGGCAGAGTAATTCCTGCAGGTGGGGCTATTGCTTTCCCTAAGGCTGATGCCAGTTGAAGAGGAGTGCTGTGCCTGAGAAAGATGGCTTTTCAGTATGGGGACTGATGGCACAGGAATCCTGACTGCTGTTCCTTCAGTTCTCTCCCTGAGGCACCAACCCCAGACTCTCCTCAAGTGTCTGTCATACACTCTGCCTTCCCTCTGCCAGAGCCTAGGGTAAGTGGCTGCAAACAAAATTTTGTGCATTGGCCCTTTAAGTGTCGATCTGAGTCTCCAGACATCTTACCCTAGCAGACAGAAACCTTGCCGCTTTTCACAGCTGGATATTATCTGGGTTCTTTTCTGGCTCTGGTTCTGTAGGTTGGGGAGACCAGCTTGGAGTTTAGCCCCATACTTCTCAGGGGGAGCCCCCCTGGTCACTGAAATGTCCCTCCAGAACTTCAACTGCTGCCTGTGGGAACCCTGTCGGCCCTCTTGCACCTCCTCTGTACTCCCTACCTGTCTCACTGTGATGAATTGGATTCTTCTGCCTGTCCTGGGTTATAAGGCTTTTCTTCAGCTAGTGTTCAGTTGTTTATTCTCAATGATTTCTCTATAATTTAGTAGTAATTCCAGATTCCAGGGAGGAGGTTAGTGTAGCTTCTACTCACTCCTCCACCATCTCAGATCTCACAATCACTCAGTTATTTTGGATGCGATGCTCCAAAATAACTGAGCACATGCTCACTCAAAGGGGGGTCAGTGGGGGGTGTCTACCACCCACGCCCACTGACTGGGACAGTGAAGTCATCATTTTTCATGCATATGCATTCCAGTCTACTCTCCTTGGCTGCCAGGTTATATCAATGTTATGCAAAGTATCCTCATTATATTAACAATGGTGGGGCTTTCTCTGAACAGACCTCATATATACACACACACACACACACACACACACACACACACACACATACACACACATATATACACTAAACACTAGAGAAATAATAGAACTTTAGAATAGGAGGAAAACAATCATTAATTTCTTTATGTTTATTTTGAATTTAGATATACATCATTTACATATTATGATTCATTTTGGTTTACATCTTTATCTTATAAACTGGAAATTATGTGTTTGTCAATATATAATTACTTTTGTTGTCAGTAAAATATGGATTGCATATCTATTTAATCTTTGCCTGGTAGAAATAAAGGTCTTAGCGATAACTTAACATGAGTCAGTTATTTTTCACTGTAGGTTTGAATTTTATTATATAATATCTTGATGGAATTCTGGTCAGGAAAAGTTACTGACTACAACTTAGTTTCGCAGAGATTTAAGATAGAGTCAAGGGTCCATGATGGGTTTTTCCCAACAAATTTATAAGTGTAGCAAGGGAAGGAGATTTATGATCTTAAAGTTCAAGTGAGGACATTTTCTTTTCTATTCTTCTTCAAAGCTTAATGTGCAGATCAAAGGTGAGAGAAGTCAGTTGGGAGGAATACGATTCCACAAGAAGCTGATCTTTCAAGAAAATTATAATTTCCTTTACTTTCCTCTATTATATTTAACTAGAGTAAAAGGTAATGTAAACCAATGCTGACTTTCCACATAGAATAACCTTAAAATTCTGTGGTTGTTGTGCAACTTCCCTCTCGCTTCTTGTGCCTCAACCATCTATTGAATCAAGTGTATCTGTAGGGTTAAGACTATGTGTTAGTTTCTGCTTATTAGACTATTATCAGTAATTTTATTTTTATAATTATTGCTGTGTCAATAAAATTAGAATATCTTTAGATACTACTCTAATATTTAGAATATTTTTTAGTTCTTGGATGTTTTTTAAAAAAATATTTATTGAATACCTACTAAGTCAGGCATTCTGCTCCGAGCTAGAGCTGAGTGATTTTGAATCTAGATTTTTTTTTCTGGATCATGGTTAAAATCCCAGGGCTACAGAATTCTTTTGTATATGAACTTGGATAACTTACTTAAATTGTTTGACCTTGTTGACTTTGTACAATGAGGAGACTAGAAACTATCTTACAGCAGGAAAACCTTCTATGAGTCAGGATTCTCTAGAGAATTGATTGAAAATTCACTGTTTTTATGAGTCAAGTTATCTATTTCTGTTGAGTTGATCTGAAACTTCCACTTGTACTGATGAAGGAAGAACTTAGTTGACTGCCCATGTACTTCACTGCCAGGATTGCTGTGACCATAGGTCTCTGCGACTCAGACTATTCTGTTTACTGCTTTCACTCTGCTGTCCATTATGGTAACCATGCCCACCTTGCCTTGGCAAGTATTTGCCACCCTTGCCTCCTGCCACCACAAGATCCAGTGGTTCCTATTGCACCCAGGGTTTCTGATTCAGTGGCAGCAATTCCCACTGCAGTTTCTGACCTACAGGAAAGAGCAACCATAGAGTAGTACTTCAAGGATGCTGGAGCTCCATTCATAAATTTATTTCTCACAATCATGGTGAAAAATTTGTCCTCTGGACCTTTCCAGGGTGGGTGATAAATACATTCTAACATTCAAATCTCCCTAAGCTTCTAGATCCCTTCCTCTAGTGTATACCAAGGCAGTGTTGACATTTTATCTTATTTATTATAAGCTACATTTTGGTCCGTGTTTCAGCCAATCAATCAAACAGTTAGAGCCCTTTCTCAGCCACCAAACTGCAACATTAAAATCTGCATCTCTGCATAGTAGGGCCCTGTCAATAAATTTCACACCGTTAATATCCATTTTCAGCAGCCCTCCTCCCAGATTTCTGTCTATATAAAGTAGAAAAAATTATGCAGTTCTTTTAGAGTGTAGCTCACCTCCTCATGGGCCACAATTTTCACATAACCTTTCTGGGCCTGCTGGGACTTGAGTCTAGTTTAGGTTTAGAAGCAAAGAGGGGTGATGGGGGAGGTCCTGAGGTGAACTTGGAGTATCTTGCAAGGAAGTTTCTCAGGGCAGGTTTTCTCAGTTTCCTTAGGTGAAGCTGGGCTAATCACCTCAGATGGGGTTGAGTGGCTTCTTCAATTAGTGAAGAAGTCTCAACAGAATTTGGGGCTTCCGTGTCCTCGGCTTCATCAGGATCTTCCTATATGTCCCCATTCTAATTTTCAGGATCTCATTTCTTCCCAGTCCATGCCCTCATTTAAACAGCAGGCTCTCCATGAGACTGGGACTTCAATTTGTGTTGTAATTCTTCTATTCATGGAGTAAGATTTGGGTTTAGTCTTCAGCATCTCGCTCTGCAGCTAAGGAGCAAAGGGTCTCTTTCAGGGTGGGTAGAGACTTGCAGATCATTCGTGCAGTGCTTGAGCTGAGGATGTGAATACCTGAGCTGCATCTTTTCTCTCCTCTGCTGGTCCAGCATAATTAAGAGCAATTGGCCAATCTCATTGTACTCATTAGTTTGCCAAAAATGTCCTAAGGCAGCGATTTTCAACCATTTCATACCCTAGCACATATAAATTAGTGACTAAAATTCTGTAGCACACCTGAAAATATATTCTGTGCCAATCTGACAAAAAATTAAGTATAACTTTGATTCTTTCATACCGAATGGCTATTGTTGTGTTGGCTATTGTCATTTTTTAAAAATTTGACAATAAGGAAAAGCAGTCAGTGTTCTTAACTAAATAGTCGGTATTGCATGTTTTGAAAATTCTAGTGGCATACCAGTTTAAAATTGCTGTTCTAATGTATCAAATACATGGTCACCCAGAATCTTGTCTCTTATAAGTATTTGATTGGGGATATTCAGTGGTAATATTTTCTGTACCTCTATTGCCACATCACACCATCAACTATCAGGGCTCTCTTTGCAACTGGAAGTAAAGCTGCTAGTGCCTTTAATTGTAATCAGAGTAGAAAACCAATTCTAGAAAACCCAGAATCAACTCAGAAAACTCATCCTTAAGATTGTTTCTGTAAACTCAATCTCAGTACCAAAATCTGTATTAGTTGAAAGAGAACTGATGGGGGGGGTATATATATCAATATCTATCTATCTATCTATCTATTTATCAATCATCTATTTATCATCTATCTATCTTTTTATCTCTCCAATCTATCTATCATCTATCTATTGAATGATTTTAAGGAATTGGCTCACTCAATTGTGAGGGCCAGTATGTAGGACACTTACAGGTCTGGCCAGCAGATAGGAAATTTTTACAAAAGTTTTGAGATTGAGTCCAAAAGTAACCTCGGGACACAATTGTCTTCAATGTGCCTCAGTCTTTCATAGCCTCTAATTGATTGGACGAGGCTCACCCACATTATGAAGGGTAATTTGCTTTACTCAAGGTCTATTGATTTAAATGTTGATCACATCTTAAAAGAAAAACGCATTCACAGCAGCATCTAGATTGGTGTTTAACCAAATAACTTGGCATGATAGCCTAGCCAAATTGGCACAAATTTTACCATCTCAGCGTTATTGTGGCAATAATGTGAACATAGTATATCTAAAGGCTTAGTTTAGCCCATAGTAAGCACTCATCCAAAGTTAATAATCACTTTTCATTTAATACATGTTAAGTGTTGTGTTTGGCTTCTTGCATGCGTTTTGTCACTTAACACTTATCACGCACTATAAAGTATGTATCGCTATTGCTATTTTACTGACTAGCACAGAAACTGACACAAGGTAGTTACGACCATTATGCAACACTGCTCGACTTGCCTGAGGTAGGGAGTGCGGTTGATGTATTTTTTGCCACAAAATTCTCCATTTGTTCCTCCAGTAATCAAGGTGCTCTCACTGTCACTTTTATTGCTTGACTATTGTTAACTGACTCTTGCCTCCAAGGTTGGACATAGTCACCAGTCTTATCTAGTTACTGCATATCCCTGGCCTCAGTGATTGGTTTAGGATGGGCATGAGTCCGTCAGAGTGAGAGTGACAGGGAGAAAAACAATATTGTTTTTCCTGGGTTTGCTCAGAGGACAAGACAAGGGCCTTGACACCTGGAGAGACCAACCTGCCTGAGAACGGGCACCCCATGGGGAGATATAACTGAGAAGAAGAACGCGAGAAGGTCCTGACAACATTTCCTAGCCTTTCATGACAGCACCATTCTCAGGAACCTCAGTAACATCTTAAGCCGTTAAATCAATAACTTTTTTTTAATAACTTGTCTTGTGGTACTTATGTCCTAAATAATACTGGCTTTAAAGTCTCCTTTCCCTCCACGGCTGAAGCACCTGCTCTCTGACATCACAAACCAAGACAGGACATTGGATACAGGAGGAGCAATGCATCCTGGGTGTGCTGTCTGTAGAGAATATAAAGCAATAGTAACACAGACTCGAGTTCAGTGTACTTTTCATTGTCACTGTGGGTTGGCAATTCTAAACAATGTTAATGATAAAATACTCCTTCCTAAAAAAAATATTTTGTTGCTCTAAGTTCCAAACAATTGTTCTAGGTACTTTTGAGTTTTAATAATAAGTATGTAACTATAATTGACTTAAGACATGCTGCCATCTCAGACACATGTGTTTATTTCAGTAATAAACTAAGGGGGGTTTCAATATATTCAGAGTCAGCTGGGCCTGATTTTTAAATGTTCACCCTCATCACTATCCTTTACATTTTTAAATGTGAAATGTAAATCTCCAGAATGACAAATTTGCAGTCACTCAAATTCTTTTTTTTCCACTTCATAATCACTGTACTTTCATAATTTATTTCAAATCTACTGCTTAAATGGAGGCATATGTTCTATCAAGTGGGTGGAAGACAAGAACAGGTCTCAATGCAAACTTAAATATTTCTGACCCATTACAAATATACCAGGAGTTCTCCAAATTAACTTCCATTTAAATATGACATTCATTAAGGGATTTGGTACTATAGATGCTAATGTGAATCTTATTATTGGATTTAATTTGTCACATAGAGGAGGGGTATATTAAAAATAATCTGCCTTAGATGTCAGCTATTCTAAATATAGCACTTCTGTATGGATCACCAGTTGGACATTATCACATATTATTTTATATTGTAATAGCTTTTAAGACCCTGAGGATAGGAAGAAGGCTTACATTTATCTTTGTCCCTTTGGTGGTCCTGTACAAGAGGAAACCTTGTAAGTAGTAGTTCTTGGTGAGTGTGTACATAAGACTAAAGGTGTTAAAAGCACTAACATTTAACGATTCCCAGTGAAATCCTAGGTGGTTTACAAGGTAAAGATAAAAATTAGCACTGATTGTTTTGAGCACAAAGTCATGAACGGCTGTGGTAGACAGATGGGTCTGGCTGCCAGCCTACCCCATGTGACCATCTTTGGATGTGCTTACTTACCCTTACTGTAGGAGGGGCCCCAGTAGCCAGCCTTACATCAGATGGATTCAGAGTGCAAGCTGAGCATATCAGGTTCCCTTTCTCTAAAGAGCTGACTATTCTTAAGAGAAACAGGTGGAATGAGTTTGGGGACTGAGATGCTTGGTGAACTGAGGATTCAACATCAGCATCGTGGCAACACAAAGCCAATCATTACCAAATGTTTGAGGGAACAACAAATTAGAAGCCTGTTGGAGACAGTTGGCAGACTGAAGAGTGGATTGGGGTAATTGCAGAGATGAAGAGAGCGAGAGGGAGAGCGAAAAAGAACATCTGACATTACAAACTCCTACGCTACCTGTATTGCTTCTGGCACTTGGGGGTTGGTGCAATTCTCCTGATTCCTCAGAAAAAAATCCTCTTTTCCTTAATTCAGTGTGATCAGGTTTCAGACCATCAGATTACTTCCTTGCCTTTACCCTGAACTCTTTAGTGTAGAACATAAGTTTGTGGAGGGTTAGAACTTGCCTTTGTGAGAATTATGGAACTCTGCATGTAGAGGATGAACCTAAAAAGGATGTCAAAATAAATACTAAAATATTTGCTTGAATTCTTACTTTTCTTGTGATTATAATAATTTCTTCATTCTGACTCTATCATAGTTCTTAAATTATTTTAGGTAAAGATTCCCTTTAAACTCTAGTGAAATTTGTGACCACTGTTTCAGAACAATTCATATTACACACACACACACACACACACACACACCCCTCTACAAAGAATTTCAGGGGTTTTACAGATTCTAGAAAACCTAATAAACCCTAGTAGCCCAGGGTAGAAATCTGAAATTTTAAAGTATAACTACATTTCTGTAAATATGTTGACATCAATATATCAATACTTTACTAAGGGTGCTTTCTTTTTGATGGAATCTTATAGTGATCTGTTTCACAGGTGAAAGAAACCTTCCTGAAACATAAACATGTTTTTAAGATTTTCACCTATAAGTTGTGAATTTTAAGGCATATAAATTTTTAATACCAATATTATAGAATTCTAAGCATGAGTCCAGTTTAAATTGCTTGTAATTACTTGGTTATAAGACTACCTCACCCTATGTCTAGTCCAGAGAATGTTGTTACAACAACTTTTCATATGAGAACAGAAATCCACTGATGGAGGAGAGTTTTTAAATTTAATATTAAATAATTAAAATCAATCTTCATGTAGACATCTTAAATTAGGGTTGTTTACATCCTCTTTAATTAGATGCAATTAAGAAGCTCTCTCAAAGCACTTATGCCCAGAGGGAGCCTTGGCTGCATTGATGGAATGACTCTTAACCTAGAGGAGGTTGTGTTGACACTTGTAGAAGGGTTTCCCTTTGGAAGACCCAATAGGCACCTTTTTGCTTTTGCCACAGGAGGAAACAGATGCTGAGGATTTTCATTAAAAAAAGAAGACAGATGAAATGGCCTGCTTAACAGGCCTGGGCAGCAAGAAGTCTGCTCTGCTCTGCTGCACTTTCAAAACTCTTTTCTCATAGTGATGCTGAAGCCAGATCACCTCATTCCTTTGCTCAAAACCCTTCAGTGTCTCCCCACCTCACTGCATGTAAACCCTCAGTGCCAACCATTGTCAGCACACAGGAACTTCATTTCTTTACTATGACTTTTACCTTATTTCAAGCTAGCTTAGTTCCAGTCCAATTGCTACAACTACTGAGGCATGTGTGCATTCATGCTCTTAGGACATCAGGTTTGGGGCAGCATCAAACTGTCTTAAGAACAAAGCCTCAGGTTGGTTGATCAAGGGAACAGTTTCCTCAAACTAAAGATAATGTCTTGACCTCAGTTGTGTTTCAGGCCCAGGTACATGGAAGCAGAACAACTCTACTGAGCACAGCCTCATGAAACTAGACAGAAGACAGCATGGCTGACATCAGGACCTGATGCAATGGTCAGCTACTCCCTACCCTGGCCCCCACCGATCAGTAGAACTTAGGACCCTAACTCCATTAGTCACCATGGTTAATAATTTTTTCCCCTATATTATCTGCCTCCATGTAGATCATCAGGGAGTAAGGTTTCAGAGTAACAGTACAGCATTTTCTCCAGGCTTGAAGCAATTTCCTTAAATAAACCTTTACTTTCTTTGTTGAAAACTCCTGTTTTCATTGTATTGGGCTTTGATGCATGCAGGCAAATGAACCTCCTTTAGTTCAATACCATCGTGGGCTGGCGAGGTCCTCATGCTGTACGTGATGTGCCCCTGCATCCCCGACCTGCACCACTCTTTGTTGTTCTATCTCCTAATCCTTTTTCCCCAGCTCACTTGGTTCCAGACACATGTGTGTTGTGTGTTTGAAATGTTTCATGGATATTTGCCTGGCTTTTTTTTTTCATCTCTGTTCAGTATTTGCTCTCATGCTGGCTTTCAGTGGGTCCTTCCCTGTTACCTACCTTAGCCCTTCTTGACCTTCCTCACCTTGACCTGGGTTTCCTACCCCACTTTCTTACTTTACTTTTTTGCCATGGCACTAATTACCATTTGATATATTACATATTTTTTAGTAAGTTTATCCTGTCTTTTACTGCTAAGGTATACATTCCAAGAAGGCATAGGTTGTAACTGTTTTTTTTAACCCTGTCCCCAGCTTCTATAAGATGATCTTAAGTAGTTGCTCAGTAAAGATCTGATGAGTGAATGAGTTATCGAATGAATGAATGGGTCTCATGGGATTTTATGATTAAATTAATTGCAATTTTAGTTCATTTTAAATATTTTTAATCCTCACCTGAGCATATATTTACTTAGCTTTTATTTTATGATATTTAAAAAGCATTTTCCTTTTTTTAAAAAAAGATTTTATTTTTAGAGAGGGGAAGAGAGGGAGAAACAGAGGGAAAGAAACATGAATATGGGAGAGAAACATCACCCACATGCTGCCGAAAGGGACTTGGGCCGAAACCCAGGTATGTGCCCTGAACAGGAAGCCAGCTGGTGACCTTTTGGTTCATAGGCTGCCATTCAATCAAGTGAGCCACACTAGCCAGGGTGAGAATATATTTATTGATTTCAGAGAGAGAGGAAGAGAGGGAGAAAGAGAGGAGGAGGAGTAGAAAAGATAGAGATAGAGATAGAGATAGAGAGAGAGAGAGAGAGAGAGAGAGAGAGAGAGAGAGAGAGAGAGAGAAAGAAAGAAAGAAAGAAAGAAAGAAAGAAAGAAAGAAAGAAAGAAAGAAAGAAAGAAAGAAAGAAGAAAGACATGTACGTGAGGGAGAGAGAGAAACATCTGTGTAAGAAAACATTGATCCATTGACTTTTTTTTTTTTTTTTTTAATGGATAGGAGATCTTTTTACTCTTGTTCACATCCCAACGGGGCCACCAGGGACCTATGTGTGTGCCCTGACCTGGGTCTAACCTGCAAAATGTGGTGTGTGAAATGATGCTCCAACCAAATGAGCCACTAGGCCAGGGCAGATTATTAAATTTTTAAACAATATATTTTATTTCTTGGGGGTTTGACCTGGTCTTTGCCTGTCAACTGTGAAGGACTTTATTCAATTGTAGCTGAAGCGCCTTGGGCTAAAGCAGGAGCTTTACGATTTGGTAACAATTGTTTATACATAAACAATAAGACCATTCAGTATGACCCCACTGTTTACAATAGTGTAAATTAAATTCAGGGGAAAAAACCAATGCATTTGAAGAAGTGATTAGGAATCTTAAGACAGAAATACGGACGGAGTTTGAGAATGATGTTGGCCAAGAAAATAAGCCTTGAGGCTGTCCTCCTCCTTTTTTGATCTGATTAGTAATCATTAAAAGCTCAAACTGAGAGTGGATGAACTAGAAAGTACAAGGAAATTCAGTTTTATTTCATGTCTAGCAAAATCTCAAGAGACTTGGAATACAGAAGGGCTGCAATATGTTCTGATTTCTGGATGGTGAGTTCTTAAATCAGAGAGAAGAGAGGCCCTGCTTTATTGTTAGGGATTACTTTGTGTTGGAACAATGTAAGAGGCAAAAGATGAACAAGCTTTAGGAAACAGAACTTTTTGCTATAAACTACTCTTGGCTAATTCTTTTCTAATCACAGCATGCAGTGAGTGATGGGAGAAACTCCGGAGGGATCAGAGTTCTAACTTTGAACCACAGTTTGTTGTATATGAAACACCTACATCTTTTTCTAAGGGTCCAGATTACCAGGCACCTAGAATTGGATCATATTCATTGGCATTCTTTCCGTTACTATGATTCCATTTTTACAGCCAAAACTTAGAGTATGAGCTCTGGCAAGAACATTGGAAGTACAGCTGTATGCTGTTCGACATATGAAACATAAGCCATCTCTCCAGCAGCTACTTGTCAATGGCTGTCTTTCCTCTACGAGTGAGTCTGTCAGATTGGGTCATTCTGAAATTTTGTTGAGGGACTTTGTTAACTCATAGTCAAATGGATGTTTCTACAGTGGCAATTTCAGCAACTGATTTTCCTTAAAAAGGCAGGGAATTCAGTAATAACTACTTAGGTAATCCTGACAACTTCAGGGTAAGTTACATGACCTTGTGGAATTTCATGTAAACTCAAATGAGAAGAGTGATTTGCTTAGTTTGACTTTGTGATTTATTTAATTTCTCTGTTCAGTTTTATACTCCAGGGATTTGTGAAGCTATATAATCTGTTGGTGATTATTCACATAAATGAGTTTATAGATCCTGCAAATACAAAGGACAAGCTTTGTATTTGCTTTCCATGAGCAAATGTTATCGAATTTACTGGCATATAAAAGAATCTAGATCAGTGGTTAAACTGGTGAGACATTAAATTAAATTCTCTTTTTGTATTGTAAAATACAAATGACAGTTTATTAGGTCATTTAAATAAAGGGACTGCACTGATTTGTCAACACACCTCATGACTCAGATACCGAAGAATAAATACATGGCATTCCAAATTTTAAATGAACATCAAAGAAAAATAATCGTTTCACTAATGCCAGGGTGGCCTCCCTCCCTCACTCCCTCCCTCCTTCCTTCCTTCCTCCCTTCTTCCTCCTTTTTCTCTCTCTCTCTTTCTTTTGGTGGGGGCTGGCATATTCAGCTTGTTTGAATCTATTTTTCCAAAGAAGTAGTATGTTTCATTTGAATATTTAGCTTGTGTGTTTAGATATTCCTCCAAGCTTATACCACATTAACTCTCCTCTTGGCATTGTGGATAATTGTTACTTATTGCTAAATAAATCAACCCCTGTTGATAGTCATTTTGGAATATAGAGTTGCCTACATGAGAAGCAGTTAGATAGAAAATTAGCACCTGCAATTTTAGACATTTATCCTGGAAGGTTTGGGTTGGAAGCTTTTATTTGGAGCCACTTCTTCCTTCTGGAATCATATATGTTGGAATGTGACTGGAAGTCTACATGACTTTCTCCTATAATTCTGGCTTCATCCTTTCTGGAAAATGCTAGATCATATTTTTGAGTATTCTCCCTTCCAGGTCTCACAGAAAAAAGAAATTGAAAATGCTTTGTAGCCTATATTTTCAGCTACACTATTTACTCTAAACCTGTGCAACTATGTTTGACCATTTTGGGGGGCAAAATATTATAATAGCCCAACAGAAATTTAGCTTTTTATAAAACTTAGGAAAATAAACACTACCATGAACAAAGACTCCTGAAAGAATGTGGACCAATTTCTTTATAGGAGATGCAGACTGACATAATGCATAAAAGCTTAGATGTCATTTTGTTATTGTGAAATGTGTTTCATATAAGCAATTACTGAAGATTTAATAGTTGCTATTCTTATTAAGCATTGTTACTTTACTCAGAATTCACTAGATAGCTGAACCTTATATTATTGCACATGTATATACTCAGAGCTCTGAAAGTTATAGTTCTATAAAATTACTTTATCACCAATTTTTTTCTTAAATATTTTTGTCAGTGAATCCATAAATAATCAATATTGTTGCATGGCTGAGATGAGGTTTAGGACATAAGGATAACCCATGTGGCACTATGTGAGAGATATCCTGGAGAGGAACGGTGCATCACCCTCAGTCCTGGAGATGGGGTTGATGGGCAGTAACAACATGGCCCGTTTTGCAGGGAGGAAGGATAAGTGCCAGCCTGCAGGAATGATTTTCTTTCTGAAAGGAATCTTCAGGTAATCTTTTATTAGGTTGTTAGTATTATAAGTAAATGGTTCATAAGTTTACCTTAAATCATTCCAAGGAAATACCTGTTTGAGTCAAACTACAGTATTCAAATACCATGTAGCAAACCCAAGTCTTTTGTGTACTAAATTGGTTAGCCCTTTTTTTTCCCCCAGCATCTATCCTTCATGAAATGAAGTGAGGACTCAAAAAAAAAAAAAAAAAAAAAAAAAAAAAAAAAAAAAAAAAAAAAAAAAAAAAAAAAAAAAAAAAAAAAAAAAAAAAAAAAAAAAAAAGAACAAGCTATTAGGAGTGTTTTCTCCAATGCTAAGTATAAACTTTGACTGTAAGTCACCATGGTTTCAGCCCAGCTGACTGACACCTGTAGCATGTGCAACTGAAGGCTGGGAGTGTTCTTACTGCATCACTGTAGCTTCTTCAAAGAATCATCAGGAGTTCCTTTGCCCAGCACAGTGTGTACTAATTCCCCAGCAATTTCACCCATGGTGCAGATGATATAGGGTCCCTCATACCCCACGTAGGGACCAGAATGATTTCCTAAAGTGTCTATTTTCTTCAACACTCTTAAAGCAAATATTTATTACTTTGTATTAGGCTGTGCTAGAAGCCAAAGGGCAGCAGGATGTGCCATCCCAAATATGACTAGGAGTTCAGGACATGCCACCCTAAAATATGCTGCTTTGTGTATTGATTATTTTGACCTATAGGCACTTGAAAAACAGTAAATGCAGGGAGAAAGTTTCTCTGAACTCCACTTATCTGCTTCAAAGGAAACACGGTTGTCATAAATCCCCAGGAGTTTATCAACCAGGAAAGACTGACCCTTGTCAAGGCAGAAAAGACTAGAAGTCGGCAACACACCCAAACTTTTTCAGAAACTGTCATTTCTCCCATTTAGTCTTCTAAGGGCTCATTCACCTTTCATAAAAATCATTTCTTTTCCGCCACGAGGCCTACATTCTTCTGCCTCTTCCTCCTTCCCTGGTAAGATGGTATTTAAGCCTGAGTTCTAAAGCCCCCTCATTGGGTTACTTATTTTTTTCCCCTGAGTCTTGTTCATGTTTTATATGAGATACACATATTAATAAACTTCTACTTTTCTCTTGTTAATCTGTGTTTTATTACAAAAGTCTCAGCCAAGAACAGGGAAGAGTAGAGGGAAATTATTTTTTCTCTGCTACAGAGCTGAGGTCAAAGACCCAATCATGAAACATGCAAAATTACATAATAGGGTGTGATCGGAGCTCCAATAAAAGGAAACTTATGAGAGGCCTTTGATCCCCACTGTTTGTCAGGAAAGTATGGGCACAGGGAAGCCTTCTCGACAAGTACCTCTTCAATTATGTTGGAAGGATGGGGTTCATTTCCCATGTGGTTCAAACAAGGGAAGGTCAAGACAGGGCACAGGAACATGAGAGAAATAGTATTATCACAGAAACAAAACAGTTTTGATATGATTTATTGTGAATGGGAAGAATGCAATCATAATTTAAAAGAAATAATCCCCAAAGAGGACAAATCTGATTATAAGAAAAGGAAACACGGATAGCTTGATGATAAATGCAATAACATTTTTCATTGCTCTCCTATAGTATAGAAAAATGAAACTTATTGGTGCCTTTATGTCAGTATGCTGAAATATGAAATGAGTCATCACCAGAGTAAGTATGGTTCATCTCCTAAGAGTAAAAGAGGGTAGAGCAGTGATTTGAAAAGAACATCCTAAAGAAGGAGGGGACAAAGCAGGGGGACAGGATGGCACGTCTGTGATTGGGAAAGCTTTTTTGGAAGAAAAATACATCCTATTTCAGTGTAATCAACCTGAGACAGCAGAAATTAACCTTTTTTAAAAAAATAGATATGTATTCTTTGATTCTTAATAATGAATCGATATTAGTAATGCCATAGTTTATTAATGCTTCTCAGTTTACTTTTTAGAAATACCAAAGTATTCTTTAAATGTGCCTCTTAAGCATATTTAAAAGATATCACATCTGTTATTGTTTCTTGCTGCAGTGAAAAGAGCTGGCAGCTGGATCCTTCTAGATAAGATTCAGCTGCCTTTTCTTCTCAATAAGTGTAGAACCAAATATAGGGATTACTTTTATAAATATGTAATTATGAATTTTTTCAGATTCTGATTAATAATTCATCCCCAACTCCTGTAACATTATGTTATGAATGTTAAACAACTGGCAGAGTCAAAATTTGATATTTAAGGAGATTAAGGGGAATATTGTGAATATATTTCAGTTTCCATGGCTGCCTGGTAGAATATTAGCAAAGTATAATTTGAAATAAATTTGTTTCTCTTATTGAAGCCACATATCCATGTATTTCACTCAAGAAGGGTCATCGTTCCCTATGGCTTTTAATACTTGTTTGGACCATGTGCTATTGTTCTGATATAAAACAATGCTGCTTATTTGTACCAGAAAGGAGCATCAGGTGAAGCATATTCCTCCCTCTCCCCCTTTTTAAACACAGACTCTGAAGTCTACTTGAAAAATTTCTATAATATAACAAAGCAGTTCAAAGTTAGAATTTGTTCATTCAAATCCTCGTCCAGGCACTTGTAAGAAATTACTGAATCGCTCCCTGACTCACCTGTAAGTAGGAATAATAGAAATCTTTCCTCCACAGGGTCATTATATAAAAATTAAATAAGCCAACCAGCAGAGTGAGGGGTTCAGTGTATAAAGCATTACTATGAAGACACATCAAGGGTTGGGGGATTCTTGCTGAAAGCAGGCCAAGGACTTAGACATCAGAGGTGGGAGATGAAGAACTTGATCAGATATCAAAGAAGGAGGATTGTTTTTAAGCTCACTTAGCAGAATTATTTGCTAAGTCTGGGCTTATGAGCAGGACAAAGATGGGAGTGGTAGGGGAGCAGAGGCCTGGTCACAGGGGTGGCTCAGAGGAGCTCAACCACAGTTCTGTTAAGGAGAGTCTTTGTCAGTGTGTACTTGTGTGTGCACAGTGGTGATGAAGCCAGGGCAAAGGAAAATAGGATTTCTTATTAAAAAGTTCAGAATTTGAAGAGAGCAACAAAAGAGCATTAAAACAAAACCATGTCCTGCTAAGCCTGTGGCCTATGCCATTGCATAGGTCGCGTGTCCCTACTGCTGGCCCAAGGCAGGAGCGGTGGGAAGCGTAGGACCTACTTTAAATGAGAAGCCAGAGTGATATGCAACTATTTGAGTGAAATTATAAACGTGAAGCTTACCTGGATGTTGTCTTAGTTGTGTTTCTGAATCAATAATGGCCTGGCTATGAGAGAAAAGCTAAAGGGCATAAATACAGGGGACACTTATAGTACATAAGGACATCTCACATATAGTCACTGCTATGATCACTTTATGTGAATGCTGCCTCTTAAAATGTATTTGTCTATATTTTAGGGCCCAGTTTTTGGTCAGAATCTGCTCTTGACACTTGAATTTTTTGTAGAGGACCTGGAAAAGTTAGAAAAATGCTTTTAATACTTGTTTGTTTGTCTTACCTAGCTGTGGCTTCCCCTGTTGGATGAAGAATAGAATCCAAACTTCTTATTAGGGTTTACAAGTCTATATTAGTTAGGATAGTGCCAGCTGCTATAACAAATACCCGTCTCCCAACCAAGGTAATTAATGCAGGTAAAGTTTTCAGGGATCACAGGCTTTTTCAAGGGAGTGACGCTAAAAAACTTGTCATTGACTTATTTTTTACTAAATTTGCCAATGCTGATTCAAGAAACAAAATAGGCCTCTTCCAAGAATGTACTGGTGTGTCTCAACCAATCAGAGTTGTGGTTTCTTATTTATTTTTTTGGCTTAGTGCATCAGACAAAAGAGAATGGAATTTGCTTGTTCCTTCGGGTATGGTTTGATCTAGAATATACAGCATCGTAGCAGACCTGTGGCTGCAGAAATTCCACATGCTAAGTCTCTACACCACATTGTCCAGAAAAAGAGTAAGGACTGCTTTGGGCAGTTCCCTGAGGTGATCAAGAAAGACACTGCCTTCCCAGACCTCTGCTGAGTATTGAGCCACGTGGATCATGTTCCCATCTCTGAAATGATCAGTGTGGCCAGGGATGTGCAGTTTGCCTCAGTGAATCAAGACTTCCTCTGCCTCTCTGCACTAGGAAGCATCCTCGGGAAGCACATGGGCTACTTGGAGAGTGAGGTAGGTGCCCAACAAGTTGACAGAATCATGGCAGTGGGGAAAAAAAAGAGGAGTCAAAGATAGCTTCTAGTTTTATTGCAGGAGAAACTGGAAAACACCATCAGGGAAGAGCAGACAGAGAAACAGGGAGTTTAAAGGCAAGCACATTGGAATCTGGTTTATGTCACTGTGTGGAAATGGCAATACCAGTTATGACACAAATAGTATCTGCATGGGTGTCAGTGAACCAGAGTCTGATGGTTTCAGGAGAGAAAGGGGAACTGTGGTCATCCCCCACCTATTCAAGTCTGGATTACTGTGAGAGGGAGGTGTAAGTGGGTGGTGCAGTAGGATGGAATGAGGTTTTAAGAAAGTTGGAGGAACAAAGAGAGCACCTACACCACCTCCAAAGGCAGAACGTGCAGAGTGTGGAAGGGAAAAGCCCCACTGCTTAGACAGAGGCCGTGTCCTGAAGGCAGAGCCACGTTTCAAATAGAGCAACCAGGTAAAGGGAGATTTAGAGAGCAGTGTGTGAACCTCAGGGGTTTGCTTATGCAGAACCATGGCTTTCAGAACCTTGTTTTTACCCCAGGCTGACACCGATCTACTAACACTCTCGGTAAGTATGAGCCTAGTGCATGCTTCTCTCTCTCTCTCTCTCTCTCTCTCTCTCTCTCTCTCTCTCTCTCTCTCTCTCTCGCGTGCGCGCGCACACACGGATCCTTCACTGCTTCTCTGCACATGTGCCTGCAGTGTGTGTGTGTGGCTCAGGGAGCAGCACTTGGGCCCTGCTCAGTCACAGCTGCTTCCTGCAGAGGGTGTCACCACGTCCAATTCAGCCCTGTGCCCAGACCAAGGCTTCCCTAAAACATCCACTTTCCCCTAGCCTGTGTGCAGAGCGGTGGAGCTTTGGTTCTGTGTTCTTGGATATCCCTGAACCTCCTAAGTCGTATCTACCTCTCTAGATTTCCTCCTCCCCAGCCCTTCGCTCCAGGCTTTGAGTTTAAAGAAGAAGGTGAAACCAGTTATATCTCACCCCTTAATCTGTCCATTATCTTTCTCTCCAGGATCCACCAACATTTCTGCCAAAACACATGTAACCACTCTCTCCAGAGCAAGGTTTTATTGTCCTAGTTTTTATTCCTTTGAAGTGGATGTTTTTCTATTCTACATCTTTCTTCTTTCCTCGTTTAGCCTATAAGTCCTGTTGGCCCACACCTAGTGACATGGGCTTAAAGAGAAAGGGAAATCTGTATTAAAAAGAGATAAAATATAGCCGAAGGCTTTTAAAACTATCATCCCCGTCACACACCTATCTAGAAGGCATACGCACGTATAAAGCAAAGAATGCTTGTTTTCATAAAGGTTAATCTGGAAGTAGCTCTGTAGGATAATGTTGTATTAGGTGTATTTCTACATTTACTTAAAAGTATATAAAAACAATTTTCACCCCAAAAGAGTTCCCCCTGCCTATCTTCCTGAGTACTTTGAATTACTCAGAATTTATAGTGCCTGTTTATTGCTTCCCTTTTCCTCTTTAATTGTCCTTTTATTGTCTGTGAATAAATATTTTTACTGCCATAGTGGTTCCCTGACATTTTTCCTGCATAAATGGGCTGAATACAGGCTTGGGAATCTAGACACTTTCTAATTCTTTGTCTGCTACTGACTCCCTGGTTAATTTTAAGGCAATCAGCCTATTTGTTCCTTGAAGAAATGGTTATTCAGCGCTTTCCCTACAGTGGGTTCTCTCTCAGCAACCTACTTCCCCGAACTGGCGTTTCCCTTATCAGCAAATGGAAAGGGTTAATCACAATAATCTCTAGGGTCCACTTCAGCTTTTAGTCTCTGTGTTGGGTGTTTACCTTATATTTTTTTCCCTCTAAATGTTTATAAACCATGAGTTCATAAAATTAATTTATTGCTGATATAAAACCATTGACTTCATTAAATATAAATATGCAAGCAAGTACGCTTTTGCTTCCTTTATTGTTTTCCTCCTTTTTAATTTTGTACAGAGAATGACTTCGTAACTCCCTTTTCTCTCTTTTGTGGAAAACTTACCTACAGC
This sequence comes from Anoura caudifer, assembly GCA_004027475.1. Classification (NCBI taxonomy): domain Eukaryota; kingdom Metazoa; phylum Chordata; class Mammalia; order Chiroptera; family Phyllostomidae; genus Anoura; species Anoura caudifer. Next base: position 118,585 of record PVKU01000579.1, on the reverse strand, counting down.
AACATTCAATGAATATCTGTTAATTACACCTCATCGATCCACTTCCTGTGCTTCTTTGAGATGAGGGTAAAAGGTAAAACTGAGGAGCCTGGCTGGGGGTGGCCTGTGGAGAGGTGTGCTGAGGGAAGCTGGAGGAGGCTGCCCTTTCTCAGCCCTGCCAGAAGCCTTCAAGTGCTGCTTGCTCTCTGTGCTGCACACTGGGGATTGTCTACCTCCAGTTCTTACGAGATTCATTTACCCGCAAGACAGGAAAATACCAATATTCTAAGGTTAATAGACTGACGTGACTTATGAAAACTGCCCTTACACCTCCCAAAGCCTGTGGTGGAGAGGAAGGGCTGAACAGAACATACTGTACCATGGGGGTCTCCAAATGGGGCTCTCAGACCAGGTGGTGCCCAGAGACAAGAAAGACTGACAAGGCAGGGATTGTCACAGGATGTTAATGACAGTCACATTGCCAGTGACTGGAGAGCATCTTGCCTTTGCCATGGGGTTTTCTTTAATGATATGTAAATGAGAGCAATACTCTAATTCCCTCCAGGTTCCTGGGAGTGTCTGTATTGAGAACTCCCATTCTGGTGGCAGTTAAATATTGCAGAGAAAGGACACGGCAGGCGGCTGCCTTCTCCTAGGAGAGGTCCCAGAAGACTTTGTTCCAGTAACAACGGATCATTAAGGAAAGTCCAGGGTCAGGATTCCCTGAAAGCGCGTCAGATTCCTGAGGGTGCTAGAGCAAGCTTTCAGGGCTCCGGGCTGAATTCCTCTGGCTGCTCTCCACAGAAACGCAGAGCTACCGTGATGCTAATTATCTGATGACAAGTTCACAGGCTGTCAGTGACCGTTGTGCCTCAGTGGCCTTGCTGAAGGGTAATGGGGTTTAATTGTTTTTTGCAGGGGGACAATATGGGAATGCTGAGGGGATGGTGGGGGTTATTTTATGAAGAGGTGTTAGCTAGACAGGGAGGAATCAAAATTTATATTCATCTACTGTGTGGGATGGTACTGCTTAAAATACCAGGCTGATGTTCCCCGAAGCATTTTTAAAGCTGAACTTAAAAGAATCGTAATGGGTTTTCTTTCTTTTTTTTTTTTCTTTGCATTTAGTGGTGTTTGTGGAGGATTTCTCCCTAGGAAGAGCTGGGAAGGATGCCTACCTCAGCCAAGTCCCCATGATTCAGCTGAGAAAGAAGGCTGAGTGGCTCAACATCCAGCTCTTTGCCCATCTCCCGCCCCCCCCCCCCCCCCGCCTTTGGCATTTCAATCTGTTTTAGCACAGAAGAGGAATGAGTTTGACAGTCTCATTTGTGTCCCTTGTGAATTTCTGTCCCTGTCAGGAGAACGCATCTTGCCCATGAAACACAAAGTGAATGTAGCAAGTGACACCTCAGCGATCTCTGTGCAGCCCTGCACGAGGGGACTACAGAGTGAGCTGAGGGCTACTCCCTGGGGAATTCTTTAGTGCTGGCCGCCTGGCATGAGTGTGTGTCTCCCCTCACGACTAGAAGCATAGCATCGATCTCCATGGTGGGTAAATGGAGGCAAAGGGATTTCTCTTAAACCATGTGCTTGAGTGTCCCCCTGGGATGGGACGAGGCCACAGCAGCTGTGTCTCTCTGTTCTTCCCTGCTTCTCTGAAGGGGATGCAAGGTCTGGCAAGGCCAATTTGTTTATTCAGTTTTCATTCTTCTTTTTTAAAGATTTTATTTTTAGGGAAAGGGGAAGGGAGGAAGAAAGAGAGGGAGAGGGACATCAATGTGTGGTTGCCTCTCATGGGCTTCCTCCTGGGGACCTGGCCCACAACCCAGGCATGTGCCCTGAATGCAAATTGAACCAGAGTCCCTTTGGTTCACAGGCTGGCACTCAATCCACTGAGCCACACCAGCCAGGGCTCATTTTTCGTTATTAACTGTGTATTTGAAAGCTTAACTAGTGTTATGGGAAATGAGCCACAGTTGCTGAGAACAGTCCCTTCAGGACTAAGCTCTAGTCTAAAGTCCTGGGAGACGTGAGGTCTGGATGGAAATTTGGGCTGCACTTTCCAAGGGCTAAGATCGTTCCAACCGCATAACATGGGGAATTGCCTAAAAGTCAACTAAAATCACTGCTTGGTTAAAGAATTTAGAAATATCAATTTAACAAACATGAGAAATGTGTCCACTATTTGTTTCATGTCTGTTAACAACTGCACATATTTATTAGAAAGCTAAATTCACCAAGTATATACTGAGCTAAAGGAAGTCTGGTAGTTAGCTATTTATCTATTTTACACAATTCCCTGTTCATTTAAACTCCAACAAACATCCTTAAGTTTTTGAACTACTTTTAATATAATAATTTTGTCACTTGTCGAAAGCCTTCATAACTTAAATAATAAAAAAAAAAAGTCTTGCAGGGAAGCAATGACAATCATGTGAATAATTAAGCTGCTGCTTTAAGACCTAAAATGTTACATGTAACATCTCTGAGGAATTTCCCCATGATGCTGTGGCTCTTCACCTGCCGGGTGATGCGGAGATGAAGTTGGAAGGTGCTGTTATGGGACATAGTAAGAATATTGTCTAGAGGCTGCTTTCAGAGTACTATAAGTGTTTCTTTAGTGTTCCACTTTATGAGGGAAGAGAAATTATATCTGAGATATAATCTTAGACTGATCTGAATACAGTGCTCTTGCTCCGCCTCATGAAATTGTAGTTATCTTCATTCTCTTCATCATTTTCATTTTGAAGGTAATAGGATTGGGAATCAATGAATTTTGAGTCAATTTCCTACTATAAATCCATATTCAAAGGCATTGCTATAATGAAACATTAAAGCCATATATGTTACATTATTTTTCTTTGCAAGTCCATTTTAAAGCTTCTTGGGTGGTGAAGATTTAGACTTTTAAAAACCAAATACCAAGAGCCTTTGACTGACTTAATTCTAGCTATTTGTTTAGCTCAGTAGGTTCCTATGAGAAACATAATGATATTTTTGTATATATGTGCATGTATATCTACAACCTTAGACTTGTAATGAATGCCATCTGTCCTTTAATTCTAGAAAAAGCCTATATATAAAGCCTATATATATAAATGTATATATATTTTTTATTTAGTAGCATTTGTAACTTGAAATTGATAACTGCTACATGGATGTCACTTATGAAGCATAATAAAATAAACATCTATGATGGGGAGGTTCATATCGGAGAATGAAAGATTGAGGATGCTGGAGGAATGTAATATTTGAAGGAGAAAGGGTTTAAAGAAATAAGGATGCAACGAGGTTATAGGTGCTCCCCTCTTGGTTTTTCATTCTGTCTAAAGCATATTCAATATTTCACACAAGCAAAACTTTTCACTGGACTATGGGATTTTGGTAAACCCTGCCCTGTCTCTGCTATATGATATGAATATCCTCCGGGGGAAATAGCTTTTAAAAATAACAACATATTGACCTTGTATCACTTTACATATTTTTTCCCATGGGTATATCTTCCTTCAGAAAGTTGCATATTTTTAAAAGAAACTTATGTAAAAGTGTACTCCACGTGGCCCTGGCTGGTATGGCTCAGTGGATTGAGTGCTGGCCTGTGAACCAAAGGGTCACCAGATTGATTCCCAGTCAAGGAACACAACTGGTTTTCGGGCTTGGTCCCCAGTTGGGGGCACATGAGAGGCAACCACACAATGACCTTTCTCTCCCTCTCTTTCTCCTTCCCTTTCTCTAAAAATAAATAAAATCTAAATAAAAAATGTACACCACATGTGTACTTTTACGCTAAGTAAGGAATTTCTTGTTTTAAAATATTTTTAGTGCAAATGATCTGCTTTTCTTTGTTTATAGAGCATACTACCAATTTGTAAACAACAGGACAAATTATATGAGTCAATCCTTTGGTTGCGTCATCTCTGCTTTCACTGTGACTTTTAGATTAACCATTGTAGTCTGGTACAGCGGGGTTGGCACCTAATAGACCTCTTTGTGCCTAGAGGAAGTCATTTAGCATTGTTGGCCTCATTCACAGCCAGTTAAGTACTTTGAATTAAGGTTTCAACTAGCTAAGTTGCTGCAGTTTGTTCTTGTTAATTTTTTTTAAAAGGCCAAAAAAAAAAAAAATCTGTTTTGCCTTTAGTCTTCATTGGTTAGGTCTGAGCTATATCCTTTGAATCAACATTTCCTACTTCAAGACTGACTATTTAGAGTCTCACTTTAAGCACACAGTGGACTGAAAAGAAATGCTATGAATATACATGGATTCATAGGCAGAACCACGTACAACCTCTTCCAAACAGACTGTGAGCCCTTTAAATAAAGAGACCCATGGCTTTCCTCTGATTGCTGTGGAAAACGCATGTAGGTAGGGCTGCTTCTATTGTTGTTAAATTCTATTCTTTCTAACAAAAGCCATGTCTATTAGTTGTTTTTGAATAAGCTCTGGCATTTTACAAAGAAATGCATCCTTTGGCTTGGGTCATAAAAGACTTTCTTGGTGAGCAGTAAAAGATATAGTCACAAAGGTGTTTTATTACTCCATGGTTGGAATTAATCTGTCCCTGCTTTATGCTTCCTTAGCACGTTATAAGTGCCTCTATTATAGCACTTATCACCATCTGCCTCCATTCTGCATTGTTAACGTGTACTTTTGGATGATGAGCTCCTGAAGGGCAAGGGCCATGCCTTTCTCATTTTCTATGTCCGCTAAGGCTGTATGCAGTGACTTGCATTGAGTCGATGCTAAATAAATACTTATTAAATTGACGGAGTAGGTGGTATATACTTAGAAATAGAGTGCTGTTCTTTGAAAGAAATGTCTCATTTGAAAGTCCTGGTTGCCAGAAAATTTTGAAAACAACAAACAGGCTGAAATACTACAGGGAACTTAGTAGAGCAAATGCACTCTCTTGGCCAATTTTCTGTGGTGTCAAATCTTAATATACATTAACATATGCTATATATATATATATTATATTAGAGTTCTTCAGAGAAACAGAACCAATAGAATATATAGAGAGAGTTGCATAGAAAGAGATTTGTTATGTAATTATGTAGGTGGCGAAGTCCTGCAACCTGCCATCTGCAAGCTGGAGGTCCAAAAAAGCTGGTGGTGCAGTTCAAGTTCAAATCTGAAGGGAGCCAATATCAGAAGTTCCAATCTGAGTCTAACAATTGACAATCAGGAGTTCGAGGGCAAGAGAAGATGAAAAAGGCTCAGCATAAGCAGGAGAGGAAATCTGTGCTTCCTTCACCTTTTTGTTTGATTCAGGCCCTCAAGGGATTAACTGATACACACCCACTTTGCTGAGGACCATCTTCTTTACTCAGTCTACTGATTTAAATGCTCATATTTTCCGGAGACACCCTCACAGACTCACCCCGAAATAATATTTTACCAGCTATCACGACATTCTTCAGCCCAGTCAAGTTGATACATAAAATTAACCATCATATATGTATTATGGCATAGAGACTTTACCTTTGGAGTCAGCCAATCCTGAAATCTAATTGTTTTTACTCTCTTCCCAGACATCTGACTCCATATGATGTGCCTAAGTTCTGTGAGCCACAATTTCCTAACTCTAATATGGAAATAATAGTATCAGTGTCAAGAGTTCTTGTGAGACTCAAATAGAGTATGTATTAGAAATTAGCACATTCTGGGAACTAAATAAACAGTGTCACCTTCTGGTTTCTTCTTCTCTTCCTATAATCTTATTTTTTTGATAAATTATGATATTTGTATGTGGGACAGTTTTTTTTCAAAAATGATTTATTGAACCCTAACTATGTCAGTGGCCTTGGCCATGGTAAACACCGGAGGGACAAAGATAACTAAGAGACATATAGCAACACTCCTGATTGAATGTAGAGTAGTCAGTTGAGACGTTATGTCAATGTAATGCTGTGTTATAATAGAACTGTGCTTGGGTACTATAGGGGTGGAGAGGATGAACTCCTCACTCCATCCTATGGTCTTAGAAAAGGCTTCCTGGAGATGATGATGTCTGAGCTTATTTTAGACCCATAAGTAGAGTGAGTTAGGCAAGAAGAAGTGAGAGGGATATTCCAAGCAGAGGGAATAGTGTGAACCAAGGCAACATCAGCATAAACCATGCTCTCAGTTGCAAACTATTAGAGTATAAAGTTAGAGAGGTTACGGTAGAAGAAGGGATACATGAGAATAGTTCATGGGGATCTTGACTAGCTCTGCTGAGGAGTTTTGATACTGTACTGTAAGCCAGTGATTTTTAATTTATGTTAAGCAAAGGGCACCACCCCCCATGCCCCTGAAACAGAAGCCTGCAAAGGAACCTCAGGTAATGGGTAGAGAGTAAGACACCTCACATTCTGTCATCTAGGGTTTACCAATTTCTCATCCGCCCCCGAAGGGACCATTGACGCCGTTCCAAGGAAACTGAGGGGTTTCAAGAACCTAGCTTGAAAACTGCTGCTGTAGAGGATGAGGAATGCCTGGAGAGTTTTAAGCAGGCTGTAAAACGAAATAGAAGTGGCAATAGCAGTCCCTTTGGGCACTGAACTTGAGTTTTGAACTCTGTGAAATATCTCTACTTGCCATCAAAGTACCATCTCAGTTATTACAGGGCCTTTTGAGGTCAAAATCTTTGTAAATAAAGAAGAGAGTTGTTCCACATGTCGATACCAGATGACTTGGTTCTCTGCAGTTGTTTATCTGACGACTATTTTAGATCTTGTCGGTAAGTTCTGTGCTGGGTTTTAAAGGTACTACCAAACATTGTACCTACTTTCAGGGCCTCATAGTCTAGAGAAGGTCACAAGAGGTAAATTAAATAATTTAGTAATTTGCAAAATTAGGTAAATTAGTAATTATTATATATAATAGTACAGTCATTTTTCAGTATCTGCAGGAAGACTGGTTTCTAAAGGCCCCTCACAGACCCAAATTTATGGATGCTTAAATCCCTTATTTGCATACAATCTACAAGCATCCTCTTGAATACTTTAAATAATATCTAGATTACTTTTGATACTGAATACAATGTAAATATTATATAAATATTTGTTATACTTTATAGTATAAGGAAAAATGACCCAAAAAGAGTACATGTCCAGTACAGAGACAACCCTCATAGACCTAACTACATAGCACATATTAGCAACAATGTTATACTTTTTCCCCAAATACTTTTGATCCACCGTGGTTTGACTCCATGGATATGGAGAGCTGACTGTAATTGATATAAAAATGTCAGTTATCATGTATATAGTGGGGAAATCCCTCCAGCAGGAGTTAATAATGGCGTGGAACCTGAGACTGACGGAAGTCAGTTAGGGAGACATGCGGGGAAGACTAGTGTGGGTAAATAAATTACAGACCAAGGAAGCAGCAAGGGCACAAGCACTTCAGAGCAGGGCACAGTAGAAAGACCTCAAGTTCATCATTGTGGTACGTGAAGGTTATCCCCAGTGTTTGGGTCAGGGACCAGTCAGAGAGTATAACAGAATATGGAATTTATCATAAGATTTAGACCTTACACAATTACAGGAGTTGGGGAGGTAAAGGTCCAAAAAAGAGAGTTAAAGGACAAGAGAAATGTCACTAACTGGTCCTAGCATGGAGCTGGCAAAAAAACAATCTGTGAGAAAGGAAACAGCTTTTGGAGTAGAGCTGCAAAGAAAAGCTGGTATAAAAGTCTACGGACATCTGTTAATCTTTGTGGCTGCCACCTTCGTGGTTTGCAGTACAGTGTCCACTTGTCAGGCTGAGGCTGCTGTCATTTAGCACAGTTGGCAGGCAGGCAGGGAGGCTGGCAGTGGAATGGAAAGGGGCCAGACTGGAACTTCCTAGCACACATGCACCTGTCTCTCATGGTCTTCACGATGCAATGCTGGTTGCTTCGCTTCTGCCTCTCAAATCTCTCATGATTTCACATTCACTCAATTCTCACCTGCATTCCACATGAAAGGGGACTCTAGAAAAACAGTCCCAGTGTCAAGCACACCAGGGCTGGTGGTATCCAACTCCTGAAATGTTGAAATGGACCCGATCACAAAAAGGCCGTACTTCCTAAGTAAAAGAATTTGATTCTTATATTGAACCTATTTCATTGCCATTTAGAGCTTTAATCAAGAAAGTCACATGTTCAGATGTGCATTTAGACTATGAAAGGTGAATTGTTAAGGCTTGGGGTGGAAGACAGGGAGGTCATGTGTCAAAACAAAGAGGCTGACCTGAGACTGTTGTGCTCATTATTGGGACAATTCGATCTAAAGCAGCAATAGGAAGGTAGAGGAAATTGGAATGATAGATACTCATGTCTCTGGTTTGGGAGACTGTGTAAATGATGATGGGATACATTACATTGGGAATTTGGTAGCAGGAGCTAGTTGGTAAAGAGGAGCGTTGAGGAGGTTCATTTTGGATGCAGTGAGTATGAGATATCTAGAACAACCACAGAGGGCTGAGTAAGTAGTAGGCAGTTGGAAATACAGGTGCAAAGCTTGGAAAGAAGACAGGGGCTGAAGATTTATTTGCTGTTAGCATAGAGGTGGTTGAAGTAATAAATGAGACCGGTCATGGAGATTGCATAGCATAAGGACACCCAAAGCAACATCGACATTTAAAGAGAATATGGTGGAAGGGGAGCCAGGAGACAGGAAAGCAACGAATGGGAAGCTGGGAATAAAAGCAAGAGTCTGGTAGGTTGAAAGCCAACATAATACAGTATTTCCAAATAAAGGGAAGATTGAGTTCAACTCAACATAGAGGCAGCATAAGGAAAACATTGAAAAATACTTTTTTTAAAAAAGTGAAATAGGTAGAGCATGGTTTAGGGATAAAAATGTAAAGAGAAAATAGATCAAGTCAGTGTAAATGATTCCATCTGGAATTTTGGTGGTAAGTTATAGAGAAGTTAATAGTGTTAAGGAAATGTGTTTGTGGTGTGTACATGCATGTACATGTATGTGTATGGTGGTTTTGTTCCTAAATGGGAAAATCCCATGTGCAAACATGCAAAGGTTGTAAATAAATTTGAAGTTGTTTCTCAGTGACTTAATCACATGTGTTCCTCAGCCCTGTGTGCTGCTTATTCTGTGTGTATGACCTTATAGAGCTCGACCAGCATGTGAGGAATGTAACATTGATGCTAATGGACTGACTAGATAGCAATTTGCCACTAAAGGCAATCTCCTTCACACATAGAATGAGAATAATAAAAAAAAGTTACTTTCAGGAAGTCAAATGTGATATCTGCAATTGGTCTAACTTTCCGTGGAACAGAGGGTAGAATGCCAACGTGCTTCGCACACCTGTATTTAGTAGAGGGCTTGATGCTACATTACCATGAGACTTATAACCCCTAAAGGTTGAATACACTTTCTGAATTTGATTCCTTACTATAAATGATTATTAAAGGTAATTTTACCTGGATGTTAAACACATGGAAATAAGCAAGAAACCAAGTGTTTTGCCACTTAGGTCTCACAGGACACGAGTTATTTACCATTTAAAAGTTACAGAAGGAAGCTTGCTGTCTGTGTTGACAATGGTCATCCCAATGGCAGGTCCATATTCTCTAAACCTGAAGAGACGTCTCCTGTGCTGATGGCCCCATGAGTACGTGTGCGGAAAGAGCTCTCTTTAATGAAGCGTGGCCTTTATTCCCACTAAGCCTGGCAGAGTTTTATTTGATTGCTACATAAACCACATCAAATTAGAGATTTAGCACCTATACTGTTCTGTACAGCTCCCTTGTAAAGAATTGCTCATAATTATCATGAAAACAAATTCTTCCCTTGTACATATTATCTTATGGAAGAGCCACTCAAATCCTATTACAGACAGTTCAGGGGATGCTTCTTGTCTCATTTGCAAATAGATTTATTTATTTATTTTTCTTGAAATAGATGAACTCTTGGCTGTAGTTGAGACATGCATAGATTTTAGCTGACTTGGTATTTGCTGGGATGGGATTTGACCTGGTATTAGGTAAACAGATGTTGGCTCATTTAATTGTACTGAAGGTTAATTCAGAAACCTAGGGTTGGAGAAAATCTCTAGGAATATGTTTGAAAAGATACTTCTAATAAAATAGTTCTTTCTCAATGGCCTAAGTAGGATTTCTTAACCTTCTTCAGACTGTTCAGTAAACAGGCTTGCTCTGTTGGAATGTGCTTTCCTTTACCTGAATTCCAAATTTAATGTTGATATTTGGCCAGATGTTGGTTAATTGAAACTAATTACACTTCAAGAGTAATTCTAGCATCTGGACTCAGTCAGTCTGCAAAGTGAAGCTCAACTGAAACTTGTTTTTTTTCCCTGCCTTTTTCCAGCTGCTGCTGGAGAGGGAAGATTAGCAGTATAAGCACTTTTAAGGCATAGAATCCAATTCAGTTGATTCATTTTTTTTTTTCAATTCTTTGGTAGCAAGTTAGATCCTGCCTGTTATTGTTAAGCAGGGTTGCTGTTTTAGGCTAAAGAAAAACATCTTAAGAACATATAAATAAAAAGCTGCGTAGAGATCCTGTGTTACTTTTTACCATGTTTGAATGTTTTGCTGATGCTCCACTTTCAGACACATTTGTGCCTGGGATGTTGTCTCATAGTTGTAGATCTGAGCTATAATCACCAGTTTGCATTCCAGAAAGGAGGGCTAGGATTTTTATTTTTGTTTTTTAAAAGATTTTATGTATTTATTTTAGAGAGAGGGGAAGGTAGGGAGAAAGAGTGGGAGAGAAACACTGATATGTGATAGAAACATGGATTGGTTGGCTTCCACATGCACCCCAACCAGGGACCAGGCCTGCAACCCAGACATGTGCCCTGACTGGGAATCGAACTGACAACCTTTGGCTTTGTGGAATGATGCTCAACTAGCTGATCCATGTCAGCCAGGGCAGGCTTAGGAATTTTAGTCATGAATTCTGTTTATCAGGGTCTTAATAAAGAGACCTAGGAAAATTTTTTAAAAAATTAATTGTAATTGAACAATAAATAAAAAAACTGTGCATATCTAACTAAATAATTATTAGTAATGAAATGTGAATATATGTAATTTGCATATATGTAATATATATTTACCAAAATACAAAATACAGTGTGTTATATAGGTCGTGCTCTGTGTATTGTCAGGAGTAAGTGTGTACATTTTAAATAATATGGCTATGTTAACTTATACTAAAATATTAATTTTGTGCTTGTAAAAGCTGGCATTAAAATTGAGGATAATTTATTACTTTATGAGCAGATTCACAGTGAAAATGTGAAAACAATAAAAATAAAAAATTTAACTGATTTTTAGGTCATAGGTTGTTTTCATTAACTTCCAAAAGGCTGAGAAAAAATTTTAGTGGCCTTGATTATTAATGATTGTTGTGAATTCATTATGTAGCAAAAGAGCCTTGCCAAAGACGCAGTGGTTTTGCCACCTTGGCAGCAGGCTGACAAGTGGCCTTGTGATGGGACTGTGTCCATCCTGAGACTAGCTGATATAGTATTGGACTTCAAACCACTCCAAATACCCACTGTAGAAGGCAACCACCGTCCAACAGTAAATAAGCGAATGAGTGAAGTAATTATTATGCCATCCTGTAATATCTGAATTTGCTAGTGCTCAGAACCTTTTGAGAAATATAATGATTCCCAGTAAGTTTTCTCTATCTAACCATTCTTATCATTAGAACTTCCAATAATTTCCAGAGAGAAATAGAGTCCCAGTAGGAAGGAAGCCAAGAACTGGCAAGAGAAGTTGGATGTGAGACAGAAAATTTGTTTTGAGGTTGGTCCCAACAGAGGCACAACTTAGATACAGGAGAAAACTAAGAGGAGATGTTATCTAGAATATAGGTTTGGTTATGATGCTAATGGGACATTGAAGTTGACCATGTCATTAAGAGAGGGTATTAGCAGGTGTTGGTATGAGTGGGTGATTTGGAAAATGAGAATTTTGGAGGAGAGTTGTACTAATAAGCATTTTAACCATTAGAGTGTCGTTTCAATTGATGGATGTATATACAGATGGACCACAATCTTATGCTTATTCTGTTACCTAATTATAAAATATATGCTGAATGTATGAATATTATCATTTTGTAACTTAGGGAGGAAGTTCAAACTATAGTTAAGAAGCTGGATCTTGACTTGTGTGAATTATGTATCTGTATTTCTAGCAAGCTCTTGTGTGGGAATGAGCTACAGGAGCTACTTGGAGTAGTGAGATAGTAGGGCTAATTTGGGGGCGATCTGAAAAATGTATTTTTTTTCCCCTGAGAATTGGGACTCTCCAAGCCTTGAGATGGTTTATTCTCTTGGTTATATTTTTGGAGGAGATAGATCTCCTACCCACCAGGAAATTTCTTTGCAACTTTGGTGTGGCTTTTGGCAAACTGGGTCTTCATGGGGAAGAGCAATCCTGCCCACACAGATAGGTTTTTCCATTCGCTCAACAGTATTTAATGAAGACTATTAGGTACTGCGGAGTAGGTGCTTCTGGATCCAAAGACAATGCTCCAGGAGTGAGCAGAAACAGCTGGGACCACAAGTTTTGGTTCTCTGCCCTCCTTAGTCATCCTTAAAGCCCTACTCTGGTCGCACAACTTCTGTACTGCTCCTAGTGCCATAGAAAGTTGTCATCTGCTGGAATGAAGCAAGAGCCTTTCATACTCCTAGCTTTTTCCTAAATTCAATCCCTAGACCTGGGACACTTTTCTTCCACCTGCAAATCCTGGTCTGCTGGAGGTTTGGGCTTCCTCATCTAGAGGGAATTCCAAAAAGCCCCAGCACAGTCACAGAGAAGGCATATGTGCATCAAATCAGTTGTGTTGTTGATGTACTCTGACCTGCTTGCTAAAGGGTCCAGCACAAATAGTGCCCCTGGTCTTATTACAAAATCTTTTATTACAAATTCATAAGCATCTAATTCTGTAATATAGCAATATCACACTCAAGTGTATCATATGACATTTTCAATGAAATGTCTAAATTAAAACTATAAATTATTACACCCCTGTTATTACCCTACCAACCATACTCAAGCAAGCCTTACTTCTGCTGGACCCTGTATTTTAACCTGTGCTTGCTTTGCCTTGTTCTTCTAACCAGTCTTATTATTTCATACCTCAATTTCTGAGAATAGATGCTAGATTCATCTCCCTGTACTTTTACCTTTACTTTGATTTCTCATCGCCAGTTCCTCTGAGACCAGCATCCTCCCTTGTTCTTGTTGTCTAAGCCCTGGAGTTTCACACCAGAGCATCAGGGTGCAGTAGTGATTCAGACGCCTGCTCCCAGACCTCCTTGATGCTATCCATCCCCCTCAGTGTAGCCCTGAAGACCGCCTGCTCCTTGGCTTCCAGGAACCAAGTGCAGCTGTCCACCATTACCCACCCTGGGCCAAGTCACCCCCACCTACCGTATTGGAACCTATGCTCATCACCAAATCCTCAGGTGAGACGTTTTCTGGTTGTCAGTGGGTATGGCTGTGCCTTTCCTATAGCAGGGTATGAATCTCTGGATCCATAGGCTTTCCGTGGTAACCTTTCTTTTTGTTGCTTGAGTTCTGCTTCTGGAAGTGACATATATGGGGCTGTAGGAGGAACGTGCTCTTCCCCCGATGCTAAGGAGGTGGAGGTGGCAGAGTGGAGGATGGAGTGGTCAAGCTTGATGATCACAGGAGCTCCTCATGTTCTTACCACTTCTAGAGAACATCTGTTAGCTAATCCAGCCTCTCTCTTGGAGTCTGCTCTTGGGAAAGCTAGAACTAAGCGAGAGCCATTCAAACCCATTTTTTTCTCAACGAACATGTGAGATGAACCACATGACAGCAGCCTGTCCCTTCCAGGTGCATGGCTACCGCTCTCATCATGCTCACCAGACTGTTAAATGAGCCTGGAGGCAAGGAGCCTCATGGCAGCAAATGTTGGCTCATAAGTTTCTGGGGGTGTTTTCCACATCTGGATTCCACGTAGCACCAATGTCTCTGGTGTCCCTTCTTTTAGGAAATGTTTTTTGATTCAACTACTCTCACCCATGAAACTTTTTACTTTTGAGATCACTTGGTTCTGATATCCTTTCACCAACTGGTAGCAGTCAGAAGAAAACTACAATATGCACTTTGGGAGTTATTTTCTATGCATAGTTCATTCCTGAGCAAAGGGATTGGACACAGTCCTGTGATGCTCTGCTCCTGTGCAAATATCCAGGGCTTGGAAGACTGAGGGTACACAATTAATATTGAATGTGGATAGTTATCTACATATTATACTTGACTAACACTTTATTTCTAGTAAAACTGGGGCATATTTTTTAAATCAATTTCTGCCTAACATAAGTAACAGAGTTGTGAGTATTAGAAATAATAAAATCATTTATTTGATTAAATAATAAAATTAAAGTTACCATTTAGCTGTAAAAAATGAGACTTTCTAATCTCTCTTAACCTCGGTTGAATGCATTCCTAGAACATATCTCTTTGCCTCTCCTAAGAGATAGCTATTGTTCTGAATTTTGTGTTTGTTACTCCCTTGTTCTTTATTATATTTTTATCACCTATATGCATATAGGTGATACATATGTTATCATACAATGCATGGTAAAGTGATATAAGGAGATATATACTGCAAATAACATACTTTAGCCTTGTTTTGAATATATTATACAAATGTGTTATGTATTCTTCTGTGACTTTTTCATTTCAGTGGAGTGTTTAAATTTTATTCAAGGAAATGAGAACAATGCAATTCTTTCATTTTCACTACTGTGAAATACTATAGTATTTCATTGTTGAAATATCAAAACATTGTGTGTGTTGATAGATACACTTAGATTGTTCCTCTTTTATCCTCTGCTCTGTTTTCTCCTTTTTATCAAAAATAAGACTATGGATCATACATGAAATTTCTGGATTGTAGTAACTGTGCACTACAATTTAGCAGCTAAGGTGGTTTAGATGCTAATGCTAACTCATTTGATACAGTGTTTGTACAATGCAAACCTCATGCTTTCCTTAATGCCCACTGGCTCCCATTGTTCCATGTGTTTGTCTATTCATGATATCCTTAGAATTTTAAGTCTTTGTCAATCTAGTGGCTTTAAAAAGATATCTCATTTTGACTTTTCTTTGCATGTCTATGATCACATAAAAGTCTGACTTTTCTTAAATGAGCATTTTTTTTTTTTTTTTTTGCTTTTGCTCATCTATGACACTCCTGTTCAGGGACTGGCTTTTGTTCTTATCTCTTTTTGGATGTTTTTTTTTTGTCATTTTCTTATTGGTATTTTGAATTTAGTTAAATTTGGGATACAAATTCTTTGTTATATGCTTTGCAAATATCTCTTCCTGGTTTATGATTTATTATATCACATTCATTATGATCTAGTTTGACAAACAAAATTCTCAATTTGAATGACATTTGCTATTAGTTTAAATGCTTGGTTACTCTATATCTAACAAGGTGAAATCCTAAATACTGCAACAAAATAGTCTTTTGAGAAAATTTGCAAGGATAATAGCGTTGTGGTTCTAGCACAAACTTATTATGGGTATTAATCTATTACTTTGGGAGGGAGAACAAGAGTCTGTGGATAAATATGTATGTGTGTACAAACATTTGTCCATACATACATGTACACATGTACAGATATGTACGAGTCAAAGTAAAAATGCTTCTGTATTAGTTCCTAGCCAATTAGCTAGCCAAAAATCTGTTCACACCAGACTGACTCTTTTCAGACTAGAGCCTCCCTCCTTTTCTTAAAAATTCTGTTTTGCCTTTCTTACTTGCTGCATCATGACACCTTACTCTCCCATATGGGAGAGACCAATTTTCAGTGGACAAAACAATTACGTGAGCATTTCCCAATTATTCTTTGACAATATGAACCTGTCCAGGAACCTCCACAATAGAATAAATAATGAAGTAGTGAGGTGATTGCACACATTTATAGTTTTAAGACTTATAAACAACTTTTCCCTACAATGACAATTTGAAGTCGGTGAAAGGTAAGTGTATTTCTGTGTATGTGTACAGTTCCTACAAATACAGCAACTGCCAGTACAGAAGGACTCAGATACAGACAGTATATGGCCGTGGAAATGGAATGTGCTGTCCTGCCTGGAGGGCCCTGGTATTTGGAGGAGATGAGCAAACCTTGGGAAAGTTATAAACGTATTCCTATCATTTTCATGATATAAAACTCAGTTAACATTTAAACTAGGCAAACGTACTTTGTGTTTATATTAAAAATCTCAAATAATTATAAATAGAATGATCACCTATTCTGCATCACTATTCAGCAGAACATTTGAAACTAGTGCAGAGTGAATAGTCCTTCATCAGGCTTGCTTGTTCTGCACATTGAAGACCATCTAGGATCCTGCCCCTGCTCCATGGAGCTGACAGTGCTCCACAATCTTTACAACAACCCAAAATATCTTTACAAGTTTCCAAACCATCCCCTGTGTGTGATATGGCTCCTACTGAGAATTGCTGCTCTGTGCATTAGTTCTCATTCTGCCCTTAGCATCCTACAGATCGATGACTCCAGTAGAATACTTCTTGGCCCCTATGTCACCATTGACTTGCCAAAGAGGACTTTATATATCCCAGTTTCAGCAGTGCCTCCTAGTAACTCCCTGAGGCATGCTGTGGGCACTGCCCCCATCCTTCCTAGCAAATCAGCACCACTGAAACGCAAGTCTGTTGAGAGCAGCTTTCCTAAGAATTCTCTCTGTATCGTTTGGAATTGTCTAAGGAAACAAATTCAGAGAACATTACAGTGTCATGTTCCTGACTCCCCAGGAATGTATAGGGTGGGTAAAAGTAGGGTGTTTGGAAAATAATACAAGAATAAACTGCGTGTTCATGGACAAACACCTGAAGGCTTACGTTTGCCCCACCCTGTATATTCCTCAAGCTCTAAGTGAGTTTCATCCTCTTTATATTGCCAGGGTCTTAAGATGCCTAGTGGTTTCTTTCTTTCTTTTTTTTAAATTGAAATTATTAGGGTGACACTGGTTCATAAAACCATAGGTCCTCTTCTAACTAAGACAAATCAGGTGTTGTGGAGCCTGAAGTTGATTAATTCGATGGTCTTCTTTAAGAAAAAGGATAAAAATACAAAAATATTTATGTAGAAAGTAAAAAAGAAACTAGAGTAAACTACAAATGCTGAAAAGATGACAAATACTCAAAGAATCACAAACTTGGAAAAATAGCACACAATTTTTTAATAATTAAATATTTGACACACTAATTAATATATTTAACCTACATTTTGGATGCATGATCTTTGACAAAAATTATACAATATCATTTTCTACAGAGAAAAGAGAAAAAGTTTGTCTTCCTTTTACCGGAGTTGATTAAAAAATTATATTTGCTTATTAGCAACTTGTAAAAGTATTTTATTTCTACAACTATTAGTGTTGTCACGTAAATTGTTGGAATTGTTCAATTCAGGAAAAATAATTCTTTTTTGAGCTGTAAGATTTCAGAGCATAACAAATTTCTCTGTACTATGAGTATTCTTAAATACTGCTTGGACAACTCTCCTTAAGCAATTGTCATTGGTATCCTCTCAGGGTATTAGCATATTATAAATTTATATTTGTCAATGTCAATACTTCATGTTAAATCAACAAGAACTTAAATAAAAGCTTGTAGAAATATTAGATCAGGCCATTTCAGGCCAAGAAAAGAGCATGTACAAGAAGACCTGTGTGGAAAGCATCTAGGGAATTGTAGCATATTTGTGGTGTGTACAAAGAAGAAGCAGTCAGCAATAAGGCTAGCAGGCCAGGTAAAGAAATGTGAACTAGTGCCAAATACTGGTAAGTGATGGAAGCTCTCTTCTCCTGCCTTTAGGTTAAGAAATCAAATGCCTTTTGAAGGATCACTGAACTTATAAGATCGTAGAGTGTAGTGTTAAGTTCATTAGCATTGGAGTCATACCTCTTAGACTTAGTAGCTGGGTAATCTTTTTAGCATGAACGTAACTCTGCAGGGAAGTGTCTGTAAACTACAAAAATATATCCTATAAACCCCAATTAATGCATTTCAAGTTTAATTTACCTTTAGCCAGTTCCAAAAAGTTCCAGTAACTACTTCAATGTCACCGGAGACCAGGGAAAATACAATGGAAGGGTTGTTAGGATAGAAATGTGTAGCAGTTGTATGAATTTTACAAAGATATATGACTATGTGCAGATATTACTAGAAAATTTCCCAGGATCTTGGAATGGGCCCATGATAGTGAGGAGCCCTACAGTTTAAGCTTTTTAACTTCAAGTTGAATCTATCTTCCTTAAAGGACACAGGAACACATCTGCAAATTGAATCCTAGGGCTAGCACAGGTATCACAGGGCTCCCCCAAACAATGCAAAGTACCTCTAATTACAACCCTAGACTACCTGTAAATACTGACACTCTCCTTGCACAGTGCCAGGCTGACCTAGAAAGCCACAAATAGACTATCTCCGATAGATGTGCCAACTGGATGTCAAGGATGATTAGTGAGAAAGGAAAGAAGCCCGCCTTCCCCTACTGACTTTAGGGGCATGCAGAGCAGAGTGTGACAGAGGTCTAGAAAGCAGCTGCAGCATGGTCTGGAGGGTGTGCATCCCTGCAGAATTACAATTATCTCCTTCACTTTGAAAGGTTGTCTCCCTGTGCTTTTCTAGACTTCTCTGCCTTCTGCACAGTTTTCCAATTTTTCGTGCACATAGATTTTTTCATAGTTGAGGGCTTGTTTCTAAGATATTACAGATTGTTCTTTAGTTTCTTGCTTTACTCCTCAGTTTTGTTATCAAAACTTTTGCAAAGCAATTTGGGATTGCAAAGATGAGACATATTCTTGCCTCTATTTAGTATTTGTTGGTTTATGTTTAACTTGCCAAGTATATAACTCTGTGAAATGCATTTGGACCTAAAGTGCTAATTGGAAAGCAAATTTCAAAGGTGAATGGGTCAGGACAGGGCCAAGTTTTTGGCCTTAACTGTGTGTTTCTCAGGCAAGTTATCTTCTCTGAGCCTCAGTTTCTGTCTCTGAATATTGAGGAAATGAGATTTTTCTGAAGATTAAATAAGGTGGTATATACAAAAGTGCTTTCCAAAGTGTAACTGCTGGAGTGGGTAAGTGTTATTTCACCTTCTTGCTTTGGCACCTTCTGTCACTCAGTGCATGAGTTTTACACTGTGTTGCTATCGGGTACCCAGAGGAATAATCTCAGTAGAAGTCCAGTTAATGACAAAATGTCTCCACTATATTGATTATAGTGTTCTCTTTTTCTAATGGATTTTGAGTATGGAAAACATAATTTGTAAAATAAGGTATCAAGTCAGGTAACAAGGAATAAGTGGAAGCAGAATATTACACAGTAGCACAAAGCATCAAAGTCTATGGCATGTTTAACTGAGGTAAATAGAACATGAAAAATGCAACGAATATTTGTTTAGTGTCTATTATATGCTGGACACTGTTCTTGGTGCTTGGAATGAACCATCGAATAAAATGCTGAAAATCCCTGTCCTTGTGGAGCTTATATATTATAATGATTTAGAGTAATTGAGAAAGGCAATGATATGGTAGACTTGTGCAGAATTTTGGAAGTTCTGTACAAAATATTTAGGAAGAAAATGAAAATGGATAAAATTATGGGTTTACTTTGTTCCTGACTTAATTGCATTCTACAGTTTTATTGTAAAGCAAACGTGGTTTGGGGTAGTCTTCTTGGAAAAATGTGTCAGTTGACTCTTCTCGCACGAAGTTTGCAGAGAAAGAAAGCAGACTGTTCTAACTTAGATTTTGTGTTTGTTTGAAATGACTTTGGGGAAGAGGTGATAGAGGTATGGATTCTACAGCCTATCCCACTACTGAGCTAATTATTTCAGGCCAAAGTGAGTTCACTGAGCCACTACATTTCTCATAACTGATATACTCATTCATTCATTTATAAACTAACAAACATCTACAATGTACTGGTTATTATGCTAGATGGTAATGATATAATATAATATGAAAAAAAGGACTAAATGTCTGCCTTTAGAAATCTTATAGTCAGCAATTACACTGTTGGGTTCTATGTGACTCCTGACACAATGTGAAGGTCATTAGTAGAGGAAAGCGTTGTTAGTAAAATATACATCATTTTAGTTGCTACTATCCAGAACCATTTCTCTATGTAAATCATTCTTTCCTACCTGAACATTTAGATTGTACCTTCTATACTGTTTGGGGAATTGAGGTAGACTAGGAGGATATATTCAGATATTAAAATATGTAGAGAATTTCACCTACCACAAGATACGTGTTTTCAAAAAAACATGCCAGCATGTCAGCATAAGTCACCCATCTATGACTAAGATCTCTCAAGATAGGTAATAGAGCAAATCAAAGAATGAATAAGCAAATGTAATGGCTTTATGAAAGTGTCATAAACTTAGACTGTAATGGAAGATCAGCAAATTTAGTGTTTAGATCTAGTTATCATATAAAGGAAGAATAAGGACAAAAATATAAAAATGCTAATTAGAAAGCCACCTTAATATGTGTCTTCCAGCACAAGGCTGGTACTTTATGGAGGCAGATAGCTTTTAGTGCACCTAGAATAAGCCTCAGTAACTCTAGCTCTCTTCTTTGGGTTGTAAATTTCGTTGCTAAAACTGTTTTCCTTTTTCCCCTATCTATATCACTGCTTATCAAGTTATTGTTTTCTCTTTGGAGGTGCTTCTAAACTCTTGAACAAGAGGAACTCACTTCAGTTTCTCACCATCTTGCTGTCAGTTCAACTTTTATAAAAAAGCATGTAATGATCAATAGATATGTCTTTAGGAAGTATTTAAAATAAATTTGTTTATTAGTGTCAGTATGCATTTGGAAAATACATTTATATGCAAAAAATTTTTATTCATTTTACTAACAATGCTTCCTTTGCATTTGCATATAAAGACCCTTGGCGACTCCACAGGGGCTCCCAGGGTTTCACAGCTCCTAGGATGGGAAAGGGCTCCACAATTCCCACTGGAAGATTCTAGAACAATAGCCATGTAGTCTGCAAATGACTACAAAAATATCATCTTGGCTCTTTTGTATTCTGATTTGTACACAAATATTCTTTTCACTTGTTCCATGGGGATGGATGGCATGGTTGCCATTCTTCCCTGGCACATGGCTTCTTAGATCTCAGTGTTCCAGAAGATTCTTTGATTTCAGAACCAGGGCTTAAAGGATAACCACAAATGGGCTCTACTATAATTGCCACTGCCATGATTTGACAAAGAAAATTCTGGGATATTTCTGAATACTGTCTATATGCATAAACCCCTTTCTGACCTCTAGTAACTTGTAGGTTGAATGAGTAAACTTGAGAATCTCAAATGAGGGCAGGTATGCAGGCAAATCATGCATTTGATTAGGACAGCAGGCAGAAAAATAGATCAAGGAACTGCTATTGTACACCACTTACAAAAGACCATGGTCATACCAAAGACCTCTTTTTGTATTCTGCTGTATGGCGAAGACGAATAAATCTGTGAGCCCCTGAGAAAATTCACAGACAGCTAAAGCCTAACAGTGACTCAGGAGAGGCAATGGAGTCATCTGCATATGTAAAAGTGTTTTCAAATTCTCCAAATGCTAAGCTACTGACTCCTTGTAGAGACAACTTGCTCTAAACTAGACTCTGGGTGTCCTCCGGTCCGACCTTGCCAAGTGTCATTTAATTAGAGGCATTTTGTTTAGTTACTTTACTGTTTAGAGTCCTTTCTGTCTTACTGGTCAAGAAATTGCTGGGCTGAGCTAAAAGGCAAAGTGACAATAATTGGAAACAAAATGTCTTTGTTCCCTTTCCCTCTGAGCAACAGACTTCACCTTATAAACACCATATTGGTGGAGGCAGCGTCTTTATTGAGCCTGCTGACAGAGGCATTCGGCATATTTATAACAGCTGAGGATAGCATGCCCTGAGGAGTGAACTTAATTCTTAGACTGCCAGGTAGTCTCGGGTGAATGACAGTGAATTTGCCCCCTTTGACAGTGATTCTTTCTCTTCCTTACTGACTGTTCATAAAGCAGCATCTGACAGCCTAATTTTATATAGCTCATAATACTAAAGAGCAATGTGATTCTTGAATGTCTATTATACTTTTCCATGTTAAACTATTTTTAATAAACCTTTCTTCCCTATCCCCATCTATTATGGCTTACCGGTTTGATCACACTGTTTATGCTTCTTGTTAAATAATTTACCAAAGATGTAAGGTAAGGATCATATTAACAATCCTTGATTCTGTTAGACATTATGTGAAATATGAATTTGTGCATATTATATAAAAATTATTATGTAATTCAGAGCTTGCATTAAAGGAATAATTTATCCCATATTTATTCAACAAATATTTTAATGACTACTATGCACACTCTCTTAGGACTTGGCTGTATAAAGATGAGTACATAGAACATACTCAGAGCCCTAGAATTCCCCGTTAAGAAAGAGGAAAAAACATTTTTCTTTATCATACAGCAATGACATAAGTGCCAGTTTAATCTTGCTAAAGGACTTGCCAAAAAGTACCCTGTTGACATGTCATGGGAGCTAAGATTCCATCCTAGACAGTCTGATGCTAGTGACTAGCCTCTTAAGCACACTAATATATTTCCTTTATAGTTGTGTCTAGGGACACATTACATTAATATCCATCTTTATTCTTTTTTGCACATAATTATTCTTCCAATAACTTATGCCTCTTTGTTGGATTTCTGTTCACTGTCATAGGTGATATTTACACTCAGAGGTAGGGAAAACAGAAATAAGGGAGAGAAAATCATTTGCTGCTCTTTTTATCCCAAGATAACACAATGTTTCCTGGACCAAAGCTATGCCCAGGGACCACAGCTCATCTTTTCATCATTTCTAGCCCTCGGCTGTGTTTTACTTTTTCGTGTTGTTGGACTCCCATGGGCACCCTTTAAGGAATTTGTTTCCATTACAGGACAAAATTTGCCACTCAAAGGTCAAGCTTCCATGCTTGATAAATAACTGTACATTGTCTTTCTGATTTTCCCCAGAATCTCATTTTTGTTTTCATGTGGATTTGTTTTTAGAATTATATCCCCCTTCCACTCTATGTAGACAGCGCCATTAATGTTGAGTGAAAAGTGTCATCTTCACTGCTGATACCCACTTGCCAGGGTGGATTCATCCAGAGATTGGCTGCATCAAGGAGGCTATGCATTGTGTTCAGGATAGAGCCTTCGGTGGTTAACTTCACAGGGGTAGGCTGCTAATGTCAGTTCTTTAAGGATAGTTATCCTCTAAAACATCCAGAGGAATAGAATTGTTTTCTCTTCCTTGGAGTTTTCAGGTTGGAAGAAAAGTGTTTTCTGAGATGAGTAGGCTGATTCATTCCACAGCAGAGCAGACCTGTTAGAAGCAGCCTTGCCCCATCATACATTAACAGCACGCGTACCTGTTGTGTTTTATGAGTAGCCACTATTCCAGATCAAGGCACCTTATTGTTCAGCTACAGAGCTCAAGGATGTTTCATTTCATGATCTCTACAGTGTAAATATGGAAATTGCTTTTGTTCTTTCATGAGTTTCAGGCATAGATCTTAGAGAAATCTGGCTCAACATTCATACCCTTTGGCAGCCAACATATATCTTTCACACACAAGATCTCTGGCATCATTCAGGTGTAATATACTGTGAGACAAAGTTTTGTAGCATCACTTTTTGAATTTTATAATCATATGATCTCCAAACACTTTCAAAAGAGAATATGTTATAATTTTCTTTTTTATGTCACTCTAGTAAGATAATGATAATTATACCAATCATAAAATATCTGTCACAAATGAAGTATTTACTATGTGGCAGGCACTTTGGCAGGTATTTTGTGTAAGTTCTATTATGCATCAGGGAGGGAGATTCTAATTCTCATTTATCAGATGAGGACATTAAGGCATGAAGAGGATAGATAACTTGCTTAATGTCATAGAACCCACACAATCTCATTCCAAACCTACAGTCTCATCCTGTATATACTTCAGTGTTTGGAGAATTTCCTGCTTCCTGTGCTGTTTTTCTAGACATATTCTATTGCCACTCAATTTCTTCAGTCAGAATAGTTTTTAAATTGCACTCACAGACCTATTTTCTTCTTTTATATGGTATTTATAGTAGCTGATTTTGACAGCTGAAAATAATACCATATAAATAATGATGTAAGACCTCAGGCAAATCACTTAACCCCTTTGAACTCCAGTTTCCTCATTTGTAAGATGATGAAATAATAACACTTGCCTCACAGGCTTGTTCAAAGATCAAATGCAATAACACAAACAAAGTACTCTCAATGAATACATGTTAGTTCCTTTCCCATCCCTTTCCTTATAAGTCCCAGGATAAGGAAATGTGGTAAGATTCATGGCAAACTTGAATAATACAAGGATTGCTGATTGATTAAATAATTTCTCCTTCATTTCCCAAAAGGATGAGAAGTAGGCTGATGAACATAAAGGTAATATATAATCATTATAAGCGTGTTATGTTTCTTACCTTCTCACCTTACCTGTTACACTAGTCTCTGTATTAATTTCATTTATTCATCCTAGTAGTCATTCAGTCATTCAGCCATTTGGTCCTTCAATATTGATTGCATATCACAGTTTCCCAGACATTGTTTTGCATGCTAGACTATTCTCTTCTACGGTCCAATTGTTCTTTCTTCTTTCTTCATTTCTAGTAGTAGTCACCAGCTCCCTTTAACCTTCCATTTGCTCATTCATCATTGGAATTTGACTTTTGACTTTTTTGTTATGGTTTCCAAATGACTTTCTAAATGTTAAACCCGAAGATGCATTTTTCTTCTTTACCTTTGTTGACTTCTCTGTTGCATTTTTCTTCTTCCTTCTTAAAACTTTTTTTTTGATAGGACAGTCTTCTTTTTTTCTTATTTTATCATACTTTATCTTTTCTGACTCTGTCATTCACCTTCTTTGCATTATATATTCCTTAAATATTGTTGGTTCATAGATTTCCAGTCTAAATATATTCTTCTTTTCTGTCAAGTGCTTTGCTATGATTTTAGTTACTATTTGTATGTTAGTGATGCTAAATATAAATGTCCAAGCTAAAATTATCTTTTAAGACATATACTCATATATATTATTGTTGACTGAACATCTCAAGCACCACAACCTAAAAGTAATTAAAATTAATTTATTCCCCCAAATGTATTTTTACTCTACTTACATTCTCTATACATGTACCCAGTCATAGTGCTTGGAACAAACCTAGAATATATTCTTGAACTCTCTTTACCCTGAATTTCCCATGTCTAGTCAATCATTCAGTCTTCTCATATCACTTTCCAAACGTGTCTTCCCTTCATTTTGATGATCTGTGTCCTAGTTAGGGCTGCCTCCTTTATCCATCCAAAACAACAGTCTTTCAGTTCATTCCTACAAAAAGCTCACAAGCTCAAATCTACCCTCTTTACCTATTTCAGAATGATGCTCAGCACAGAAATCATAGTGTGGACATGCACATCTTTGCTTAAAACTTTCAAATACCTTTTATATGCTAGTTATTTTCAAAAATGGTTCTCTGAAAGCTTTGAGGTTCCTTGGAAATGACTCAGGGTTATGGGGCTTAGTGGGGAGATTTACATGGGCAGAGATAGAACAGTTTCTGCCTTCTCATGGCATTCTTACTCCGTGTTCCCTTCTTAACTAGAAGAGCTCTACTTTTATCTTTGTATATGTTATAGTTGTGCATGGCATTTCATTTGGGGTAAAGCGGTGGAGGAGGTGGAAGGAAGAGAACCGACTACCTTTGTGTATTCTGAATGCCACCAGCCTGAATGATACTCGAGACTGACTATCCTCTGCACAACCTAGCTTCTGACCAGCTCCCCAGCCTCATCTCTTATCACTATTTTGCCTTTTAATTTATGCCCCATCACGTTCATGTAGCCACTTACTTAATAAAGGAAAGATGGAATTTTACTGTGCTGTTGCCCTCAGAAGAATATTCAGTTTGAATTAGGCCAGTTCAAATTTCGTTTCTTCTTGGACTCATGAATTTGCTTTATGTCGCACAGTTGTTTCATAGAATTGAGATCCTGAATACTAATCTTTTCAGTTTTTCATGCTCATTTCCAGGAGGTTGGCTTTTTTCCCTTGCTATTCAGAGCGATCCCATCCTTTTCATCAGTATGACAGGTGGCCCTATAAAATTGAGCAGCTGTGAGTCTTTCTAAGAGACCCTTTGGGGATGAGTTGAGAGCCACATTTGACCTGTTTATGTTTGGGGAGTTGTTTTATTTTTTTTTTCAAATCCTCTTTCCAGATTACTTTAAAAATGAACCATACAGCTCTAACCATTAACTAGGCAAGTATTTCCTAGTCAGGAAGCCCAGCTGAGTAGGAAGCTGAATCTAAAATTAAGGTAGCTTCCATTTGCCTAAGTGCCATTCTCAATATAATATACTTTTTCAAAAAGCATTCATTAATATGCATTTCGAGAATTAAATTAGAAACAGACTCTGTCATTGATCACCTCGCTGTTTACAGTTTAGCAGTCTGCTGAGAGCATACTGCTAGGCTCTCCTGTAAGCTGTTTCCTTCTCCCTTCCCTCTTTATTAGCCTCAAGACCTTCCTCTGGGATCGTTATTGAAAAGATCAAGAGTAGAGGTTTTAGATTTCATAAATATTGCAGCAGCTCCATGCTCTTTGGAGAGTGGCTCCTTTAGATCGAAATGGCTTCCTACGGGGGCAGAAAGTGTTTGAAAGCCAGCAAACCAGAAAGAGTAAAACAAAAAGCTTTCCTCAGTAAACTCACAAGTACCTCAGTACACGGGCCAAATAAGTATGTGTCATCATGTAAAAGATACTCAGTTCTTTTAAAAACCTAGGGATTTGGCTGCAAAATTGTAATGCTGAACTTTCAGGGGTCTCTGGCCTGCATACCTCCTGATGATTGGGATAATTATCTTAAAAAGCTAAAGGGAGTTCTGTTAACCTTTAAAAAAATTGATCGCAACCATCATAAAAGTCTCTGGTGAGGAAATATGCCTTTCTGCTGAAGTCTGTATATTTTGGAAAAGCTGGTTGTTCTTTTTTTTTTTTTTTAAGCTAACCCTGGCTCAAATATTTTGTGCATTTCTGGGATATGTGTTTGGGTATCTGCTAGGAGTATTAGAGAGTGAGTTAGGAGAAAATGAGTGTCATAAGTCATTAAATACACTAGTACATTGTTACATGATAATTTGTACAGTAGTAGCACCCCCCCCCCTTTTTGGCAGTTTTGCTTTCCACAGTTTCAGTTAGCCATGATTAACCATGGTCCAAAAATATTAAATGGAACACTCTAGAAGTAAACAGTTGGTAAGTTTTAAACTGCACCTCTTCTGAGCAGTGTGATGAAATCTTGTGCCTTCCCACTTCATCCTGCCTGAGCTGTGAATCATCTCCTTTTTCAGTATCTCTGCGCTGTCCACTCTACTTGCCTGTTAGTCACTTAGTAACCGTCTCAGGTATATCAACCATCATGGTATCCCAGTGCTTGTGTCCGAATAACTCTTACTTACTTAATAATGGCACCAAAGTACAGGAGTATTGATTTGGGCAATTTGGATATGCTGAAGAGAAGCCATAAAAGTGCTTCCTTTGAGTGAAAAGGTAGGCATATATAGAAAAAGAAACATATATATCCATAAATTTTTTCTATACATACATATACAGTCTGTCCAGAAGATATCCAGCCATGAACTATGAAAAATTGAGACATTTATTGAAGAAGATACTAGATACAAGAACATTGTACATAGGACAATGATGCCTCAGTTCCCTTCAAAGTAGGCACCTTGGGACCTCACACAGTTCTTCCAATTGCCATCACCTGCCCCATTCTATATTCTCAAATCTCATCGATGGTCTGAAATCTCTTTCCTTTCAAAGGTGGTTTTAGTTTTTGGGAAAGCCAGAAGTCACAGGATGCCAAATCTGGGCTGTAGGGATCTGAGTCACCTGGGTGATTAGATATTTCATCAAAAAACTCTGTAAAAGATGTGGTGCATGAGCCCTCGTGTTGTTGTGATGAAGCTGCCAATCACCAGTTGCCCATAGCTGTGGCCTTCTGAGTCATTCAAATAGTTTCTGTGGAGGAATGTTCAAGCTTAATGCAAAATTTCTTGCAGATTCATTGCTCTACTCAGTCAATCATTTTGAATGTGGTGGCCACACAGTTCACATGCTCACCCAACACATCTACTACCCCCACTGACTAGTACAGTTGTCCTTGTTTATGCTTGTGCATTCCAGGCCACTCTCCTTGGCTGCCAGGTTACATCAGTGTTGCTCAAACCATTCTCATTATATTAATAATGGTAGGATTTTTTCTGGACAGACCTCGTATTTGTGTGTATATATGTATATACAGGTATAAACATGCATGCTGTACACATATACCATACACATGCACATATATGCTATACATAGCATATATAATATATACATATATACAGCATATATACATAGTGTGTGTATATGTATACACACACACACATACACATACACGTACTATTTCAGGCATTCAGTGAGGGTCATGGAATGTTTTCCCCCAGGAAAAAGGGGTACTATTGTGTATATGTGATTTATAATTGGACCTCTTCAGATAATTTTTGTATGTTACAGAGTTGAAAAATTAATTTTCAAGTATAGGAGGCCAAAGGCTTGGTCAAACCACTTGGAGGTTTGTATAAATAACTGAAATAAATTACTTAAATTTTCAGTATTTAATATGATGGTTATATCTAGGGCTTAAAGTGTGGGGTTGGTGCATGAGATGGAATACAGAGAGAACTTTGTATGATGCTATTTCTCAACTTATGCTGTAGAGCCCTGAATTTTCAGAATATGAAGAAAAGAAAGGAAGTACCCCCATGTAGTTTGTTCTTGCTTTGATGTTGGGGGAAGAATTAAAAATGACAAAGCAAGATGCAGAGCATCACTTGCCATTTAATCACTTCTACCTCCAACCCTGAGTAAAATAAACAGAATTGTCTTGGTATTATCACCCCCAAAAGAGTGTCATGTATCATCCTCATAATGGGATTTCTAGAGGATAAAATCCTCTTAATGATCTTTGCAATTTGGAGTAGTTAGAATCGTCTGTTCAGCTTTGAAAACCCACTGATACCCTGACCTGTCAATGAAATCAAGAATTAGTGGAGAGGTCTTTGCAACATTTAAACATTCCCTGTGTGATTCTAATGTGAAGTCACAGCTGAGAAACATTTTCCTAACATTTTATAAATGCTCAAGCCAGGCATTTTCATCAATCACTACTTTTATAACTAACCCAATCTTTACTGTCTTTTCTGTTTGCTTTTGAATGATATCTAAATTCTGCCCAGCCTTTGAATTTGTTAATTATCTTCTAATTTGATAACATCCTGCAACTTGCATTACCTGCTCCAAGCACACAGATCTCACTACCAACAACATACCATGCTCATCCCAACCCATCTTGCCTGCACTCATGTAATTTTCCTTATCCGCATAGTAGCTCTCTCCTGTCTCCTCCACCTCATGACATTGCATCCAACATTAATCATACCTTTTCTGTCCCTCCTGCTAAGTTCCCAGTTGTGATTTTTACTATACAATCCTGCACCCAATTTCAAACTGCTTATTGGAATGGAGTGTTCATGAAATTTTTTGAGGCAAAGATTTATTGTGTCCACAATGTTTTTTCTGTATCACACCGCTTTTGTTCTTTAAGAAAGGCTATTTATGTACATTACTGACAAAGAAACTGAACTTCTCAGTAGCTTAACAAATGACAGTGTGCTTCTCCACACCTGAACACTTTGTTGTAGATCCTCCATGTGGTTACTCAGTGATGTAGGTGCTCCCATCTCACTGCTCTGCCATCCCAAAACGAGCCTCCACTGTCACCAAAGAGAAAACGCTAGTGGGGTCAGCATCCACTTTTGAACTGGTTTGGTCTGGACATGACTCGTGACACTTTTGATAAACCACTGGCAAGAGTGACAGGGACCCGCCTGACTGTAGTGGGGAGCATGGCATGTGTAGGACATACATGCCTCTGCTGTACATTTTTATGTGTATGAGCTTGTCTATTCTTGTGAAACTCTACGACATGGAGAGGTATATTTTAATCTCTTGTTATTTTATAATTACTACTATTATTATGTTTATAGATGACGATAGATGAAGTGACTTCTCTCCTCATCACCCAATTCCATGCAGGGCCCGCAGTCCATAGACTGTAAACTCTTTGAAGGCAGGGACCACACATTGTCTTCATTCGCTAGTAGATGTGACTGTTTTCCAATACAGTCTATTTGATTAAATTAATAGATTCTACTTAAATTTCAAGTATTTGTTGGTTTTTATGTTTCATTGTGATTCAGACATTCCCAGGAAGGAAATGAGTAGCTCATGAATGAGTCAATGATTATGTTTATGATTAATAAGGACACTTTCCATACCTGGGTCTCTAGTTCCACCAGCCAGTGTCAGATAGAGGTTTCAGGTGCACGAAAGGCCAGAGTAGAGATGAGAGTGTTAAAGAAAAGGCACAAGCAGATCATATTAACACTTGTGTGTAGAGATCATATATAATGTTTTGGCAGCTTTTACATGGTCTTGAAATGTAACTTATATCCAATGAGACCTTCCTGTTAATTCACAACAAAATAAAACAGAATGCTTTCCTGGTGTGGAGAAGCTCCAGCAGCTGTGCTGTTGCCCAGAGGCTTGATTCACCAAAGCTTCTCAGATCATGTCTCATGGTAGATTATGGAATTTTGAAAGATCAACATGCAGAGCAAACAGTCAAACAGGCACTGATTTTAGGATCTGGACTCTTGCCCAAACTCATGATGTGACGGGGGGCAAATGGCTCTGAGGAGCTTGGGTTTTCCCCCACATCCCCAAATTCATTCTCCTGGTGGCTGCCATGGAGCCAAGTTACTATTGAACTGGTGATCTGGTGCAATGCCCTTGCTCTCTGGCAAAAACAATCACAAGTAAGGGAGGCAGCCTACGATAATGGGAAAAACAAGGGTCTTAAACAACCTGGGCACCTTGGTCTGAATCCAGGCTTTCCCACATTTCAGCTGAGGGAAGCTTGGAGAGCTTAACTAACCTCGTTGAATCTCATTATTTTTTAAATACAATGACAATATCTATTTTATTATAATTATAGAGAACTAGAGATTATAAATATAAAGCATCTAGTTTAGTTCTTGGTTTATAAAAATTTTCAGTAAGTAGTATAGCTTAAAAAATAGTGTGGTTTTAGAATGTGTGCAGAAGGGCAAGCAGTGGATGAGTAGTTTAACTCAAAATCCTTTCTATGTGACATATTTACAGTTCTTTCTTCCTTTAAATCAATCATTTCAAGTTTTAGAATAATTTCCCTCCTGGACTTGACAATTAGCAATCATAATATCTAAAATTAATAGTACAAGGAAACACTAGTAAATGTAACGTGGCACATCAAGGCTAACATAAATTTTAGGATAATTGTTTGGGATTGCAAGCCTTTATAAAACCTATATTAGCAATGTCTGCCATTATATTTTGTTCCCAGGACACCTGCTTTGCTTGTTTTTATATGTGTAAATGTCTGCCTATTTCTTATACCTGCAAGTCATTGCACTTGGGCCCCAGAATCCTCATGGCATGAACAGCAGACCCGACATTTTGGAGTTATATATAATCAGGTATTCAGTGACTCAACTTGGGCTAACAGTTGAATCTATCTTCTCCACTCATTTATTTGTTCATTTATTCAATGGATATATATTGAGTACCAGTCACTATGTTAGGAACTTAGTATATTTATACTTTAATAACATATACTGTTTCTTATGTATGTAAAGAATACATTTGAGTAGTCTAGTGATGAAAAATTACACAATAGACTGTAAATATGATAAATAGTATGTTTGATGGTGATGAGTATTTTTTTTAAAGTACAAGAATTCAGGAAAAGGAGGATTGAGAGTGCCTGGGGGAAGGGGCAGACTTCTGAGTTTAATAGGGTTGTTGGGGAATCACTTCATGAGAAAGTAACACATCAGCAAATTCCCGGAAGAAAGAGGGGTAGCCATGCTGGGATATGGGAGAGAAAGTCCCACGTAGAAGGGACACCCAGTGCTGGCATGTTCCTGACGCAGCGAAGGCCACTTTGACTGCAGGGGTTGGTGAGACATAGGGAGTCATAGGAGGTTATAAAAGTAAGATGGGCAAGATGATGGCAGATGACATTGGGCACAGTGTGACCTTGTAAGGCATTCACCCCACCTATTTATAGAAAAAAGCAGGCAGATCACAAATAAATAAAATGTGACAATGTGATAGCAATGAAACACTTAAGGAGAATAGCATCTCAAAAAGTGGAATATTAATGTAAGTCACACAGCAATAGTTTAGTCTTATAGGGAAAACTTTAACTGGAGAGGGTAAGTACTCTGCTAAGAACTCTGCTGGCCATCAAGTGTTTAAAAATTAGATTTAGTCTCTATTCTAATTTATAACACATCTCTTGAGAATAGAGGCTTCACAGTTCTTGTGATTACATATTTAAATGTTAATAATTGCTCTTCACTTTAAAAAGGATTTCCTAAGATAATTCTGCTATTTTTTTAAAAAAAATTCTGCTGCGTTTTAAAACATATTTTCTCATAGTCAGTACTCAGTGGAAATGAGGAACAGCTGGTCAACATCTTGCATATCATAATCTATCATGTATATAATAATTATTATTAATGTACCTGGAGAATGATCTCTTTTCCCAGATAACATATACCATTCCTTTAATTCACTACCCTCATAAATCCTCTTCAATATCATTTTCATTCTTTGGGATTATAATTACTATCTAAATTTAATATTTTCTACCTGATTAGTACTTAATTTTTTTTCTAATTTACACCAAATCAGATTAAGCATTATTCTCATAAAGAATGATCTGATAAATTTTCTGTATAACTCATGCTAAAATTACATGGCTGCTGCGGAGAGAAAGCTTTGAATGTGTTTTCAATATTGCCAAAGTGTTACGTGAGGTAGGTTAATTCTTATGCTTTATTTCATTGTATTAAGATAGTCAAAGATACCTAGCATATATTGGTTATTCTTTGCTGTATCATTAACTAACAATCAGAAAATTTCACAAATGTAATATAAACTAGAACAGCCTTATTCCTGAGGTAAACTGCAAATTCACTGGTCTCTCATCCAATCTCTGGGGCAAAGAAAGTGTTAGATATTCATAGAGAATAAATTATAATTCCTTAGGGCAGTACTTAGGTTATAAGGAGTTGGGGGAATAGAGGCCTCAGAAGATATCATTGTCCAGCAGAGCATCCTACACCCATTACCAGTCCCAGGGGAGGACTGATATTTCCCCACAGTCAGGAGAGCAAAAATCATCACTATGCCAAACACCAGGCAGAGAATTGCAAAGACTTCAGACCATTGCAACTTCGTATCAAAGGAAACAAAGAAAAGAAAACAAAGCACTGGATGGAACACCACTTTACTCAGCAAAGAGTCGGAGAAAAATCAGTACTGATAGTGAGGATCAATCTCCCTTTGTGAGTGGTTTCCAGACGCATTCCTCTTGTGCCCCAGTGGAGGGAGCTCTGTCCCCTCCCCATGGAGGACAGACAGAGCAGTGGAGTTGGCTGGGTGCCATATGATGCACTCACTTTATACAGAAGAGCATATGCTGGGTGTGAAACAAGGAAAGAGAGGTCCCCACACCAGGCCATAAACCCAGCACAGGTGTGAGGACTCCTTAGCTGTGGGGAAGGAAGTGTTTCAGGCTCAGCACCCACTCATGTGCAGCTGAGTGAGGGTCCACAGTCTACGGTTTTCCCCAGCAGACTTCATGGAAGAGAACTGGCTAACGCTAAGAACACAAGTTAGGTTTAGATGTCATTGAGGCAGATTTTGTTTCAATTAGTTACTGGTTTGTGCAAACCTCCCCTGAAACAACAATCATTTATTTGCTTACAAGTTTTCATCTTGGACAGGTCTCAGTAGTACCCCATATTGTCCAATTCATGTCTTGATACAGCAACTCAACTTGAGAGGGTCTTACAAAAAAGAAGAGGAAGTTGATCATAACAGTTTTTTCATCCAAACTGGGATACTTCTGGTGAAAAAGAATACCGCTAATGATTAAGCTGGGGATACTAGGACTGCCCTTTGAAAACTGGGCCCTCAGTTCCCCCTGTATGCAATGGACCATGGTTTCTGTCAGCAAATGGAGCCTCAGTTATCTCCCCTGGGAGTGGTAATGATACTCAAGAACCCCCACAATACATTTATCCAGCCCCAAATAGCTCACATCTCCCATTTTCCAAAGTGAAATATGCTGATAGCAGAGTGCACTATAAAGCACTCACCACCACGAACACTTAGAAAATGCACACAATTTCCTGGTGATGATAACATATTGTAATCTAAGCACTAATCCCTTACCCAATGAGGGGGAAAATTTCAAGAACCCACCTCCCAGAGTTGAAGCCTGTGATCTTGTTTCCAGTGATAGGAAAAGTAGGAAATTTATTGTTATTTAGGACATGGGTGGATGTTTTGAGAAAGGCAGATGGAATGGAGAAAACAGGAATAGAATGGAGCTCTTGGTTTCACCTTCAGCATGCTTGTTAATCCATGCTGGTCATCCAGAATTATCTATCTGTGGGACGAAGTCACCTTTAAATAATATTTTACCTCTTGATGTGGTATGCAGTTCCCTCAGAGTATTCCCCTCCACTTTTTATGACATTCCTGTTGTTCATTTTTACTTATTCATATGCTATAATCATACAATACATTATTTTTTTTACTTTAAACAAAGTCTTCTTTTAAATCAATTTATAAAAAATATTTTACTTTTATTTATTTCTTTTCCAACATTCTTTCTTTCTGAGTGTGGATCTGAGAGTTTCTGACCTATTTTTTTTTTCCTTCCCCTTGAAGAACTTTGTTTAACATTTTGACTTCTGATG
Organism: Anoura caudifer; assembly: GCA_004027475.1. Lineage (NCBI taxonomy): Eukaryota > Metazoa > Chordata > Mammalia > Chiroptera > Phyllostomidae > Anoura > Anoura caudifer. Next base: position 83,562 of record PVKU01000579.1, on the reverse strand, counting down.
GCAATGAACTCCCTCAGTTTTTGTCTAAAAAAGTCTTTATTTTTTTCATCTACTTTTTAGGATAATTATACCAGATAAGGAGTTCCATGTGGTGATTTTTTTTTTCTTAATACTTTACTTGGCTCCACTGTCTTCTTTCTTTCATTATTTCTAATGAGAAGTCCACTGTAATTCTTATCCTTCTTCCTATATAACTAAGGTGTTTTTTTCCCTCCAGTGGGCCTCCTTTGGGATTTTCTGTTTTTTTTTTTTTTTTTTCCAGTTTGAATTTAATATGTGTAAGTATAGTTTGTTTATTTTTTTGTTGTTTATCTTGCTTGATGTTCCTGCAGTTTTCTTAATTTGTGGATTGGTGTCCACCATTAAATTTAGAAAGTTCTCAGCCATGAAAGTCTGGGATCCCTTTTAACTGTGGATCCCCAGGAGTTTCTCCCTTTCAAACGGACCATACTTAGCTTTTATCAATTTGTCAAAATTACCACTTAGGTTTTCTACAGTCTATGGCTCCAAAGCTTCTCCTCCAGGTCAGCAGATGTCTTCCATCTCCGGGTTTCAGGTTTGCCTTGAAACCTTCGTTTCCTCACAGGGCCGGGGAAATCATTGTTTTCAGTTTGTTGGCTTCATCCTGTTACCCAACTCCCCTTTCCCCCTCCTTTTTCTTCTCCTCCTCCTCCTTTTTCTTCTTCATAAGGATAAGAATGAAAACTTCCAAGCTCTTTACACAAAGGAGTTAAAACTGAAACTTCCAACTAGGATTTAAACCACGGAAGTATAGATTTCTCTCTTACATATTACTTAATTATTTAAAAGAAAAATAATTCCATCCTTAATAAGGCTAGTTTATTTTCAGTTAAAATTTTCTGTAAATGGCATTTCCTCATATTTCCAGTATATTTCTCTTTGTTCATTCATAGTCCCATGAAATGGAGACTTAGGTGTAACTGGACTCAAATGGCTGGTCTTAATGTCACAGCCATTGTTCATTTATTTGCAAACCGGAGACATTCTGGAATTTACTTCATTTTTGTTTCAAGTTCTAATAAACACTTCAGACACAGGCCAACAGTCACATGCTTAAAAGGAAAGGTGAATTGTGTAAAAAGGAAAAAAATTGAAAACAGGTAGGACAGTGCTGGCTGTTTCACTGGGCCATAACGGAAGGCACAATTTGACTATATCATTCCCTGCAGAGTTTGATGTGGGTTTATGAACTCTGGGAGAAGGGCCAAGTGAGGTCTCATTATACTTAGTTTAACACTGTAATTTAAATGCCTAACCTTTTTTTAGTTCTTTTTTCTTTCTTTCTCATTCTGTTATTTTTTTTTTTAATTTTGAAGTGAGTTCATCTTTATTCTTTGATCTATCTCTCTACTCTGCTAAATGTTTTAATGAGCCACCATATTGTGCCTATTTTTCCTGAAAACTTAAATAAAAGATGAGACTCTAGTTACCTATATGCACTGAAAGAAAAATATATTCATAATAAAATAAAAAAATAAAAATATGTTGCAACAAATACAAGCCCACTGTTTATTCCTGCTTATTTGTTGCCTTTGTGTTTTAGGTGGTTGATTTTCCTTTAAATACAATCCAGAAAAAAAATCTGAGAATAACATAGTTTGGGTCCTGGACATTATTAAGGGAGAGATTGTTTTTTCTATGACTATTTAGAGTATTTCTCTTCTTTTGCTTTCTCCCCCTGATAATTCTTGCTTTACCCTGTTTTTTTTTTTTCTTTTTACTGAAGATGGTGAAAGGCTCTTTGCTCTTCGATGCTGATTTTGAAGTGGCACATCCATGCTTTTCTTGGTATAATTTTATAGTTTAGTAGCTCTCTCACCTTTATGGGGATCATAGCTTCCTAGGAGAAAATGATGACAGCTGAAGCATCTTTTTACAGAGAAATGCAAATACACATACATTTTGCATATACAGTGATTTCAAGAGGCTTACAGATTCCCCAAGGACAAAAGAAAGGTTCCTGACATCTAGGTTTAAAATGCTTGATATGCGTTTCCATGTCACAGGTGGCTGTTATCATGTGACACAGGCGGCCTTCATTCTGCAAGATGTACTGTGTATGAAGTTTGGTAACAGAGAAGTATTTTCCAACTGATTCAACTATCTGTTTAATCTTATGTGAGAACGCTCCTCATCTACGGGCTTGATAAGAAGACGATAGAATTTTTGAGAATGACTGGGCCCACTGTGTACAGTAAGAACAATGCTGCATTTACTGAGCATAATTATTTATATGATAAGTTTTTTTTTTTAAAGAAACAGCATTTTTTAAAAATATTTTATTTCTTTATTTTTTAGAGAGAGAGGAAGGGAAGGAGAAAGAGAGGGAGAGAAACATCAATGTGTGGTTGCCTCTCACATGGCCCCCATTGGGGACCTGGCCTGCAACCCAGGCATGTGCCCTGACTGGGAATCAAACCGCGACCCTTTGGTTCACAGCCCACACTCAATCCACTGAGCTACACCAGCCAGGGCTATATGATAAGTTTTAATGTGTACCCAAGCAGCCTTCTCCTCCCCTGTTTAAGAAACTAAGCATGCTCTTGGTCAGTGTGATTCAGGGAATGGCCTTGCTACAGTTGCTTTCCTTTGTTCTCCTTTGGTGTCGTCTTACTTCACTGGGAGGTCAGAGTTTTGCTTCATAGACTTATTACCAGTTCTTAGACTTTGCTTATGAATTTGAACAAAATACAGACTTTGACAACTGAGAATTGATTTTTTGCAGAAGACTGCTTTCCTCTTACATGCTGTACAATATTTTGATAGAAGCAGGGTGAAGGTTTTATATTTTTTTTTAGCTTGAGTTCAGAGGGGCACTGTCTATGCTTTCTAAGTAATCATTTAGGTGTAGAACAAGGTGTTCAGCAAAGCGTCACTGTTAGGAGCAGTGGGGAAAGAGGGGCCTCTGTCTGCCTGTGTGAAAATGGTTAAGAAGCAGCGGTTCCATCATGATAGACAAACACTAAAATGCTATAGGTCCTAGTGAGCTAAGATGGAGCTTGCTAAATTTTCATGGTTTGTGTTCTCTAAATATCTGTGTAAGTATGCATGGTTTTCTAGTATATTATGTACATGCATATATATTTATAGTTTGTGTGTATGAATGTAGTCACCGTTCCAGTTAGTTTACTCAAGTCTTTGCAAATTGCACTGTGATTTAATTTTTTTTTGTAAAAACATCTACAATTTGGAAAGGGGATGATAATATGCGTATGATTGACATGAACTAATTAAACTGACATACCCCAGGCTGTTGTTCATGAGGCAATTATTGAATGGTGTAAGAGAAAGGCCATAATGCTGCTTTAATAGGGGATAGGTTTTCATGAACAAAAAGAATGTTAAAGGTCTGTTTACACTCTCACACTCATTGTATAATTCCTCTGTACCCAGAAATGATATAGTGATCACACAGTGCTAGGAATACAGGATTTGGAATTAAAAAACAGAAACGGAAAAACTAGAACTAGAAGTCCCAGGTTTTGTACTTATTTGCTGTGAGACCGTTATTACCCCCAGGATAGAATCTTGGGAGGAGGGATAATTTCAGGACTTACCTCTCATTGGGTTGCTGGGAATTAACTGATATAATTCATGTGAAGAGCTCTGCAGCGTGCCTGGTGTATAATACACACTCAATGAATGTAAACGTTATCACCACTACTGCATTGCTTCCTCAGTGGTAGTTCTCAGCCAGGGCTATTACTTGAGTTGGAGCTCTTGGGTGTAAGGGACATATGGTCTAATCCTACCTCTGTATAAGGTTCGGAGAAATATCATCATTTTCTTGTCTGTTTCTATGAACAGACTAAAAACAGCTACTTCTGTTTTCTTTGGAGTCTTATTTGCTAGAGCACTCTCATCAATGTCTACAGTAGTCTCTACAATTTTAGTAACTGCCTTCTTTGCTTGGCTTGTTAATTAAAGCAGTTTACTGCTTAGCAAGGCATATTTTACCTAGGAGCATTGAGTCCTTCTGCTATTCTCTCTAAAATGGATCCAATTCTCAGAGATGCTTGTCAGAATAGGTTGCCGATGAACCATAAAGGTGACCAGATGACTCCATGGTTGTGTTCCTGATGTACTTATAGCCATGAATTTGAGCTGGAATGTATTTTTCTCCGCCTTTTTAATAAGCTGTTATCTCTATTACCCCATATGTTGATGCCTTTATCAAAGCCCTCCAAAGAGATACCCCTAGGACAGGATGATGGTGTTTTTCTCAATTATATTCATGTTATGTGGCCAACTTTTCTGAGTATTTTCATTTCAAAGACGGTACCCAGGTGAAGCCTACTTTTAAAGCACAAGTATTAGTATCCTCTGTAGGATGTGTGTATGTGAATTTACTGATATGACCAATAAAGACCAGAACATTTTTGTTCATATAGAATTTATTTTTAAGGTCAGAATTTTCTTTGAACTGTTCAAGTAGGGCATTAGCTTCTGTGTTTATTTTTAGGGAATCTACCTTTTGCTCTGATATTTCTCATATACCTTTCTCATAACATCACCACCTTATTCAGTATATTGTCAGTTTCAGCTAGAAAACTAATTTTCTTGACAATTCAGTGATTTTTCTAAATTCAAGATACCAAATAGCATTTGATTCTTCTTTTCTTTGTGCCATAAAATATAAAATCCTTTTTTCAGTATGATATGATTAGGGTATATTTTTCAATTACAATTTTATATTAATTTATCTCTAAAGAAAGTTTTAATATTATTTTAAGAAATACAGTAGTTAATACACCTCTATAAATGGCACCATCCTGGGATTTTATTCAGTGCTATACTCAATACCTGCACCTTTCATGGGTTATGCTTTCCTGATATTAACTACTTAATTCTCATTAGCATTCAAATGAATACTGCCCCTCCTTATTTCACTTATGAAGTAATTGAGGAACAAAGGATTATAATAGTTTTTCATGGTCTTCAATTGAGTAAATATTTAAAACAGAGATTCACACTCAGGACTACAGAATTGAAAGCCTTTGCTCATTTCTCTAGACAATACTAAATTCATACAAGTGACATTTATGTTGCTGGAACTAAAGCCTACGAAGTCCCAAAGGAAATGCTCGACTTTGAATATGCACTTCCATTATCATCTGCCTCTCCTATCACTGACATTGAGTCCTGGGAGAATGCCTTTTATGTGCCCAGGCACATAACAATGTGGGCTTCTAACTGATAGTAATGTTAAAAATAATATTTTCAGCAGTGTCATTTCAGGAACTAATCTATGGTATAATAGCAATCTCTTCAGTGCGACGCTTTCTCTGCTGTGAAGAGAAAGTGCAGGCTTTAATATATTATGATGTCTCTTTTATTCATTTCTTTCAACTTTTGGTTTAGTGCTTATAAATTACCTGTAACAGTTTTGCAAGTGATACCTTACTTAGTCATCAAATTTGTAGCAAGATCTAGAAGCCCACTGAAAGAATTTATTCAAGCTTTATAAGCTGAAGTGTTCTGGTTGTGGATGTCTTTATGTATATACAAACCTTGTAACCTTGCACCCTTATTAACATTAACATTGAGATTTCAGAGATAGGGTTAATTTATACTTTGTGGGTTATCTGTGGTACCAAGGTTATATTTTATATAGCTACTAATTTTGGCTGTCATACTTTTAACCACTAGGACTTTTGAAGACATAGGATAACAAACTTAAAGTAACTGGCATAGTAGTCAAAGATCTTCAGACACAGAACCAATTTGTAAGCATGTGTGTACACACAAGCTCACATACACTAAGCATAGAACAAAGTATCTAATATCTATCTATATTTATCTATCTGCCTGTCTTTCTAACCTCTATTAATCTATCTACCTGTCTATGAGATATTAAGGAATTGGCTGACATGATTGCAGGGCTGGAGAATTCAAAATCTGCAGGTCAAGACCACAGGTTAGAGACCCAAGGAAGAGCTCTTTCCAGTTCAAAGACAGGGAGGCAGAATATCTTCTTTCTCTGGAGGTCATTCCTTTTCTCCTAAAGCCTACAACTGATTGGATGAGGCCCACTCACATGACATGGGATAATCTATTTTACTCAGTCTACTGATTGAAATGTTAATCACATATAAAAATTTTTTCACCTCAGAATCTAGGCTAGTGTTTGACCAAACAATAGGGCTCCCTAGACTAGAAGGAGACATATGTAAACATCACAATTCAGTTCCAATTTCTTATGTTGGTATCATTTAATTCTAAATATAGGGGCTTATAAAAATTTCCAAGGCTTCTGTGATGCAAATAAAGTTAATATAATTTAACATAAATTAAACTGCATTTTACAGTGGTAAAATATATACTTAAATTTTGAGGGGTTAGTGATCACTATAACATAATGAAGGTTTTTAAGTAAATTTTACTGGCACTATCACTAATTAATCAAGGTTCAAAACTTGATTAGTATCTTTCCACAGTGATAAGAAGGAAAAGTCTTTATTAAGAATTACTTAATATTTTATTATAGTCCCCAAACTTTAACCTGATATTTTATTTAAAATGTTCTTGTTGAGATATCTATTTTAATAAAATTACCATCATTGTTTGTGTGTGTTTGTAACAACATTCACTACATTCTTCAATCTTCCATTTATATTTTATTGTCTTCTGGCTTTCAATAAATGCATTCAATATTTAATTGCAATAAATTAATACAATAAGTGCAATAAAGGCATTCAATAAATATTTTCTTCCTACTTTCCTTAGAGTAAGAATTGAAGTGCTACTATGCACAGGAATATTATATTGAATAATTTTTTAATCTGCTCTTACTGATCTTATGTTTCAGTGCTTCTAATATTTAACACATGTTAATGAAATTAGTACAGCAGATTCGGGAGAAAGAAAGCCTGGGTCATGAGCTCATGACCATTGATTTTACTACATCAGGGTGAGCCGAGGGAGGCTAAGTTATACCGCACTTAAAACTGCTACAAAATCTCAGTGGCTTTGTAAACCAAGGATTTGTTTCTTGCTTATCTACATTTCCAACATGGATCAATACAGGAGCTGTGCTCATCATACTTATTCAGTAACCCAGGCTAATTGAGCCTGGGTTTTCACATGTGCCAGGAGAAAGGACAAAGGGAGCTGCACATGCTGCTTCTCAAATCTTTCACCTAGAGGTGATCACATCACTTCTGCTCAGGTTTTGTTAGCCAAGGCAAGTGACCTGGCCATGTGCCTAACAGCGTACAGTGAGAGGTAATATTAATTCTGCTGAGAACCGGGACAAAGGGGGACTGGGGTATTTGTGAACAGTCTTGGTGACCACAGTCAGATGCTGTTTCAGGTGTAATTCTGTATCAGGAATGATTACTACATGGCTGAGTGGCTCATAGGGACATTCCGTTATTTCACACAGGAAGAGTTAGGTAGGCAGTCCCTGGGGTGGTGTGGGAGCTCAAGCATGTTATAAAGATCAGGCCCTTTTTGTATTTTTGTTCTACCCTTTCCAGAATCATGGATTTCTCTCCTTACCCTGGCCGTCTTGTGGTTTTAGGAAGGTTTCTCACACATCTCCTAAATTAGAAAGAAGGGAATAGCTTTTCTCCCTTAATCTGTATCTCTGTCTCCTTTAATCAGGAGAAACATCTTCCCTAGAAGAATCTACCAGTCTGCTTTCTTGGCCGACTTTCCCTTCATTTTCTTTAGTCAGAGTCATGTTAACTGGCAACTCTTAGCGGCAAGGAAAGCTGGAAAACTAAGTACCTGAGAAAGGGGCAAAGGATAACCCTGGTTTAAAAGATTATCATGCTTTTCCATCTTTCTTCCTCTGGAGCTGGTCACATTGAACCTTGAACAAATTCACAGCTCTGATATTAAAAAGAAAGGGAAATGGCTGTGGAGAAAACACAAGGTTACCTTTCACAGAAAAAAATAACTTTATTATTTAATAGGGAGATGATGATTGTTTGAGGTAAATTGTAAGCAAGGCAGATTATCATGTGGTCTAGGACAGTCAAAAAGCAGGCTCTGACATCGTGAGATTACTGCGGCTAGGGGATCAGGGTGGCCACTGAGGCAGTGGTGCCTGAGCAGGTCTTTGGGCAACTGGTCATATCTTTAATGACAGCAAGGCCATTCCAGGTGGAAACCACTGAAGGCTAAGAGCTGGGGAAATGGAGATGCTGGGGAGTGAGACTGAGATTAGAGCTTTGATTCTTTAGAGATTTTGTAACTCCCAGGGCATTGTGATGGAGTGGTTAAGAACATTTCCTCTCAGTAGTAGACAATTTAATTCAATCTTAGTTCTACCCCTTAATAGCTGTGAAAAGTTGAGCAAATTCCTTGTCCTACGTTTTATTTTCTTATCTGTAATAAAGGAGTTAGTTAGGGTATGCTAAACCACTGTGATGAATAGATACAAAAATGTAATGGCTGAAATGAAATGGTTTATTTCTTGTTCGTGTAATGAAGTAGTGGGCAGGCTCTAATCCATGCAATCACTTGGAGACTCAGGTTGAAAGCAGCTTTGCCATCTTCAACAAATGTGCTTCATAATCTCTCTGTGATAGTTTTCTGGAAAACCTCATTGGGTCCTAGGGAGCATTGCATGGTGTAATGCATATTAAGCATTTGTATAGTGCCTGACACAGAGTAAGCAATCGATAAATGTTAATGGTTATTAACGATAGCTATAATTTTGGCTTAGAAACCAAAGGGCTTAAATGAGAGTTGAAAGAAATGTCGTCTTGTTAAACCACAAGAGAATATATTATGTGTTAATTTATGTTGAGCAGAAAAATGAGGCAATTAGTGAAATAAAAATTATTCTGACAAATGTACGTAGGATTGTTCTATGGGGGGTGTGATGATGGCAGGCAGAGGAATCCATAGAAGACAGTTGTAATGGTGCAGGCAAGAAGTGGCAGTAGAGGGAGGACAGGAAGCAAGAAGAGAGGACAGAGCCAATATATTTTACTACCTGAAGGTTTGGGGAGTCTCAGATACATCACTGTACATGTCCCAGATTTAAATGTGTTTGGCATCTACATCTATCACTGGCAAAATCAAAATATTCATTTTATAATCTTAAAATACTTTTATAATGCTATTTGGATTTGATGGCAGAAACATAGAATGGAAGGTAACATAGAGGGTCCCTGAGACATCTGATACGTGGATATTTATTTGGAAGTCAAGTTAAAATAATTTTGTATTAATTTCCTCCTGTTGGTTAAAGAATGATATTCAATTTCTTTCTCACAAATGCTCCCTATATGCCTCCAAGGGATTAGTACATGTAGTTACTTTGATTTGCCTTTTTGTTTGTTTGATTTTCCTCTTGTTTAGGGTAATTAATCCCAATTTTCCCTGATTCTAATACCTGCCCCCCCCAAAAAAAAACAACACCCCCCACCCAAAGCAGTATATTAAACTATCAACAACCCAGAATTGTATCAGCTAATGTGTTTAGCCTTTCACAAAATTATCATTGCCAATATTCTCATCAGAATTTCTCAATTATAGCATTACTTATGGACATGTATTTTCCTTGCTTTTCTAAAAGTTCTAGAGGTTTGAATGAGGGGTGGAGTGGGAAGCAGATGATTGAATCCATAGAAATAAAGGCTCTAAGTGTGTCGCAGATGGCACAGTCATGCTTGCAATGATTACAAATTTCTCATACAATTTATCTAGTTTGATCCCTAAATGTTACCCTCTATGGAAGCATTAATGATAATTTTGGTACATAAAACTACCTTTCTGTTATTAATACTAACTCCAAATACACTGGTTGTCCTGTCCTTGAAGCAATGGGTATTTACCCATTGATGCTGTGTGCCGTTGAGTGTATGTCTCATGGTCATGCTTCACCTCAGTGATTCAGACCTTGTCTTGGGTTGTCTTGGACAGTTTTGCAATACACTTAGAAGGAGCTAGATTAAAATTCTCAAATAGAATTGAAATCTGGAATAGTGGGGGAGCATGACTGCAAAACCATACACTATACGAGATAAAACAATGATTAATTTTTCCCTGCATGCATATCCAATTGACCTGGCACTATTTGTTAAAAAGAGCATCCTATCTACACTGCACTGCAAGGTCACCTCTGTAATATATGAAGTGTCTAAACACATGTGAATTTGCTTCTGAATTCTATATTCTTCCATTGGCATAAATGTCTACAATTACCTTTTTGTGTGAATAACGATTAGTTACATGATTAGTTAATCAAGATAGCTGGTTGTATAAGTCATCCAACTTTTATTTTTAAGATTAGTTTGGTTATTTTTACCCTACTTTCATATAAATTTTAGATTCAGCATGCCAATTTTCACCAAAATACTTGTGTAATTGTATGAATAATTGATCCATTTGGGGAAATTTTACATTATATAGTTTACCATTTATTAGGTCTTTAATTTTTTCAATAGTGATTTATTGTTGTATATATAATTTACATAATTTGTTGGGGTTATTATTGAGTATCCGATGTTTCCTATACATTGTATCATTTATCAAACTTTATTATTTTCTGGTGTATATAAATAAAATTGATGTTAATATTTTATATTGAATTTACATGCAACTATTGAGCAAATTGACTCATTAATTCTAACAGTTTTCTGTACAGAGATGATTGTATGACTTTACTCTGTTGTTAAGTTAGTGTTATGATATTGATTGATTTTATACCAACTTTGAATTTGTGAAATATGTTGCAACATATTCTCAATTTTAAATATTAGTGCATTTTGCACTGGCTGGTGTGGCTTGGTGGATAGAGCACCAGCCTGCAAACCACAGGGTCGCCGGTTTGATTCCCAGTCAGGGCACATACCTGGGTTGTAGGCCAGGTCCCCAGTAGGGGGCACACGAGAGGCAACCACACATTGCTGTTTCTCTCCCTCTCTTTCTCCCTCTCTTCCCTTCTCTAAAAATAAATAAATAAAACTATTAAAAAACCCATGCTAAAAAATAAAAATAAATAGAAAATAAATATCAGTGGATTTTATTTGCTTAATTTTTTTTAGGAGTGTTATAACTACGTTCATGAAAGAGATTGGACTATACTTTTCCTAACTTGTGATATTCTTGTTTGGTTTTGAGGATAAGTGTTGTATTGACTTCATGAAGTAAATTGTGAAATACTTCCTTTTTTTCTACCTCTGGAAGAATTTGTGTAAGCTTTGTATTATCTTTTATTTTATTTTATTTTTTAATTATATTTTATTGATTATGCTATTACAGTTGTCCCATTTCCCCCCCTTCATTCCCCTCCACCCTGCACACCCCCTCCCACCCACATTCCCCCCTTTAGTTCATGCCCATGTGTCATAAGTTCTTTAGCTTCTACTTTTCCCACACTATTCTTGCCCTCCCCCTGTCTATTTTCTACCCACCGTCTGTGCTACTTGTTCTATGTACCTTATGCCCCTCTCTCCTCTTCCCACTCCCCTATTGCTAACCCTCTTTTATTTTTAAGATTTTATTTATTTATCTTTAGAGGGGAAGGGAATGAGAGAGGGAGAGAAATATCAATGTGTGGTTGCCTCTCATGTGTCCCCTACTGGGAACTGTCCTGCAACCCAGGCATGTGCATTGACTGAGAATCGAACTGCAATCCTAGCTTTGTATTATTTTTGAAGTGATTTCTAGTTATGGATTGCATTTCCATAGCTGTTATAAGAGTATTTGAATTTTGTGTTTCTTAATTGATTGGGTAAATTTGTTTTTTTTAGAGCATACTTATCAATTTATGCAATTTATCATTTACTTTTTAAAACTTTCTTTGAGCTTAATTTGCCCTTCTTTTAAACTTTTCAGGATAGCTAATAAGGTTATCAATTCTCAGGCTTTTATTTCTAATATACTTATTTAGGGCAATCCATTTCTCACTAAGCATTCTTTTAGTTCAATCCCACAGTTTTTGATATATGTATATTAATTATTACATTCAAAACAATATTACTATCATTGTAATTTCTTATTTGATCTATGATTATTTAGAAGTTTATTGTCTACTTTCCAAAGAATTAGAGGTTTTCCCTTTGTATTTTTACCATTTATTTTTATCTTAGTTTCACAAGTGTCAGAAAGTATATTCTATTTTAACCTATTTTAAGGCCCAACATGTGGTCTTTTTTTAATGTCCTAAGTCCATCATTTCTGCTGTTTGATTCATCTTCTGAATTCTTAATTTCTGTTATACATGTATATATATTTCAGCTATCAAATTTTTATTTGGTATCTTTTTAAATTTTTAATATATATTTATTAATTTCAGAGAGAGAGAGAGAGAGAGAGAGAGAGAAACATCCATGAGAGAGAAAAACATCAATTGGTTGCCTCTCATATGTGCCCCAACTGGGGATCAAACCCACAACCTAGGTGTGTGCCTACCCACAACCTTTTGGTGGGCAGGACAATGCTCCAACCAACAGAACTACACTGGGCATGGCTGTGTTTACAATCTTTTATAGATTCCTATTCTCTGGTGAAATTCTTTTTATTTTATTGAAACTATTAATCACAGTTATGTTAAAGTCTAGCTCTGATAATTCCAATATCCACATCACCATTTCTGTTTCTCTCTTGAGTTTGGTCTTTTCTTCCTGTGTTTTGGCCTGCCTAGTACTTTTACTGAATATGATAATTGTAGAAATAATGCAAAGTCCTGACTGATGCTCTTTTCCTTTCAGGATTCTAACTCAAAGTCTAGGGTGTATTTCAAGGATTTTCTTCCTTTGTGGGACCTGGACTTCATTTTCTTGTGTCTCATGCTCTGTGAGATCATGGAAAACCATTCCTGTCTTCCCAGGTGCCTAGATATCACTGCTCAGTTTTCAGTCTCTCATTATGTTCTGTTTATAAATTGTCAAATGCCTCAAGGGCAAAAGGCTGCAAAATGTAGGGCTTACCTCATTGCACTTTCCTTCTGCCAAGTGTGTTGGCCTCTAATCCAGGCTGTTTTGTAAGTTCCAAACTCAGTATTTTCCCCCCTTCAAGACTTCAGAAAACTTAGTTCAGGTTTTCAGGCTTTCAGTGACTATCTCTGTTCCACTTTTTAGCTTTTTGGCCTTATTTTACCTACAGATAAGCAAACAATATGGAGTAAAACACACCACCAAATACTAGACTCATGTCAATGTCCTTCCCTTTTCTCAGGAACCCTCAAGTCCAGGCTGCCTTGGTAGCTTTTTGATGTCTTTACATACTTTTTCCCAAATTTACTTTGCAAGTTGTTTTCATGGGAATTTTATCAGAAAGAGAAGATACTCAATAAATTTAAATTCCTTTTATTTCTCTTTTGTAAAATAATAGCACCTGCTCATCTTGACTGAAATAGTGTGATGTATTTTATATATCATAAATGTGAAAATTCAGTTAGTACCACCTTGAAATAATATTCTTTTTTATTTTTAAACATTTTTTTCTCATATTCAACCTCTTATTAGAGCCCATTTTTCTGAAGTTATTGTAGGATTTGAAAATAACATTCCTTACATTCATTTCTTAAGTGATATACTATGATTTTTGTCTTGAAAAGAAAGATATGAAGAATTTCTAGTATTCCTCATATCTGCATTATATTCCATTAAATAAATACAGTTAAGTCATGGGAAGTAAGGGTTTCTTCTTTATTTTCCTCTTCATTACTTCCTTTCTTTTTTGAATATGAAAAGTTTTACTCTGACTCCCCTGTCATTTGCTTTCCGTATAATGTAATAGATTCTTCTCATGAAGCCCACTGAATTCATACCATTTTCTAGGACCTGAGAATATACTCTCTGAACCCTAAAAATAACAGTTTCTTCACTATTTGCCAGACCTGGCATGTTTTAATGAAAATGCTTGCACAGAAGCTAGCACGTTACCTTGTTTTATGCCTTTCCTGACATTGATGCTTTTCTGCTCTATTTCCTAGGTCATCCCACATGACTAACAGATTTCTCTTCTCTCAGGTTCTTATGTGCTTCCTTTTCTGTAAATTATTGTGAATATTCATTTAATTATTTTTTGATAATCAGTGGTCTACAATTATAAGCCTTTGGACCATAAATGACCTATCAGAGATGCCATTTTCAGCAATAGCTATCATTGGTACCTTCCAAATGTTTGACACATTGTCTGTTAGGCATTTCAGGAAACACTCCAACCCCCACCCAGATTTAGGCCATAGCACTGGATTTTGTGATTTGAATTTTGAGAATAAGAACTTTGTGTTTCAATGGGTAATCCAGAGAAAGCTCAGTATTTGAAAACTGTATCTGCTTGTGTTCATGTTAATCTTTTGTGCTTTCTTTTCTTGCCGTAGCCCCTTCTTCATGTCTCATCCTGGTCAATTACGTATACTTTATATATGTACAACTGCATTATGCTATTATTATTATTATTTTTTAGGTTGTAGTAAATTGTGACAGGGTCCAACTCTCATATTAACACATGAGTGTCCTCAAGAATCAGAATCGTGTCTTGCTCATTTTACTTATCCTATAAACACTTAATGTGCATTTGCTAAATTGAACTAAATAGATTAAAAGAAGGAAGTAAATAGGATACTTTATTAATCTAATCATGGTGTTACCAAATAAAAAGGAGATTTGTTTGCCTGGTACCACAAAACCTACCCTCATAAGGCAGTTGGTGGTGAAAGAAGAGATTTTATTCAGATGCTGCGCCATCTGGGAGAATGGCAACTGCCTTTTTAAAAGCTCATTTCCTCCCCAAAACCCAAAACCCAACCATCTTTAGCAAGTCTGAAACAAAAGCCAGTGTCCAATGTTCCTGCCCCATTTTAAAGTGTCATCCTTTGAAGCCTGAAGGTGGCTGCTAAGTGGTCATCCAATTAGCTCAGTTTATTCCCAATTACTCTTCATTTCAGGCTTCTTCCTGGAGGCCATGTGCCATGTAGCTCCTAGGCTGCAAGGTTGCATGCTCCCTGGAAAGAGTGCACAAACACACCAGTGAACACTTCACCAGGTTGGCAACAGAGAAAGACGGAGAAAGAGATTCCCTCCTGGAAGCCATTGGACACATGGTGGTTAAGACCACATGACCCATGGACAGAACAGGCAAGTCCATTGTCCAAGTGCAGGTCATGAGCCAGAGAGCCATGAGCAAGGGAGCGTTCTTTGTTCCCCTGGGTTTATATTAGCTTTGGACATGGAACTAACCAGGTGCTTTCTCAAAATGACCAATCAATTTTCTAAACATTCATGCACTTCAGGCAGGTTCACCTCCTAACTAAACCCTTCCTTCCCTTGGCTAGACTGACAGGCCTCTTTGGTCTAGCACCTACCCCTGCACCATCTTAACTTCAATGGCACATGTGCCTGCCTTCCCCTAGTCCCACTACCAGATCTGGTACTGGAGGGGCAGGTGGGGGACTAGGGCCTTCTCACACTCAGTGGCAGAGCCTCTCCCAGCAGCTATCTTGGCCAATGGGTGGAGACTCCCCAGCTCCAACCAACTATCTACTGGTAAAAATGGTGCAGTTTGATGAACTGCTTTAGAAAATAATCATAATACTATATGAGATTTTTGGTCCTTTCCTTTTTTTCATTTCCAGGACTCACCTCAGATGGATGCATCAGGAATTTAGCAGATCCTTTACATTCTGAGTACTTATTAAGACTGTACTCAATTTGGCAAGATGTCAAAAATCTACATTTTGGGCTAATATTAAGAGAGTCATTATACCTTTTCATGTAAACATTCACAGATAAATGAAAGGTAACAGGTAAACTTGATGTACATACCTTGCATGTTCCTATATAGTTTTATTTCAAGTTACTTTTTAAATGAATCTTCTAGGTTCATTTTCAGAGTTCCTTTGTTCTTCATCTGGACTGAAGTGAGACAAGATATTTGACCTTCTTTCTCTTTTATGTGTTTACATTTCTTATTTAACAACAGGGTATTTTTTAGCTGTGTAATATCAATGATATTTCTGATTCAGCAAAACCTTTCTGGCCTTAATGTGACCCTGAACTTATCTGGTTCTGGTGGATATTTGATCACTTTTCCGGGGACATTCATCAGTGCCAATGGCCCAAGGTCATCCCATTGTTTGTTTTTCTGGAGAGCAGATGGTCCTAACATCAGGGGATATCTTCTAAATTTATGTTATAATTCTTATTGCTACTTTTTCTTTTATTTAATCTCTGACTCAAGATGAAATCTAAAAATGCATATATATTACATACATCACATAACAATTGTATTAAGTAGTAAAGTTTGTGGGTAATTTGTAAGTTGAGAGAAATTTAACACAAATACATAACTTAAAAATTTATCATGCCTACAAATGATATTTAATGAATAGTAAGATTTCAAAATATGTAACTGGGGAGTATATACTTTATAGTTTTGCATATTATACTTTGTTTATTTTTCATATCAATATAAAAGGTGGGATTATTGAGATTAAAAGGCAATGATCAGAAATGGAAAAAGCACACATATAAATTAAAAAATTCCCTGCTTTAAGTCTTAGCCTTGACACTAATTAAATACAGGGCCTTGGGAAAATTCTTTGTTTAAGCTTCTCAGTCCTAAACTGTTCAACAAAGCTAAAGATAATATTCAAGAATTTGTTTTGTTGATTTGTTAAACTAAAAGTAAGAATTGGTATTCACATCTTCACAAGTGATGTAGTACCTTTCATATGGTCTCCATTCATCAGATGTTATGCATAATGAAATGCAATACAGTTGATCATTGAACCACGTGGGTTTGAACTGTGTAGGTCTGCTTATTTAAGCATGTTTTTAAAAAATAAATACATAGAGTACTATAACTATATTTTCTCTTCCTTATGATTTTCTTAATAACATTTTCTTTTTGCTAGTTTATTGTTGTGAGAATATGGGAAATAAGGCATAAAACATATAAGATATGTGTTAGTTGACTGTTTATGTTATCTGTAAGGCTTCCGGTCAACAGGAAGCTATTACTAGTTATGTTTTTGGGGAGCCAAAGTTATCTGTGGATTGTTAACTGTGCAAGGTCTGCACTTCTAACTCCCACATTGTTCAAGAATTAACTGTATGTCTTCAGCTCTCATACAAGCTCTACAAGTAGTAGTTGGGTTTTTACTGAAAAATGAAAATTACACCCTACCTCTTTGCTAAGCCCTAAAACAATTGAGAAGTAGACATATGTATTTGAGAGGGGTTAAAGCATCCACTTTTCAGTTGGAATACAGGATTGGATAACGCAGCTACAAATGGGCCTCGGGTATAGTACTTTTAATCCTGAATTTAGACCATGTTACCACCGTCAGGTAGATGATATATTCATAAAGGACGCTTTGACAGCAGCATGAGAGAATCTTGGTAACTCCTATAACTTTGAACTCAGAGAAACTCCAGGTTCAAGATTTTGACTGATTTAGGCCTCCAGACTTACTTCTGAAAGAAAACCCTCAGACCTGATCAGGAACATTAACACATGAGTCAGGGGGAAAATGCTATAGTTCTATACATGAGATATCATTGCCAATACATGGGAATAACTGAGCCTTCCCTGTAGTAGAAGGTGAGCGATGTGTCAGGCTCTGTCCCTGTCTTCGGATAAATCACTCTCTAGCTCCTGTGGGGAGGTAGGTATGACATAAGGGATGTAGACACGGATACTTCTGAGGTATTGTTTCAAAACCATTCCTTCCTGGGGGGTAGATTGGGTATCACGTTTGGGGATCCTGGGGAAAGAGAAGTATGGTTTGCTCTTATAGAAGTTATTATTTTTGGCAGTTTACAGTTATGATCACAGGGCCTCATAGTAGTTATGCCCCTTGCACAAAGTCTGATCCCAGGGAGTGAATGATAGAGCAAGGATTAAAATCCAGATTTTCTGTTTTCCATAGTCTGTCTATTTTAAAGGTAGCTAAGGAGACAGATACAACAAAACTGATGTGAAAAAAAAATGTTTAGGGAGGGACGCTGCAGCTGCAGGTGACCAATCACCAAGTGCTGATATTCATCTGCTTTTGAGGATCATTATGCAAATCAAATTAGTTAATGCATATTAAAGTGATTTATAAACCTGAAGCTATGAACGTATTACTTATTATTATCACAGTTAATGTGTATCTACATCAACTTCCCTTTTCTATAGTATCAGGTTAATGATTTTTGCCTTGGCAACATCTTGGATTGCCGTGAGGATTAGATGCAATAAAGTACCTGCAAATTCTGCATAAGCTGTAAAGCACGATACATGTGAAGGTTACCAGTATTGACTTGTACATTAATTGTTAATCCTTGAACATGGGTTACTTAATGTTTTAATGATGAAAATTTGAACTACTAAATCTGTTAGAAAATGATGTTATAAAGTACATGGAGGTTGAGATTGTAATTCCAGAGGAAGAAAATGTGACCTAGAAATTGATCAGACTAATTGAACATTGCATCTTATTGATTTTGTGATTTCTCTCTATGTTCAGCTCAGAATGCAGAGAAGCTAAAAGGTGTGGACATTGGAAAACACCCATGTAAATCCAATGCATCAACTTGATGGCTCACTTGCTACTCAAAGTGTGGTCCCTGGACCAGTAGCTTGGGAATCACCTGGAAAATTGTCAAAAGTAGAATCTCAAATCCATACAGGCTTACTGAATCAGAAACTTCAGAAACACTGCTGTGTTGGAAATAAAAAAAAAAATACTGTAACTCATTACACCACTAAAAGTGTACATGATTTTTGGGTTTCTGTAACATGGCCTGGAAACGTTTTCTTCCAAACTGTTTATGATATTAATTAATATTCTTAGTACATTAAAAAATTGCCATGTTATATAATAATTATTTAGAAGCACAAAAACACTAGAAATCTGATTTTTCTTTTATTTCATGTTTGTAGTTTGTCTTTATTAATTAATACAGTTTCCAATTCATCTTTAATCCTCCTCTGGTTCCATATATATTATTTTATAATCATTTGGAATGTATCAATACTCTGCTACATTCTGAGTATATATTAGAAGTTCAAATAGTATGGATTCTTTGTTTCATGAGGCCTATATTTAATGGTGGAAGATACAAACAAATAAAGAAATACAAAAGTGTAAACTGAGAAAGAGGCTGGGAAGGTGATAGGGTGGCAGGACAGGTGCAACTTGAATGTAATTATCAGGGCAGGCCATCGAAGGAACTGGCATTGTATCATCTTTGGAAGATGAGAGGAAGGCATTCATTTGATAATTGAATAGTGGCAAGACTGCTAAGGCTTTAGGGGTGAAAAAATTTTGTTATGTTCCAGGAGCTAAAAAGGGGGCTAGCATCTCTGGAATGGATTGGGTGAAGTGGGTAGTGGCTGGAGATGAGTTTGGAAAGATGAATAGGCCCTAAATTAAGTAGTCTTACAGTCCTTGGTTAAGTGTTTTTAACTTGAATCCAATTGGATACCACTTTAAGCAATTGGGAAAAGAGGGAAGGCAGACAATTACATTTGAAACAAGTCCAGTTTACACTTGAAAAAGAATTACTCTGGATGCTGTCTGGAGCATCAGTTGGATAGGGAACATGTAATAAGCCTGTAGGAGTAATATTGATGACTTGGGTGAAGGTGGTAGACAAATTTTGGAAATATCTGTATTGTTGGCTGCGCCCACAGATCCATCGCTCATCCTTCCCCTTCTCTGTTCTGCATTTCAGACTGTTTCCTTGCTGCATGTGGACTCTGCTGATACAAGACACCAGTGGAGATCAGAAGGGAGATCATTTCTGCAGGTACACCATTTTACCCACGGCATCATCTCATAGCAGATTGGGTAGCTTTGGTTTCATTTTCTGCCAGATGTCTCTAGCCTCTAGTCTCCGGTAACACCATATCCTCCCTTGGCTCTGCTGCCAACTTTGCATCATCAATTTATGTTTAGTTTTCCAGTTCTTCCATCATGTGTGTAACCGATTCATTGCATTAGATGCCCTTTGCTATAAACACCTACATATTCTCTCCTCCACTGTTCAGACCTGAAGGATATAGAGTAATGAAGGAAAAGAATTAAGAATGTTACACATATGTCAACTTTGACTGAGCATGGAGATTGGGGCAAGTGCAGTTTTGAAAGAGAGAGGTCAGTATTCACTTTTGTACATGCTGGTTTTGATGTTCAAGGGCAAAGACGTAAGAGGTTTAGAATTCATACCAGACTCTGAGTTATAAATTTCTAGATTATTGGATAATGATGGTACATGTAGTCCTGGGAATGGATAGGTTATCCAGGGGAAAAGGTTGAGAGATAAAAGAGATTTGGACTGAATCCTGAAGTATTTGAGGTTGGCAGGTAGAGAAAAAACCTGCAGAGGATATCTGGAAAGAGCTGAGAATTTCCTAGATCCAGATTAGTAAATAACTACAATATATAGAATACCTCTAACATGTATCTCTCACATTATATAAATTACACTGCTCAATGAAATATCAACATATGATGAGCAACAGAAAACCATTCACACTAGCTATCATCTCTGAAAAACAGGAGAAAGACAATATGGCAAGAATCTTTGCAAGTGATGCCATCATAACTTTAAAATAAATTTGCACTCCTGGTTTTAATGCAAATTTTCACTTTATGTGGCCTGAGTAATGGCGGGACTGTAGTCTGCAGTTGTGAGGCCCCGTTGTACGGCCCAGCCCAGTCCAAAGGGTTAATGCAGCTGAAATGCAGTTGATTTTGCCCTAGCCAAACCGTTCATCTCTGTTCACAGCTCTCTCTGCTGGAGGAAAGGAGCCTTTACAAAAACTCTTATCCAGACGGGAGAACACTTTTCTAACATACACAAAGGTGTTTGTGCATCAGCAGTGGCCTTGGGGTCGGGCAGGACCAAGTGTGCTGGGCCAGGGGCATGTCCCTGCCTTTTACAATGCTGCTTTCTGATACAGAACTTGGTAGTCATCCATGTAAGAGGCCTGTGTTTATGAAACATGGAATGGGGTTTGAGATATTGGATGATTTTAAACATCAGGCATTTATGATGATAACCTGCTCTATATTAAATATTTTGTTTAATTCATATCATAGGACATATTTTTATGGATTTGGAATTGCATTTCTTTAGGCAGCATTGTTTGGTTAATTGTAATTAGGAAGGAAATTCACAAACATAGAAAAATATGAAAAAGGAAAAAAATAATGACTTGTAACAACTTGAACCAGGTATAAGCACCATTGATACTATAGCAAATTTCCTTGAAGTATCTTTCAGAGAGATGTTTGGTGCAAATATGCATATGTAAGGAAGTATGTATACTAAGGTCAGGCCAAACTGGGTTTTAAAGTCAACACCGGTGATTTGTCAAATATTCCTTTCAAGCACTGACAGTAAGTACTCTATTTAGAAAGTGTTCTTGGAAAGTGATTACTGTTGTTCATATGGAAAATCATACAATAGTTAGTAAATAATGATATAAGAATACACTCCTGTGTTTCATGTACTCAAAACTGCAAGCCTACTTTTGCCCCAACCTGTGTTCATTTATATGTTAAGCTCTAAGATCTTAGCTTCTTTTTGTACACGAGTGTAAAATGAGGTCAGTTTTACGTATTCTTAAATAATAATCAACGCCTAGTATTTAAACAAAACAAAACAAAACAAAACATGGTTTAGTCACTAGGGGCCTAACAGTGACTGGAAACCAAAAATCTCTGCCCCTGTGAGTTGATCTGGGAAGAAAGACAGAAACTTTCCACGCCAGGAATTACAGTGGTTTAGGCCCTGATTCTAGTCTTTCTTCAAGGACCCCACAGCTGTTTCCCACAGTCTGTGCTGCGCTCAGGAGTACGCCCACCACACTTCCTCAGCTGCAGCCTCCTCTTCCTCTGACCGCAGCCCTGTGAGTGCAGCCTTTGGTCTTTGGGGGTGGGCGCTGCGGTGGGCCCAGCCCTCCTTAGAGCCCACCAGGGTCCCCAGAACCAGACTCAGCACATGGCTGGCTGCCAGGGGAATGTCCCGAGGTTGGATGCATTGTGGGAAGTCTTGTGGTTTGGTGACAAGTGATCGTTTCTAAATATCTTTCACCGTGTAGAAAAGACGCTGATCACTGCGGGGGGAGCTGACTGTATGTGATTGTGTGGAGCTCTGGCTTCAGAGTTGCATACCTTTCTCTGCACTTCAACGTTTGGAAATTAATTGGAGCTCATCCTTAGCATTATTCCATTGTTAAACAAGTGTGTTTCTTGTGGGTTTTCAACTCAACACTAGGGACTTGTCTAATTATTTCGTGCATTGACAGTAAGTATACTTTACTTGGAAAGTAACTACATTTTCTCTGTCTCATTACATTTTGTGTGATATTTTTGGTGCTATGTCAGAGTGGAACTCTGGACACTGCCTAAAAATCCCATCCCCAAGTCTGGCCCTTCTCTATCTTCAGTAGTCTTGAGAGAGGGCATAATATTCTTTGCCTCTCCAGTGCAAGGGCGGGGCAGGGCCTATTATTAGTGCCCCATGGCACTGTACAGATTTGACACATAACAAAATGCTATTAGGTTCAGGATACATGCCAGGAAGCAAAACATGGAAAATAATTTTTAATAAAGTTTTATTAGATTAGGCTGCTCTTGGGGTCTACAAACTTAACACCAAGGAAACCCAGGCCAGATGGTACTCTGCTTAGTGACTCTTTGCCATTCTATGCCAAAGTGCAACGTTCCTTCTTTTAGTGGGTTGCACCCATGCATGTCTGTCCAAAGTCTGGAAAAATCCCCCAGAAAGCAAAGGAAATACTTTTCTCACTGCCTAAGGTTTATCTTCATAACTCTATTTCTTACACCCGTATTTGCCATATCCTAAGATGTTATACAGTGTAAATCAAAAGCCTCTTTAAGAAGAACTCCTGTAGACATAGTTGAGTCCTGATTCTCTGACCAGACGGAACAATTAAAACATTCCATGAATACCAGTATGTACTGAGATATCTAGTCTGAGATAAAAACTGAATATTTATAGAACCAAGCCTGCTAGTGTGATTCCTTTAGTTTGACTTTTTCCTAGATGAGGTGATCATTCCTGAATCTCTTTATGCCCTTTCTCTGGTTTTCAAAATCTCAGTTCTAGATTTTCTGTGAGCAACTATTTAAACAAAAATATGCACACAGATATTTATCTTCAGGAGAATAAATAGAATATCTAGGCATTGAATATTCTAAATCTTTAAATGGCAAAGAACACTTTACCAAAGAAGCAGCAAAGCATTTGCAGTCAAAGCTGCTAGAAAATGTGCATAATTTACATCGCATTCTCAACCTAAATATTGCCATTCACAGTCAGGTAAATATTGTCTCCACATATTTCTCCAAGGTAATGAGTGGGGACTTGTTTTACATTCATAGATGAAAGAGCTCGCTCAAGCAGATTTCCCAGAAAAAAAGAGCATCACCCTCTCAGAAAATATTAAGGTTCTTATTACATATACATTTTATTACACATCCACATTTTTACAAAATTAATATCGTATGCTATGTTGAATTCTATATAATGAATTTTTCACTTACTCCTATGTGTATCTTCCCATTCATTAGCTATTTTTGAAAATCTCATTTTAGTGTCTGCATTCAAAATGTGGATGTGCAATAACTTATTTTATCATATTTATTTTGTTTATCAGAAATCTATTTTGTTTCATTTTTTATATTATAAACTGGATTGGAATGGTTATCACATACATTTATTTGTTTCATTGATTATTTCCTCAACATATTCTTATGAATGATATTGTTGTACCATAGGAGCTCATGGTTGAACCTCAGGAAAATGGGTCCCTATTGCCTTGACCCTGCTACGTAATAATTTGCCTTTTTTCTGCAAAAGTGATGAGGCTAATAACTAACCGTGATTGTTATTAAGCAACGTTTGTAAGGCTATGGCGCCTCCTTCATAGTTGTGTCACCATACAGCCATGCAGGGTTCCAGTGCTCTCCACCAATAAACTCCAGAGGAAGAGGTTTGTGTAAAAGGAAGGGGGTTGTTTATTTACAGGCTATACAATGAAGAATAATGGGCTTCTGCCTCAAAGCTTATTTTCTTTAAAACACCCAAAGGTAAATAACCCCGTCACCCCTAGCCAGCTCAGTTCAAGGATGCACCTGGAATCCCTTTTACCACTTAAAAATATACTATCCTTTGCTACACGCAGGTAGCTGCAGCATGATTACCCAGGTGCACACCTTCCCAGCACTTGTGTTCATTCCCACAGGCCATTGGGTCATGGGTGTTTGCCTGGTTGAGCAGGGCTGCACAGCAAGGCAAGCTGGTGAGAGGGATGTGGGCCTTGTCACCTGGCCACATGTTCTAGGTGTATGGGTCTGGGAACATTCTGGCCACTGACCCCTAAAGGGGCTTGCAGGGGAAGGAAAAAGAGCCTGGACTTCCTGCTCAGTCTATTTTTAAAGTTCCAGCCCAAAATCTCATGTGCACCAGAAGCCAGTAGGAGGGTCTTTTCCCTCTGTCCAAAGATTTTACTAAACTGGCACATGCACCGTTCATTCAGGCCAGCGGATATCCATCATGCCTGTTGCAGCACCTCTGTCCCTCCCAGGCTGCCATTATCTGAAGGTGTGGGAGTTTTTATCCATGTGGTTTGCAGGGCACAAGCATCTCGACCCAGGGCAAGCATCCCCACTGGAGCTGCACTGGTTCTGCTTACTGTTGCCTGAGGATGTGGAAAGGCTGTCAGTGGTTGCTATTTTTAATTCTGCCACCTCTGGCACTTCCTGACCCCTCTTAGGGTGAGGAGGGTCCCTCTGGGATCCCACAGGATCTTATGCTTCACTGTCTCTCTGTCCTTTCTCCTGCTGTGTTGCACTGCACTGCTGTTGCTCAGGTGCTGCAGCAATGCATGCTGGTGGCCGGACTGGTTTGTTTACCGTTGCCTGGGCAACCTCCTTTCTCCAGGCCCCTCCCTTTCTTTCGGAAGGCAGGCTTTCATGTCCAGCTCTGGGGTCCCCTCCCTGCTCCCCATTGATCTGCCCATAACCCTCTGCTAGAGTTGCACTAAAGACAACTCAGCAATATCTTAAACTGTCTTTATGAAGGATATTTACTAATAACATGAACTAGTTTAATAATTCATATACATTTATTCAGTGTCATCATAATGAAAATTCTCATTTTTAGGTATGATGAAAAGTGAATCTAAACATCAGACGTTTAAAGGGTAACATGTAATTGTCTGTGACTAAATACAAGTCCCAGAAAGTATAAGCAGATTCTGCTACAGGTCTGCACCCACTGTTTACAGGTAGTCAAAGGAAGGACTGAGCCTCCAAGAACCACGTTCTTTTGACTCTGAAAGAGGTAGTAGCATCGGATGAACTGAAGTCTGTGCTCTGAGAGAAGAGACTCTAGCTAGCCCCTCTCTGTTGGCAGTCGGAGCACATTTCCATGCTGTGTCGTTCCATGCTGATTAGTGTGTTAATTACTCACATCTGGGACTCGGATTTGATTAAGCTCACGGAGTTTTGCTCTTTTTCCCATTTTTAATCATTCTCTTTCCTCAATCTTCTGAATTTGTTGTCATTTAATTTCATTTTTGTCTGCAGTCAAATTGATGGCTTCTCCAAAGTTTCATTAAAATTTTTATTTCTTCAGGCTCTTTTTTCAAGGTCCTGCTTTCTTTGGCCTTTATAAAATGCTTGGCCCTTTGATTGAGTAAATAAAAATTCTGAAATGCATATAATTCTATAGTTAATGTCACCAGTCAGCTCATTGTTTGAAAAGCAAGAAGTATGATTTTCGCTTCATCTGAATGCTCACTCCTCCATTAGGTTAGTTAGAGTGATTGAGGGGAAACCGGTTAGACATCTGGAAAACCTGTGTTAGTGTGCCCTCTCATTGTCAGTCTTTCTAAACATATTGTATATGTGAATATATATGTATACTTACACACACACATATATACAAATAGGTGTCTTAGTTATAGTCGTGGTAAACACTAAGTGTACATGAGTCCCTTCTGTAATCCAAAATTCTTACATTTTAATTTAGTAATGTGAATTTTCCCTTAGCTTAGATATGTAAGTTACAGGTGCTAAAACTGCATTATATCTCAAATGGTTAAGTGAAAATTTTTATAGGTTACAAAACTCCTTGTGTGTCAGTAGTATCTTCATTTTACATATCTAAGCACTAACAATCTAGGTCAAATTTCATAGAAAATTAACACACTTTCTGTGTTTGCCTTTGGCTAAGTGTTATATATACACAATTTAAAATATCCCCTGCCTGCACAAGGAGTCCCGATGGAGGCTCACAATGAAGAATTCTTAGCATTATGCTAAATTAAGGGCTGTAGTTTATGCTGAACTTGGATTCCAAGAGGGCACCTTTTTCTTGTATGACAATCGATTAAATACAATTTCACCCTCACAACACAAATATGCTACATTTTCATAGTGTTAGACACACATGGGCCATGGTGTTCTGTTAGTGTTTAATACCTAGGGTTTGAGAGTTTTAATGTAGTTTTGAGATAACACTTAAACTCAGTTGATAGTATAGACTTTGAGTATAGCCTTTGATGTTTGTGAATTTGAGAGGAATAAGAACTTAGTACCAGTGACTGGTCCAATTGCTTTCCATTCAATAATTCCACCAATAATTATCTCTTGAGTATCTAATACTTGTCAGTCATTATTTTAGATTTTTGGAATATTTCGGTAAATGAAGCCAACAAAAATTCTTGTGTTTATGGATCTATACTGTTAAACATTTACTAAAAGTTATCTAAATAAAGGAATAGTTTATCTTTTACTCTCATTTGTACACACAATGCTGGGCCCTGTAATAAAGAAATATCACAGGGAGAGAAATTATGGGGAGAGAAATATTTTGGGAAAAAAAGGGCAGACTATCACATATTCACCATATTACACATATCCAATGAAAAATGAAAATTACAAAAATATTACTACTGTTATGATTTTATGTAATATTAAGAAATTACTAATATCTTGATGATGGGGGTTCATTTGACTTTCCCAAGCCATGCAGAATGTCACCTTTTTTGTCAGAAATATCCAATTCTAATTTTTCAGAGTCAACACAATTGCTTTTGCTGCAAGGGAGTTATCAGGTGATTTTCATGATATATTATTTATCTGGCTACTAAGCTAAAGACCATTACTGTTAATGTGATAGGTGTCAGTCTGCTTAGTTTGGACTGTGCAATATAATCTTCCTGGGCAATGGAAATAATTGAAATGCTCAAACACACCCTCCCAGATATAGTTAATTAAAATGTATAATAATGATGAAATGTATGAAAAGAGTACTATTTTTTATTTTGAAGAATAATTATTTTTTTCAGTGTCAGAAAGCAGTTGCGTTGTGAGAGCTTGTGTTGTTATAAAAACCTACTGACAATTCAAGCCCATGTGAGGAAGAGTGGATATGCTAAGTTAAACAAAAAGAATAACACTAAAACAAAACATTGCATGTTTATGAAAACTTAGAATTTAAATTAGATCTGAAAGTTTTAATTAAAATAATTGATTGTTTTAAAATGGTTTATGTATGATTCAAATTTAGAAATTTACTGTTCTTCTCTGTTACCACCTTCTTTGATAAGCTGATTTTAACAGCAATGAAACATCTAATTAGATTGCACTATGTTATGTTCTTTGAAGTAATTATTTGGTTTATTATTATTCTGTTCAGAAAGGACACAAATTTTTATAAACACATACACATACACTTTTTATATTTCCTAAATTCTTTACAAACTCTTTTCTAGCAAACAAGTTAAGAATTATTATATTTATTAAGTACAAGCATAATATTAACCTTAAACTTCCTTAAACTATTTCAAAACCTTGTGGAAGTGATTTTGGTTTAAAAAGTAAGTAAAAAATAAGCAAAACATTTTGTTCTTTTAGTTATCACAAAACTCAAAACTGAACCAGGTATCCCAGGATGTCCCCTGAATTTGCATCAAGCTTGTAGTTTGAAGAGTTAAATGACGTTGACTCATTGATTCATGATGCCCGGTGTTTATTGCATTTCACATCACATAGCTTCCCTTTTTGGGTCTGCAGCAAGATTCTTCCTTTGATTTTAAAGCTCTTTTGAAACTTCTTCACATTACATCTCTGCATCTTACCTGCTCTCCCATTTTTAACCTCCCCTCAGTCTCTTCAAAGAGCCTGTTAGATTCCACTCCCACATCTTTCTGAAACTCCGTCAGCAATATTCTTTCTGGACAGTCCAAACTCAAAGGTCACTATTACTTAACATATTTTCATGCCAGTAATCTCTACTTCTATGTCTGTTTGTCCACATTTTTCATGAATCTTGTCTGTTTCTAAGTCCCTGCACATGACTGTTAGTAGGTCTCAGAGGATGTTTCAAAGCTCACTTACCTGGGCTTCTCCACACAACTGCCTCATGCCACAGCAGCTCGCTACCCCAAAATGAGGGTCCCAGAAAAGAATGAGAGGAGAACTCTCATAGACAGAAGCCACAGCCACCACACACCAATGTGATTTTCAGGCAGATAAAGGTCCCAAATGTGAAAGGTAAATTTTAGGTTTTAAGTAGTACAGAATTTGTTAGTAAGGAAAAGAAAACTGCAAACATTAAAAAATACATATACATTTAATCTATTTTTACACATTCAACAAAAGATACCATAAAGACTAAAAGTAAAAACTTTGGAACTAGACTAGTTTTGCAAAATGCAGAACTAATAAAATACTAGTTATAACAAATTCTATAAATCAATAAGAAGATAAATGATACAATAGGAAAATATGCAAAATTTGTGAACACTTTCCAAACAGGAAAGACCAATAGAGAAAATAGGCCTATACCCTTGTAATCATGGAAATAAAACTTAAAATGCCAATTATAGCACTTCCTGTCTATTAAATTGCCAAACCAATGACACAGGCATGAAAACACATGAACACATATGTAACGCAGTTAGTGAAAACAACCCACCATTTTGGAGAATAAGTTAATAGCACCTAATACATGTGAAGATGCTCTTACCATAAAGGAATCTTCAAATTCTTCTGCTTGATATATACATAGAGGAAGTGAATAAGAACCTGTGCAATAAGAATGTTGAGACATTGCTTTAAATAGCCCAAACTAAAAACATCCTAAATGCCTACCAATGAATGTCCTATTACAGTTGTAACATAAAACCAACAGTGTTTGTAGAAAACAGATATTATCTATTAATGTGGCTGAATGTCAGATATATCGTGTTGAGTGAAAAGAATAAGTTTCAAGAATAGTATGTACTGTCTTCTGCCATTTTTATGAAGTATAGCAGTCAACAAAATAAAAATTATAGCACTTATGTTTAAATATGCTGTGAAAATATAGATGAACTTGTGGAATTGATCAAACTCAATTCACATAGTTATCCCTTGAAAAACAAATAAAGAACGTTACTTAAATGTTCCTTGAAAATTCTTTGGAAAAAGATCAAAAGCAAATAAAAATTAGTAGAAAGATTGTAAAGCTGGGTGGCATGCACAAATGCTAATTCCCTTAAATCTGAATTTTATCTGTTTTTAAAGATAATTCACAATATATGTTTTAAAACCAATCACTCTTCCTGCCTATTCCACGAACGTTTCTGCGGTCCGAAGCTGTGGCGATTTGCGCCTGGAGTTCCGTCACAGCCATACCGTCCACACTCTCTGCGTTCAATCTGACCTTCAGCCGGTCAGTTCCAGCCTGTCACTTACTACCATCAGTAGGGACATCAAATTTCCTGCCGCAGTTGTTCCATAATATCTACTGCAGTAAGTCCAAGCCTCTATTTCTGGCTTTTGAGCCCAACCAGAGCCTGCCAAGACCGCTCATTCTTAGAAACCTTTCTCTTCCACGGGAAATCTGTACTTCGGTGAAGCACAACTGCCCTCTGTTCTTTCCTTCACTCCATTCCAAAGCCACTTCATCAGGGCACAGATCAAGTGACACAACATCCATAATGGTCCTTTTCTTTGTCTTTAAAGGTTTTATTTATTTATTTAGGGAAAAGGGATGGGAGGGAGAAAGAAAGGGAGAGAAATATTGATGTGCAAGAGAAACGTTGATCAGTTGCCTCTCACATGCCCACAACTGGGGAAATGGCCCCAAACCTACGCCTGTGCTCTGACTGGGAATCAAGCTGGCAACCTTTCCGTGTGCTGGTTGATGGCCAACCCACTGAGTCACAACATTTAGGCCTATAATGTTTCTTTTCTGATCACCTTAGCTCATTCAGGATTTGGATTATACATAAAGCCAGCATCGTATCATTCATTTCTTAAATAGTCTCTATTTTGTTTGTAGAATTTAGATTCAGACCTTTAACTTATTGTGCGAGGGGCCAGGAAATGTTTTATTTTCTTTTGTATTAATCATAGGGCTAAACATCCCAATTCCCCAAACTCTTGTTTTAGGGTGATTGCTCAGGATGATCCAATGGTTCTTACACCCTCAGTATGAAATCTGGACCAACATTGACTTCACCAACTCTTTCATTCCCCTTCAAACAAACATTGTATTTTATTTTTTAGTTTTATTACTATATTTCCATTCTGTGCACTTATCTCTATTTTCATTGAATAGCCTTGTCAAAGTCACTGTTACTCTATATAGGGAGCAGAAGACACATATATGCAAGATTTATAATATTGAAGCTTATATATCTTTGTGATGATACTTGTACAGTGAGAGGTTTGTTGTTCCTCATTAATAGGAATCTATGTAAAACTCTGGCCTCCCTCTGTATCCTGTAACAAAGCCATAGTACACTATAAAATCTAATTTAGTCACCTTATTACTTAAAGTCCTTGAAGGGCTTCCTATTGTCCTTATAAAGTCTGTAATAGTTAACATGACTCATAGAGCCTTGTGTGATCTGTCACTTCCCACTTCTCCAGCCTGACCTAATGCCACCCACCCCCCTCCTAAGCTGTAGACATATTGCCTTCTTTCTGTTCCTCAAGGTGCCATGTGCTTTATTTCCTCAGGGTTCCACATAGGCTAAGCTGACTTTCTGGAACCCATTTCCCACCATCCCTCTTCCCATGGACATTTTACTTATTCTTCAGGTTGTAATTACAGTTTTATTGGTGAATCTTTTCTTACCTCTCCTCTTACCCTGCCTGCTCAAACTGCAATAATTTCTATAGTTCCTTTCATTTACCTTTTGTAACACACATCAAAATGTAATTAATTTTTGTTTTTTTTTTCTATTTCATGACTCTATAAGCTCTACGGGGAATGGGATTCTGTTTTCTTCACTACTTTATCTCCAGGGGCTAACATAATGCCTTATTCACAGTAGATGTTGCATATGTATTTACTGAATGAATTGAATATTGTTTTTTAGAAATATTTTTAAAATTTATTGTTATTTTATTTTTTCCAACATCATTTAACCCCCTATACCTTCTGCCTCCTCACACACCCCTCCCCCATCACCACACTGTTGTCCATGTCCATGAATATTTTTTAATTGATTTTAGTTTATTAAAATAGATGATAAATGCATTTTAACATATTTCCATTTATTTTTATCTTTATTGTTGACACTATTACAGATGTTCTTGCTCCCTTTTCTCCCCCACATTGCCAGCCCCCCTGCCCTCTGGCCATCACCACACTGTTGCTTATGTCAACATGTTATACATATATGTTCTTTGGCTAATCCCTTCACCTTCTTTCCTATCACTTTCCATCATTCTATCTTAAATACTGGAAGAAAATAAAGTGAACAAAACCAGAACATATCTATAAATTCTGAGGAAAACAGATTTAAGCAAACAAAAAATCTGAGATATTTAATACTTTCAGTTTTTCTAAAGTTGGGAAATAGAATTGAACTCTTCATAAGTAATAATTTTTATCTTTTTTAAAGTGCAGCTCAATTTATTGGGGTGGGGGACATTGACTATTTTTAAATAGTAATTCATGGTGATTAAGGAGAAACCAAAATATTTACCAGAGGAGCATTTTATATGAACAAAAACAAACATATAATCTCGATGCCTGACACTTTCAAATCAAGCACTCCTACAAGGTTTATTCTCTAAGAATTTCTTTAATCATTTTCCCTGCTTGCATGTGTGCCCTCAGTGTTGTAATAGTACTCTACAGCATACAAATCCTGCTCTCAAAATAGAAAGTGAAGGGAAAAAAAAGACAATCTGCATTTCACACCCTGCCATGTTCTGGCTGCTGTAGGTGATTAATGATAATGGCCATTTGCCCAAAGTATAGACTCTGTTCACAAATGGGATTGGAAAACAACTTTATGATAAATGTGGAAAATATATTCTTCTTCTCTTATGGTGTATACCTTTCTTTATACATAAAATGGAAGGCATTCTTAAATTCTATTTGCACATAATAATGCATGAAATTACAGCTTTTATAATGGTGTGTATTGAAAGGAATGGGTTTGATTTGGTCAACCAAGGGACACAACCTATTTTCTTCAGAACTGTGAAAATTATGTATATTGATACGTTACAACCTGCAGAGTTCTTCTAAAGGAAATATTATATATTACACATTTATAGAGACTCTATACTTTACATGAAAGAGAGAAGTTTGGATTAAATGACATAGAGACTAAAAGAACAACTCAAAGGATCAATAAATCTAGGAGCTGGTTCTTTGAAAAGATAAACAAAATAAAAAAGACTGTAATGAGACTCATCAAAAAAAAGAGAGAGGATCCATAAAAATAAAATCAGAAGTTAAAGAGGAGAGATTATAACTGATACCATAGAAATACAAAGGATTGTAAGAAATTACTATGAACAACTATATGCCAAACATTTTGAAAGCCTGGGTGAAACAGACAAATTTCTACAAATGTATAATCTTTTAAAAATAAATGAAGAAGAAACAGAAAGCTTGAACAGACTGATAACAGCTAGTGCAATTGAGGCAGTAATAAAAACTCTCAGCATACAAAAGCCCTGGACCAGATCATTTCACAGGAGAATTTTACAAAACATTTCAGGAAGAGCTAACCCCTATCCTTCTCAGACTATTCTAAAACACCCAAGGAGAGGGAAGACTCCCAAACTCTTTTGATGAAGCCAGCATCATCCTAATCCCCAAATCAGATAAAAGCACAACAAAGAAAGTAAACTATAGGCCAATATTACTGATGAATAGACACTAAAATCTTCAACAAAATATTGACAAACCAGATCCAACAATATATTAAAAAGATCATGCACCATGATCAAGTGGAATGCATCCCAGGGATGTAAGGATGGTACAATATTTGGAAATCAATAAACTTAACATATCACATGAAAGGAAAGATAAAAATCATATCATATCAATAGATGTTGAAAAGCATTTGATAAAGTACAGCACCCATTTATAAAAAACACTCACCAAAGTGGGAGTAGAGGAAGCATACCTCAACATAATAAATGCCATATATGAGAAAACTACCAGCAGCATCATACTCAATGGGCAAAATCTAAAAGCTTTCCCACTAAGGTCAGGAAAAAGACAAGGGTGCCCGCTTTTACCACTTTTATTCAACATGATATTGGAAGTCCTAACCATAGTGATCAGACAACAAAAAAGAAAGAAAGAAAGAAAGAAAAGGCATTCAAGTTGGAAAGGAGGAAGTAAAACTGTCATTGTTTACAGATGATATGAGCCTACATAGAAAACCCTACAGATTCCACCAAAAACTATTTGACCTAATAAGTGAATTTGGCAAAACAGTGGGATACAAAGTCAATATTTAGAAATTGAAGGCATTTTTGTACACCAACAATGAAATATCAGAAGCAGAAATCAGGAGAAAATCCATTTGCTACAGCAACAAGAAAAATAAAGTACCTAGGAATAAGCCTAACCTAGGAGGTAAAAGACCTGTACTCAGAAAAGTACATAACACTGAAGAAAGACTTTAAGGAAGACACAAATAAATGGGAGCATATACTGTGTTTATGGATTGGAAGAATTAACATCATCAAAATGTCCATACTACCCGAAGCAATTTATAGGTTCAGTGTGATTCCCATTAAAATACCAATGACATATTTCACAGATATAGAACAAACATTTCAAAAATTTATGTGGAACCATAAATTACCCCAAATAATCATAGCAACTTTGAGAAAGAAGAACAAAGTAAGAGGGATCATAATACCTGATATCAAACTATATTATAAAGCCATAGTAATCAAAACAGCCTTGTACTGGTGTAAGAACAGACACATAGATCAATGGAACATAATATAGAGCCCAGAGATAAAAGTCTCTATGGTCAATTAATATTTGAAAAAGAGGGCAGAAGCATAAAATGGAGTTAAAATGGCCTCTCCAACAAATGGTGTTGGGACATCTGGACAGCTACATGCAAAAAAATGGAACTTGACCACCAACTTACACCATACACAAAAATAAATTCAAGGTGGATAAAAGACTTTAAGACATGACACCATAAAAGTCCTAGAGGAGAACATAGGCAGGAAAATCTCAAATATTCCACACAGCAATATTTTCAATGATATGTCCCCTAGAGCAAGGGACATAAAGGAAATAATAAACAAATGGAACTTCATCAAAAATAAAAAGCTTCTACACGGCTAAAGAAAACATCAGCAAAATGAAAAAGAAAACAACTGTTAAGTGAAAAATTATATTTGCCAGTGATACCTCAGACAGGGTCTGATCTCCAAAATATATAATGAACTCACACAACTCCACTCCAGGAAGACAAACAATCCAATTAAAAAATGAGCAAAGGACCTGAACAGATACCTCTCCAAGGAGGAGCTATAGAGAGCCTGGAGACATA
This sequence comes from Anoura caudifer, assembly GCA_004027475.1. Lineage (NCBI taxonomy): Eukaryota > Metazoa > Chordata > Mammalia > Chiroptera > Phyllostomidae > Anoura > Anoura caudifer. The sequence continues at coordinate 48,780 of PVKU01000579.1, read as the reverse complement.
TGAAAGGATGCTTAGCATCACTAGCCATCAGAAAGATACAAACTAAAACTGCAATGAAACACCCTTCACACCATTGGGATGATCATCATAAACAAATCAACAAAGAACAAGTGCTGGAGAGGATGTGACAAGTGCTGGAGAAAAGGGAACCTTCATACACTGTTGGTGGGAAAGCAGACCAGTGCATACACTGGAAAACAGTATGGCATTTCCAGCAGAAAGGAAGAAGGAGCTCCTACCCTTCACAAGAGCATGGATGGAACTGGAGAGCATTATGCTAAGTGAGGTAAGCCAGGTGGTGAAAAACAAATACCATATGATCTCACCTATAAGTGAACCTAATCAACAAAACAAACAAGCAAGCAAAATATAACCAGAGACACTGAAATAAAGAACCAACTAACATTAACCAGAGGGGAGGGGGAGGGGGATAACAGGGGAAAGAAAGGGAAGGGTCATTAAGGAACATGTATAAAGGACATCACGAACCAAAGTGGGGTAGGATTGAGGGTGGGAGGTGGGGAGTCGGTGTGTGGGGAAGTGGTGGCGGGAAAATGGAGACTACTTAAACAACAATAAAAAAAGGAAAAAATAAAGAAATTTGGTGTTTTCATCCTGATACCCAGTGGGTACCTACTTATTTACATGAACTTTGTGATGATGAGCTTCAGAACAAAAAGATTACCTGGATTGCAGGAAATGATCAATGAAGTCCTGAGTCCCTTTGGAGGTGGTACATTTCTCTTATTCCTCTAAATTTTGTTTTAATGTCTCCTGGTGAAGAGAAGTGAAAGAATGGCTTTTTGTGACCCATTTTGTAAATGATGAAATGTTCCAGGTCTTCACTGAGGTGATAGGGTAAGTCTGTTCCTTGTGTTTGTTATGCATCTGATTGTTCCTCTAATAAAGTAAATGTAATTAAAAATAGAGCAGGACCATTGCATTTTAATAGCTTGGATTTTTCCCTGTGGAAGAGTCAGCAAACAGTGAAAGAATATGAAGATTCAGCTCTCTAGCACCTGCCAGGCAGCCTTTGTCAAGATTAACAACATCACACCAGGTTATTAGAGGAAACATAAATACTTTTGAGACTCTGTGGGTAGTTACGATATCACGTTTTATTATCTTCCCTTAAAATGGAATTACTCACTGTAATTGCTTGCCAGTCACAGGCCAACAAACATGACAGAAGAAATTGTATATATTGGGGAGAGTGGTTATAATGCAAAGGCAGCTGACCTACAGAATGTTGTTAAGAACATATTATTATGTGTTTGTAATAATCATAATTAAATTTTTATGGTATTTACAGCTTCTAGGATAGGCACATATTTGTGCCTTGCAATTATAAGTGGGCATAGCAGTTATTTGAATTCCTATTTGAATAAGGGAATAGGTGTGTGAAGATGCTGAATGATGTGCTCAAGAGTCCGGCTACTAGGAAGTGCAGAATGGAGAATGAGCTCCTGTCTTCGAATTTCAGTCTATGTTCTTTCTGTCAATCTGCATGTTCAATAGCAAACACATAATGTATGCAGTCCCTTCTGGACCACAGCTTTCTTTATAAAAAGGTGGTTTTGAAGAATCTAAAATTTCCTGAAAGGAATGATAGAGCACAAACTAAAATGCAAAACAAGGGCAGTTTGGTAAGTAGAGTTATAGAAGCATAGAGATTTGATGTCATTCATGGGACACTCGAGAAAATATGGGAAGGCACTATCTCTAAGTAAGAGGAGAAAAGTGATGCATTAAGACATTTTTTTTGTATTATTTTTGTTTTCATGGACTTCATTTCCAAAAGAAACTTGATTAGCAAAAGTGGAATGAGTCAACAGAATAAGAAGACATCTTCAAACTGGGAGGAAATATTTGTACAGCACATTATTGGGTGAAGAACTATTATCCAAATTAAAGAAAAGAACTCTTACAACTCAACAATAAGGAAATGAGCAACTAAATTAAAAGTGGACAAAAGATCTGAGCAAATGCTTTAACAAAGAAGATATACAGATGACAATTAAGCATATGAAAAGGTGCTCAACTTTGTATATGCCATCAAGGAAATGCAAACTAAAACAATAATGAGACACCACTATGAACCTATTAGAATCTCTCAAATCCAAAACACTGAAAACACCAAATACTGACAAAGATGTGGAGAAACGGGAACTCTCATTGATTGCTTGTGGGAATGTAAACTGATACACCCACTTTGGAATACAAAACTAAATTCCTTTTACTGATAATCTAGCAATTGTACTCCCTGATATTTACCCAAAGGAGTTGAAAACTTAAGTTCGCACAAAAATCTGCATGTAAGTATTAATACCAGTATTTAATATAATATCACAATATTAATTATATTAAATATTATTTAAATACTTAAATATACTTAAGTATTAATTATATTAAAATTAAGTGTTTAATATAATTAATATTAAAAGTATTTGGCTTTTTTCATAATTGCCAAAATGTTGAAGCAACCAAGACATCCTTCAGTAGGCCAATGAATAAACTGTGTTACATTCAGACAGTGGAATATTGTTTAGTGCTAGAAAAAAAGTGAGCTACCAAGCCATGAAAAGACGTAAAACAACCTTAAATGCATATCCCTAAGTAAAAGAAACAAATCTGAAAAGGCTACAAACTACATGATTTTAACTGTATGACATTCTGGAAAAGGCAAAAATAGGGAGATAGTAAAAAGATTGGTGGTTGCCTGGCACTGGGAGGAAGGGAGCGATGAATGGGTAAAGCACAAAGGTTTTTAGGGCAGTGGCACTATTCTGTAGATGCTAAATGTCATTATACAACTTATAAAAACTCATAGAATGTGCAACACCCAGCGGGAACTCTAATGTAAACTTTAGACTTTGGGCGATAATGGTATGTCAGTGTAGGATCATCCATTGCGGGAAAGTGCCACTCTGGAGCAGGGCAAGATGTTGATCGTGGGGGAGGCTGTGCAAGTGTGGGGACATGTGGGTCTACAGGGACTCTCTGTACCTTCCATTTTGCTGTGAACCTAAAACTGCCCTAAAAATAAGCTTTGCCTTATTTAATACTTTTTTTTTTTTAATTAAAAAATGTTCTATGGGATATAACACACCAACGTGGGGGAATGGGTGTTGCTACTCTCAACAGCATCGTGTGTAGCCAGGAGGGAGTGAATCAATGAGACCTAGTTTTAAAATCTGTTTGGTGTTTGGAACAAATACAGACTTTTAAATCAAGTCTCCTGGATCCCACCCTTAGTGAATATTATGGCAGAAGTTCTGACTGTACCTTATAACAGTACGCGAAGACTCATTTCTTTTATTACTATGCACAGTGTCACTGCCTGGTACACCTGAAGCCAAGACTATCCGGAGAGCAATGATTCATTAGGGTTCAGTTCCTCCAACAGAATGGCACCAGGGAATATGCTCAAAATACAAAATTTCTGGCAGAGAAAGCAGTCTCTGCTATAATTCAAGGAAAATAAACCACTTTGTATGCTCAAATTCTTTATTTTGTACATTTTATGCTAGAATCACAAATAAAGTTCCCCAGTTATAACTCCATTACTTTGAAACTTGCCTTAATATTAAGAAAATACTATTTTCTTGCTTTTTATTTTTTATAATTTTAAATGTGAAGTTTTCTCATAATATTTGAATCATATATGTTGTTGAGTTTTGATTATTTTAGTGTTTTAAGTTTTTTGATTTTTTTTTTTTTTTTTTGGTAGAATGTTGCCATTTGTCAATGTCTACGTTTGCTTCTTTTTTCGGCTATTTCCTTTCTCAAGCCATAATCTGTAAAGTTCTTTATGAAAGACCATTTGCCCACAGATATTTCAGCTTGTCCACTCTGCTGAATCCCTTGCCCCCCAAATTACATTTAATAGTAACCAATGTGTCACCGATTTCTACCTCAATCTGCCTATCTTTGGTGGAAAGTCCTCCTCAGTCTCCTACTCTGTTATTTCTGGGAGGCCGTGGGGACATCTCTTTTGAGTTCATGAAGAGTTTCTCTATCGTCACAGAACCCACCATGTTCCTTCATGCGAGTTCCAATTGCTGACCGCAGCTGACAAATCAGTCTGCTGATTACTACCTTTGCAGATAATATTCTCTAAGAGGTCACTGAAAGTTTTGGCAAGGGTATTGCTTCCTGATACATCCTCTAGGCACCAAAGTCTTGTAGTTCATCAGTCCTCAGGACACATTTTTACCTGGGCAGCAAAAAATATATATTCATTCCAAAGTAAAGAGAGACCTCTGCTTGTAGCCCCATGGAGGGCAGATAGGAATCTTTGGACCAGAGCCAACATACAAGTTCCCAGCTAAACATTTTATCATCCTTATTTTCTTCTCCTATCATTACTAGCCTCTGTCTGCTGTAAACGTCCCTGCTGGATTTCATAGTGAAAAGAGCCTCGCTAGTGCCTGCATCCCCACTATACCTGTCACTTTTATGGTTTGGCTATATTTTATAAGAAAAGATTTCTTCTGGAACATACTTGATACTTAAAGATTTCCTTTCTTCAACAGAATCAGTTTGGTGCTTTGAATGACTTACCAAGATTGTGTGGATGGAAGACTCAAACTGGACTAGGACTATCGCAGGAGAAGGGAGAGGGGAAAAAAAAAAAAACAACCAAAACTATAGTCCTATGAGTGATGTCTGTGGGTAGTCCTTTAAAAAACATACTCTAGACTGGTGACATGAAAATGTGCAAGGTCTGCCTTTAAATTGTACTCATAGTCCAACCTCTCTAATTCTTACCATCTGTATTTCAACCACATGCATGATGGAATAGCTGAACATGAAGTCGGTTCAGACCCCTGTAGATATTGCTAAAATAAATAGTAAAGAAGATGAATAAATATGTCACCCTTTAATCTACTGCCCTATGATTTATTTATTGTCATAGGGACCATAATGGTTTTAACTCTATGGTTTCTAGCTAAGGTCACTAGTTTAGCATATATTAAAGGAGAACTACCATGTGTCAGGTAATGTGCAGGATGCAGAAAATTCCAGATGCTACTGTCTAGCATGCAAGCATATTTCCTTTGATTTATCATCCTAATACTTGACCTTGTCTATTAAGATCATACATATTTTGGAAATTTGCTTTAAACAATCACTTTGTCACATAACTCATCATTCTGAGTGAAACACTGAGCTAGCTCACCAAATTAGATAGTTTTGAGCCCAAATCTGATTGCATTTTAGAGACTGACTTAGTAACTTCAGCTACTGTTGCTAGTGTCTTTTGACTGCATGTTTAAGAACTTTAATTACAAAGTCAGTAGTATTCAAGCTGAGATTCAGACATGTTTTGGATCTGAATTCTACCCTAAACACAAAACTGAAAAGTGAGTATTCAATACCTACCCCCAAAACTTAGGACTGGTTGGTTAGTGCAGCTGATTTTTTTATGTTTTCTAAATTTGGTAAACTAATTTTTTACTTTAAGCATCTTATTTTCCTTGTTTATAGTCTGTCCTTGAATTCTTCTAATGCGTATTCTAAATACATACCCTTACACATAATATGTGTGTATGTCAGGTGAATTTTGTCTCTGTGGAGTAGCGGAGAATAAGCCATAGAGCAGCCCCTAACCAAAGCAAGTGGGCTAACAGATGGAGCACACAGTATGGAATTAGAGATAACTGGCAGGATTTATTTTTTTTAATGATCCATCTGGAATTCAGGGGTCAAGATCATCAGTTTTGAGACTTACAGAGGATCACAGCCTCACTTTACATTTAATTTCTGAGGTTACTTTCTTTAAAAAGATAGTTTTCAGTATTGAAAAAATACTTAGAAAATAAACAGCAAGATCAAGTTACAAATTACTACAGAGTGAATGCTACATTATTATGGAAAATGATTTACACATAAAAATATATTAATAACATTATAAATTGCTGCAGTTAATCACATTAACAATTTTAAATATTCTATGGTAAATTATACAGAAATATAATATGGGCGTGTTAGGGTAGGTTGGAGTAATGGTGACTACAAAGTGACCACCACCAACCACCATGACTAAATTCAGTGGTCATACAAGAAAGAAATTTGGCTTTTGGTGACAGTACATGATGAGTGTTGTTAGACTGGTGGGTGTCTCTGCTCCGTCAGTGCATTGAGGTTCGTGCTTGCTGTGGTAGGTCGGATAATGCCAGATGTCCACATTCTGATCCCTAAAACCTGTGAATATGTCACCTTCTATGACAAAAGAAAAAAACAAACAAAAAACTTGGCAGATGTAATTAAGACTCTTTTTTAATTCTTTTTAAACTTAATTTTTTATTGTTGTTTAAGTACAGTTGTCTCCATTTCCCCCCCACCACTATCCCTCACTCTAGCCATCCCCCCTTCTCACCCTTGATCCTACCCACTTTGGTTTTATCCATGTGTCCTTTATATATGTTCCTGAAAGCCCTTCCTCTTCCCCCCATTAAGAATATTAAGATTATCCTGATTTATCTTCATGGGCCTAATATAATTTTCAGGGTCTTTAGAAGACAGAGGTAGGAAGTGCAAAGCCAGGCAAGGCCATGTGACAGCAGAAGCAGAGTCAGAGAGGGAAATGAATACTGGAAGCAGAGGCGAAAGATTCAGTGAGACATTTGGTGATGATACACTGCTGGCATTAGAAATGTATGAAGAGACCACAAACCAGGGAGGGAAGGTTGCTTCTAGAACCTAGAAAAGGCAAAGAAACAGAGATTCCCTAGAGTATCATCCAGATAGGCTCATGCAGAAGAAATCAGCCCTGTGAGCCTTTGGTGTCACTCGCAGACTGATTTTAGACTTCTGACCTTAAGAACTGTAAGATGAGAAATCTGTGTTGGTATAAGTCACTGAGTTGTAATCTGCTAAAGCAGCAATAGAAAACTTGTATGTTAACTTAACTCGGGACTTCCCAGGTTGCTGTGGTCATTTCCACTCCAGTTACTGGGAAGAATGAGGGGACAGGGACAATGGGACAGGGTCCTTGCTCTTCTAAGGCATCTTCCTGGAAATGCCTTATATTACATTCACTCATATAATGCAGAGAGAATTTAATTGCATGACAGCCAAGAAGCTGAAAATTGAGGGTGTCTGGGAGCCATGTGAGCAAATAACTCTTGCTTCTGTGGAGGAAGTGGAGGACAGATCCTGGGAAACAGCTAGGACTCAGCCAGAACAAGGTGATAGTTCCTAGTATTTGTTTTATTTATTTTGCAATCTGAGTAAAGCAGGTACTGTAGGGAAGAAATGCAGTACTGACAGTCATTTGACATAATATCATTATGTTTATCATGGGTTTCCTACGTGCCAGCTTTTGATGAGCTACATAGGTTGTCACTTAATGTTCCCATTATGAAGCAGATACCATTGCTATCCCACCTTAAAGATGAAGAGTGAAGATTACAGAGGAGAACAACTTGCCACAGACGCAAGGCTAGTAAGTGCATATGCTGGCATTTGTCCCCAGGCGGTCTGAGTCTGGAACCTGTGTCCTTAGTCTCTCTCTCTGTTCTCTTTTCCAATATATATTGATTAGATAGATTATATTTTCTATTCCATATTGCTATATTAGAGGGAAGAAAGTTCTTGACACTAAAAATGGGCCAGTGGGCAAATGACTAGTTGCCTCTTTGATTGTACAAAGAAGTAATTTTCAAAAGCACACTTATCTTATTAAAATGTACTAATAATTTTCCTATGGATTTTACTTAGTCTTCTAAGGGAAATACAATTTTAATTATATTATTTGCCCTTTGTACTATTGATAGACACTTTGAAATCATTGTATGATTTTTTATTTTGTGCAGTAAATTTTAATTCTACATAAAATTTAAAACTTTGAAAGAGTAAATATTTTAACTATCAAAATATTTATTTTCAGCTTTGTATAATGCAAACCTATTATATTTTTGCAATTGTTGTATTCACTACAGAGTTAATAAGGTCCTACCATACACTATTATTGATATTACTTTGGTAAGCAAGGTTGATTTTGCTTCTGCTTTTGCAGAGCTTAAAACTTGATGTGGAGGTGGTTTATACAAATGTTAACCACTAAGAGTGATAAAAACTGAAATAAAAACAAAGGGAGCTATATGGAAGCACAGAGTAACAGATCTATCCTTATCTAGGAGGCTCCAGGAATTTACTCAAAGCAGATATTTAAGTAGGAATTTTGTAAATAGCTTACCATACTCTCTTAAAGTATCTATTTTTAGTTCTCTACTGATAACATTTTTTTTAATATGGAAGAAGTTTGTTCATGTTAATGTGATTCAGCTTCTTCTAGATCAACACACTCTCAATGCTCTTCCAGCTACCATCTCTTTTCTCTGCCCACTCTTTGCTAATTTTCATTTTCTAAGGAAACAAAGTCCCCAAATTAATTTATTCATATACATGTAAGATATAAATCTGTAAACATAAAATATAGTGTGTAAAATACACAATTTATTGCATTGGGATATAATATGTAAATATGTTTATGTATGAATATGGGAAGCCACTTTCCTGTGTATCATAAGTAGTTTTTGGAAAGGCAGGGGAATCTTGGATTGTACACATTGTACTTTATTTATTTACTTTATTTTACTTTATTTGAAAGATTTTATTTATTTTTAGAGAGAGGGGAAGGGAGGGATCCCCAGTGGGGGACTTGGCCCACAACCCAAACATGTTCCCTATACTGGAAATCAAACCAGTGACCTGTTGGTTTGCAGGCTGGTACTCGGTTCACTGTGCCACACTAGCTAGGGAAGATTGTACACATTTTTAAAGGAGGGCTTATAAAAACAAGGTGTTTATAACTGAGGTGACATTGTCACCAGGCTTGTGAATAGCAAATGTCTTCACCTTTTTCTGTGTGCAGATATTTTAGAAAGTGCCCCAAATCTGAAGTTTTTAATCAGATTTTTGCCAGCATCATACCACTCAAACTATTATTTTCCCAGTCATCTGTTACCTCCAGGTTGACTCAATTGTCAATTTGCAGTCTTTGACTTGACTTAGCTGCAGCACATGACATATATGAATACTCTTTTCTCCTTGAAACACTGTGTTAGAAATAATTTGTAAAATACTATACTCCCCTATATTTTCTTGCTATCTCATAGCCAAACCATTAGTTTCATTTACTGGCTTATCTTCATCTTCTTTACCTCTAAAATACCTGTAAATCATGAAGCTTTCAAAACTCAGACTTCAGATTCTTTTTTAAACTTATTTATAGTCACTGTTTAGTGATTGATTTCATATTTAAATATTATCTATATACTCTGATATATATATATATATATATATATATATATTGTTGTTTATTTCTCCATTCAGATTTGTTAGTATTTGCTCAATATTTTTAGGTGCTATGATTTTGGGTGCAAATATATTTATAATATTTATATTACATTAATGAATTGGTCCCTTTATCATTATGTGATGGCTTCTTTGTTTCTCATTAGTTTTTGGCTTAAAGTCTGTTTTGTCTCATACAAGCATCACTTACCTTTGCTCTTTTTGGTTACTGTTTTCATTTAAAGTAATTATTGACAGCTAAGATTTACTAAGAACATCTTACCGTTTTCTGGCTGCTTTGTAGTTCCCTTGTTTCTTCCTTCCTCTTTGCTGTTTTTCTTTGTGAATTAATGATTTTCCACAGTGGTGTGCTTTGATTCCCTTCTCTTTGTCTTTTGTGTATCTACTATATACATAAAAACTCTTACAGCAATACTTTTTAGGTTACAAAAATGATTCTGTTTCTTAAACCAGGAAGTGCTAGTACAAGGAAGAAATGGTCTGTAGACACAGGACCAACTTTAAAATGGATGGGAAAGCACCACTGCAAAAACAGAAACCTGCCAATTATTATCAGCTTCCATTAATTTGAAGGGAAATTAATCCACATGACCCATGTACAGGAGCACTGGGGGAGAAAAGACAACAATAGTGTGTGTGTATGTGAGTGTGTGTGTATGTTGGAGTTGCAACTCTTAAAATTTGTGAAAACAAGTTGATAAACTATGGTCAATAAGAAAAAATCCAGAGTTCCACAAAACCATGATGACAAGCAATAAGAAATAAAAAAGAGGAAAATTTGGAAACTTAACTTGTAATCATAAAGACATGTGCCAACATCATGAGTCTTACTTGCCAAACTCAAGTGCTTAAGTAACGCACTTGTGTCTTTGGATTGCACAAGAATCATAAGGGTGGTATGATTACTGATAAGTAAGAGCTCTTTCAGATACAGTGCATCCTGCTGATGACATCTTTACTCTCTAAGCCCTTGTGGTCCCACACGGTCAGGCAACTCTGCTTCTATTATGCCATACTCTGACAGGAGCATCTTTGCAGAAGTCCAGAGACTTGGGACCAGAGTCTAGCTTACCTACCTTTGTAGCCATCTCCTTTGGTCCAGAGACTTTCTCAGGGCCCTTCTTGATGGGCTAAAAGAAAACAATATTACGATAGAAACATAAGACAAACCAAGAACTTAGTAAATTATTCTTCTGTGATTGTATAATCAAACCAGTATGGGTAAGCTTAGTCTGTGTGTTCCTAAATCATTCCCAGTTATTCTTTTTCATTTCCTCTGAATCAAACCTGCTGAAAATTTAAAACTCTACTTATAAGTTATCAGTTAAATAAAGAAATTATTTTCTAGTGTTTTTCTTAAGGATGGAGCTCATACACACACACCTGTTCACTGGTTCTCAGTGTATAACATTGTGCTAATTTGTTTCTAGTGCTTTTGTAAAATATATTCAGAGGCAGAAATAACCTTTGGTTGGAATAAGAAGGCCCTATTCCATTAACATTTTTCCTTACTGAAATATTACTGACTGTATTATAGGCACCAAGGTAAATTTTCCTACCCCCAAATTATAAATATCTAAAATATCTAAAATATTTTTTACATTATTTTGTTGTAAATGAGCCTATAATGAAAGAAGATAGCGAAGATATTTCAATAGACAATTAGCAACAGAAAACTTCAAAGGCTTTCTTTGGTAGGATGATTAGAGATTATTTTGATCATTTTGCAATGTATGCTTTCCCTTATTCTTCAGCTTCTTTGTCTGAATATCAGCATGTTTTCCTAGCTGCATTTTATAATGTATTTTAAGATTCTTCCACTTGGCATGTGGCTAATAGTAAGTATTCTATCTGTGCCTCATATTAAAACTGAGCCTCAAGGAAAAGCTCTTTCATAATATAATGTGAGAGATTTTGCCAAGTTGTAAAAACCAATTAGAGTAATAATAAAATATATAGAGAATTATAAAGATATATTTCTAGAAAGAGAGGGGGTATGTTTAGATCAAGGAGAGGAAGTAACATTAATAAAGCAGCATCCAAAGAGCAGGGCAGTTTAGGGCAATAGAAATACATATTTTCACAAGGAAGGCTTTGACCTGCCTGAAGTAGTTTATCAGAATTTGACTGGGTCCAAGAGTCCATAAGGCAATGGATAGCCATCAAAATAAAGGTCAATATTTAAGTGAATAAAAAGGAATTGTATCTATTTTTTAACCTATAGGTATATTGTTATATATCTTCCTTGACCTAATAAATGTAGGAATTATAACTACATGGAATTTTGTAGCTGTATAACCACAGGTACCATGTGTCAGTATAGTATCCTATTTAACCATTGCATATGTCTTACATGTGTACATATGGAGTTAAATGCATCTTGAAGAATTAATCTTACTTAATATCTGCTTCTCCCTTTCACATCTGAATCAACCAATCTCAACACACATATGCACACACACTCACACACATGACCTTCAGATAGGTTATCTCATTTAAGTGTTTTTGCAAACAGGAAGCATATACAAATTGCTTGTTTAATGATTAGAACACTCAAATACCTAATTGCACCAAACATGGCCTGATGAGAACAGGCGACCTAAGACTTCAACCGTTCAGAAACCAAGTTCTCTTTGCATCAATGGGCAAGTGAATGTAGACCAGTGGATGCATGATGCAAAGGGAAGGGAATTTAGGTCAGGCCCAGTGATAGTCACAGAATGAGTTGCAGCAGTAAGGGACTTAGCAAGTTTCATCAAACCTTTAAATTTTTTTTTCCAGAGATTTTTGACTGGCCACAATGCTGTGCAAATGTGACAGGGAGGATGTCATGTGAAGCATGAGAGACTGAAGTGATGCTATTCCATGTTATCTTGCTTCACCCAAGTTTACTTGCAGCTCTGGTACCATCAAGCTGACAGCCTCCTACTTTAAGGACTTGACTCTCACTTCTTCTCTGTTTAGGGCTTTCTCAAACTTATCAGTAGTTTGCTTCTTTGCATTTAGGTAACCCAGAAATGTGTGTACGTGTGGGGTGGGGTGGGTAGAGTTCAACATCCTGGGAGCAACCCTTAGTAATGGAAAATAAGATACTTGGATAAATGAACCAATTTCCCACCATCCAGTGAGAATCTTGATATCTATTGCACTTGATTTCTTACATGGTCCCCATAAGGATTCAATACTGGTAGCCTTAAATAGCAAATTGCTCATTAACACCACTTCCCCCCTCCCTTTCCCATCACATTTCCCCCCTTGCTAATGTGTGCTTTCCAAATTCTTGCCTCCACGACTGATTTTGGGAGAGACCCAAACTAAGGCAGGGAAGTTCTATTTTTTAAATGCTTTATATTCAAAATGTCCACATGCTGGTTGGGAAAGGGTTAAATGTGACTACAAGAATAAAATTTTCTTGGGCTTTCTCTTAAAGGATCTCATGGGGAGATAGTTATTCCTTTGATGAATTACTATGGTAAAATATATCTCCCTAGCCTTTTATGCATAGAATCCTAATTTTGTGTACTAAGAAGCACTGTACCTATCAATTTTTTTGATTCTCCTTTACCCTGCATTTCCAGGGAAGACCAAAACCTTTCTTGCTTCTTTATGTATACTAATAATTTCAAGAAAAATACAGGCAATTTTTTCTTGAGAATCATTCAGTCTTTCTTGAATAGGTACTCTGCCTTTATATAGCCTTTTATGTTTTGATATTATAGTTTGACTCTTAGAGGGCAAATTTATTACTTCTCTTTCTAAATTCCTGCAGAAAATCACCACAGCAGCCTCTAAATAGTTAGCTTCCATCGTATTTTCCTAAGCCTTTATGTTTTTGTTCATGATATTCCATACCAGGTTCTTTACCACCCTTCCACTCAATGACTTAAAGTCATAACTTTGAGGCACTTTTGGGGAACTTTCCTTGACCATCAGGCAGTTAAATTCCCTTTTTGCTTCCTGCATATACTTTTATTATGGCAATAATCCCATTAATTGAAGTTTTCCATGCAAATGCCCTTGAGATCAGAGATGATCTTATTCATCTTAGTATACACAAGACACAATAAGTACTCACTGAATATTTGCAGAATGGATTACTATGTGCATTGTAAGGAGAAATATTAGTAAAGAATCTGCACAAGCCTAGGATTCTCTTAGCAGAAATTTAATGTTGAACTGAGGTTTAAACATTTTGAGGGGTATCCACATTTTAGAAGTAACATCCCCCAAATCAGAATGACTTTTTGATCATTGTTTCTTGGTGAACTCACAGAGAAAGAAAACCCTCAAGAGTCTATATAATTCTTGCCCAGCTTTCAATAGTATAATTAGACAGGTCATAAGTGTGCCTTCCATTTAATTCTTTCACTCTTTATTTTCTGCATATGGAATAGTCAAGATAATGTGTTCAACCATTTGTGCAATACCAGTATTTCTGTTATTGCAAATAACAAGAATAATGCATCTAAAAATACTGGTAACACAAATTTATAGCTTGTAAAAGATATTTTAGAATCCCTCAGAAAACTTTCTATGACACAGGCTTATCTAAGTTGCTTTTTATTTGGTTTTGCCAAAAAAAGTTAAGAAGATGAATGAAGCATCCAATTTTATGATGAAAGTGCCATATGACATGGGTAGCTATAGTAAATAAATGTTTTTAAGACTTTTAGCAGTAGTACATGCTTTTAGAAAATGGTTAATATTGGACAAGAACAACAAAACAAAATTAAGTGGCAACAAAATTAACATTTTATGACTTCTTAAGAAAGTATCCCACATAGAAAACTTTTATTATTAAGCTAAAATAACATATTACTTAATTTAATAACTTTTAATGCCCATCTACTACAAATCAGGTAATACTATATATATATTCAATATGGTAGAATGAGAGAATGAAGATAAAATAACAGTCAAACAATCATTGCCCATAGATAATCACTGTTCTAGTATGATATCTCTCTCTCTCTCTCTCTCTCTCACACACACACACACACACACACACACACCCCTCAAAACTTCAAAGTAAATAAAGCCCATTTTCTATCTATTGCAATCTCTAGAATGCAGCTATTCTTAAAAAAGGGTTTTTCTTTTCTTTTATGTATTTTAGTTGAATTTATTGGGGTGACATTGATTAATAAAACTATATAGGCTTCAGTTGTACCATTCTATGATACATCATCTGTACATTGTACTGTATGTTCATCAACCCAAGTCAAGTCTTCTTCTTTTGTTTAAAGGATAATTTATCCCGACTAATTAACACACACACACACACACACACACACGCACACACAAAAGTATGCAGCATCTATTGGGTGGTTACCTGACTAATAATAATTCTTCATTTTCCCTTTTTAAAGAAAACATTTTTTTCAGCTGATGAGGAACCATGTGCTGCAGGGAAGGTTGGCCCTTCCTTAGTCTTAGAAATGGAACCTCGGTTAATAAAAGTCAATCATGACACTCCTATTTCCCTTGCTAATGTTGGAATTAAGAATGCAGATAAGGCTCAAATATATTGAATGAAGCAAAGACTTTCGGGAAGCTTTTGAGAAGGATGCAGTTACTTTTAACAAGGGGCATGAGGATGGGGCATGCTCTCTGCCTGGGAGCTCTTGTGTTTCTCTACTTGTGGTTCTTTTGTTCCATACAACCTTTTAAGGCATTTGTATAGTGAGTAGCTTTCAGAGGTAGAAACAGTTTTGAAGCAAAAGGCAGGTTTACCATCCAGACTAATAAAGATGATGTCTTGCTCTAGCACAAAATCAAGTAGGTTAGCTCAAAGCTAGTATAAAAGATTGATTCCCTGATATTAGGGCTCCTTTCCTACAAGACCATCCAGCAAGGATGCAGGCATCCCCAGGTCCTTCTCATTGCCCTGTAGGAACTGAGAATTTGGGAAATAGTCCATACAGATGATGACACAGTGGCGGTTGTTTCTGTTTTGAGAAACAAACTGTCTCTCACTCAGTCAGAGGTTCTCACATCTTTGGTCAAATCCATGGTAATGTGACAGGTTAATTTGCTACCCTGCAAAATAGTGTGAAATACAGATCCTATACAGTTCCTGACACTCACTTTCCCAGTTCTGCCCACTGCCCAGTGTCCTGTGGCAGATCACTCATTGGCGGAGCTATGGCAGCCACGAAATGATCGTGAAGGTACATATGTGAGGACAGCAGTCAGAACTGTGCATGGCGGAGCAAAAATATGTGGAAACACTTGGTTATTGAGGGTATTCTGAAGTCTATAATAACAACTTTTGGTATTATTCTACTTCTAGATTCATCCATTTCCTCTATTTTTAAGATCACTTGAATCAGGTTGCCTGTTAGCAGTGGCAAGAGAAGTTACTCTAAAGCATCAAGAAATGCAAACAGATTGGAAGGCCTGTTTACTGCCATAAATAAAATAACATCCAACAATTGTTTAGGACTCACTATAAGCAAGAAGAATAATAAACATTTTGGGTACATTTTAAAATTGAATCCTTATGCAACAATGCTACATAGCTGTTACTAATATATTAAAAACAAATTTCTGAACCTCAGGTGCTTAAATAATAAGCCTAAAATAATTCAGCTAATAAATGGCAGAACTAGGATTTAAATTCAGGTCTACCTGGCAACAAAGCCTAGGTTCCTACCCCAATAGAGTATGTCCCAAGTAGTGATAATACTCAACATTTGTGTGGCTTCCTTTGGTCCTGATTCTGTACTATGCATTTAAGAATCAGTTCTCTTTACATAAACGAGGGGAGAATTTTGACCAGTTATATAAGTGTCTGTGCAAATGAATGCCAGAAACATTCTGCTTGAAAATGAACTTTTTAATTTGTCCCCAAACAGTAATTTTAAATCAAATATCTGCTTGGGCTTTCAGATCAGAGCTGAAAATTGGATGCTTCCCGGCTGTTGCTGAGAGTGAATTTGCACTGTTTGTTGTGGACTAATTTTGTCAACATATATTATCCTTATAATTGGGAAAGATGTTTTGTTGTATTGATAACTAAGCAAAAGAGGGGTAATACCTCCAGTTAATTCCTTAGTCAGTAGTCCTTCTTTTGCTTGAAAATTACTCCAGCCTTGACTTCAACCTAAAACACAGATAGAAACAACTCCAAGGACTGTTGGACATTAAGCTTGATGTTGTCAGGAACCTGGTTTGACTAGTTCAGGTAAATCACTGTTCCCTAGGCTAGTGTCTACCTTCAAGTACTCTCATGAGTAGATCAATTAATGAATAAAATCCAGGATATATACATACATACATTTTTACATTCATACAAATCTGCATGAAACAGAACAATTCTTAATATAGAAGTTGCTTTTTTGAACAATAGTCACTTGCTTTTGGTTGCTCAATATGATCTGTGGGTTGTTTTCCTATTATAATTTAGGTTTGTGACAGATTAATAAGCTATCTAGTTTCTTCAGGTGGTCAAAAGGGATAGAAATATTCAGTGAAGATTTTGAAGTATTGGAAAGTAAGATTTGAAATTTGAAAAGATGATTAAAATGTCCTAAAGTTTTTCTTTCTGTATCTGTAGTGCCAGGAGTAACATCAGAATATAACCTGCTTCTCAACTGTAATATAATTTTTAATATAAAAGTTATTTGTTATCATTCACTACCATGGCCCAGAAGTGAGACACAATCCAAATACATTATCCATTGTAATATAGCTTTGACGTGTATTTCCCTAGTGCAGTTGTTTTCCCGGGAACCTAGTCCTAATTATTTAACACTTTCAAAGTCAATAAATTATTGGAGGGGAGCAAAAGGCCTGTTGGTGGGTGAAATTTCTCTGAGAAATGAGAGTCCTCTCATAAAGTGAGAAGTTACAACAAGGTATTGTTTAATAACAGCAAGTAATATTTTTAAATTACTGTTTAGAAATGTATTGCCTGATATTAAAATGACTTTATATAAATGCTGTGTCCTCAATTTAAAAGGACGTTGGTAACCCCCTAGGACTGAACAGGCCTTTTCTCTACCTAATTAAATTAAGTGCAGTGTACAGTGCCTCTCTGCAAAGATTAATAGAATGCATTACTTGTCAGTGTAAGTGTTGCCTGTGGCGGTATTTTTTTTCTAATTTAATTAAAAGCTGTTCTTTTATGAAGAACATGCTTGCAGCATAATTCCTCTTACGTTTACATTTCTAAAGGCTGTTTGGGAGAAAGTGGAGAGTAAAAAGGAAGAAGAAAAAAGAAAAACAAAGGAGCGGGGAAGGTACCCAAGAGGAAGTTAACTTTATTTCCTGGTTTGGGGAAAAATTTTCATTCCAAAGTGAAAATGAGGGGAGATAAACCAGGAGACCAGGGAGGCAATGGTTTTCATTGTTGTATGTTAGACTATGTCTCTATCTTATGCTCGGTCAGCATGATTGATAAAAATACCGAGCATTTGTCAAACAGGTAATTACCCTACAAACTCTCATGTAGTGAAACATTTGTTGCGCTGTTCAGTCCTTGAAGGCGTGTGATTGGCTATGGAGGCTGAGGTAAGCTTTTCAGTCTGTTACCACATGCAAAGCTCAGTACGAGTCAGCCACGCCATATTGAGAAACCACTTGGTGCTCTGGGACAGGAAACAAAGTTCCCTCGGTCACACCCTGAAGATGTGAAAGGGCCAGCAAAGCCAGCTTGAGAACCCTCTGCCAATATTAACGGTTTGTTGATCAGGATTAAACAACATTCAACCCATCAAACTCTCCCTATTTTTATCATAAACCTAGAATATCTATTTGTCTTTCCAAATATTTATCATCTTAGTATGAGAAGGAAGTCTATATTTTCCGAGTGTAATCAAATTGGAGAGAATACAATATAGCACAGATAAAGAAACCTTGTTTTTTAGTGGTTATATACATGATTTTATTGCTACATTAGAAATGAAAATAAACTGTGAGACGCTGCAAAACCACTCCACTTCATGAAGATTGTAGAGCAAGGGAGGGACCCTTTGTAGACGGTTACAAGCGACTTATTCTGTAGGGAAGGCAAGGCCTGCACATGCAAAGGTCATCAGTACTGACATTATCGACAGCATCTGCCAGCTGGAATTTATGCACCAATGGAAAGTTTAAAACTGTAATTAAGGCAACATCGGTTACCTCGACTTCTTAGCCAGGAGATATGAGTGAGAAGACATCAGGGGATGCCCCAAATTTCTACGGCACAGAAGTTTACAAAAACAAGCCCTGAACCAAGACACTCAGGCAATGCTGGCATTTGCTCTTGGGAGAAGGTCCTCATTTTATGATGTATGAACACACTCTTTGTCTTGCTGCAGAGTTTCCTTTGAGGAGAGAATAGTTTTTTCTTTGGTATTAGTTTTCATCAGTGCTGACCCGTCAAACTTCTCCACTTCAGACAAGTCTGGCTTATGACTCATCTTGGCTGAAAGCTGGAAGACCTGAGAAAGGTACACCGCTGGGGGCATGGGTGGGTGGGGAAGGGCAAGAACTCTGCCCACTGGCTGAGGTTAGCCTTCCCACGCAGTACCCTGCAGGTTTTGAAAAAGAAACCTTTTGATAAAGCAAATTTCTATAAAAATTAGAGAAGTAGAGGAAATGAATGGCAAATATGAAAAGGTGCTCATTGGGAAGTGCAACTAGAACAATGAAATACTGCTATAAACCTATTAGAATCACTGAAACCCAAAACACTGAAAACCACAAATGCTGGCAAGGATGTGGAGCAACAAGAACTGTTATTCAATGCAGGTGGAAATGCAAAATGGTACAGCTATTTGGAAGGTACTTTTTTTTTTTAAACAAAACTAACTATACTCTTACCATATGGTCTATCAATTATGCTCCATGGAATTTACCCAAGGGAGTTAGTTGAAAACTTATCTCCACAAAAAACCTGCATAAGAATGTTTATAGTAGCTTTTCCCATAGTTTCCAAAACTTGGGAGCAACTAGAATGTTCTTCAGTAGGTAAATAGATAAACTGTGGTATATCCAGACAATGGAATATTATTTGGTGCTGAAAATAAAAGCCATCAAGCTATGGAAAGACATGGAGAAACTTTAAATACATATTTCTAAGTGAGGGAAGCCAGCCTAAAGTGGCTATATGGTGCATGATCTCAACTATATGACATTATGGACATGCAAAATTATGGATGTGGTAAAGTCATTGCCAGAGGCTGGGAGAAAGAGATGAAAGGGCAGAACACGAAGGATTTTGAAGGCAGTGAAACTATTCTGTAGTATACTATAATGGTCCATACGTGTCATTATATATTTGTCAAAATCCATGGGGTATACCAAAGCAAGACTTAACTTTAATGTAACTGTGGGCTTTGGGTGATAATGATGTGTTGGTGTAGGTTAGCTGATTGTCACACACATACCCCTGCTGCAGAACATTGACAGCAAGGGAAGTTGTGCACATGTGGGGCACATGGCGAATCTCTGCAACCTGATGCTCAGGGAATCTACAACTGCTCTAAAAATAAAGCCCACCCAAAAAATCAGTGCAACACACCATATCAACAGGGTGAAGAAGAAGCACATGACATACCGATTGGTGTGGAAAAAGTGTTTAGCAAAGTCCAACACCCAATAAGGATTAAAAGCTCTCAGGGATTGTGAGTAATTACTTTAACTTGATAAAGTAAATCCAGAAAAAAACCCTGACAGCCAATGTCATGTTTGTCGATAAGAAACTGAACACTTTCCCTCTAAGACTGGGAATGAAGCAAGAGTATTTTCTCTCACCACTCTGTTTAACATTGTCTAGGAAATCTTAGGTAGTCAATTAAAAAAAAAGGAAACACAATGCATGCAGATTGGGAACAAAACTCTATTTGCAGGTGACATGGTTGTCTATGTAAAAAAAATTCCAAAGAATAAATTAAAAAAAAAAAAAAAAACCTCCTGGAAATGACTATAATAAGTACAGCAAGGTTGTAGATATAAAATGAATATTCAAAAATCAATTGCTTTTCTATATACCAATGATAAGCAATTGGACTTGGTAACTTAAAATGGTATATATTTATAAATGGTATATTATAAATGGTAAATTATATATACATAAATGGTATATATTTATAAAGCATTTACAATGTTACAAAAAATGAAATACTTGGCATAAATCTAATGAAATATATACCAGATATATAACCAGAAAACTGAAATTTTGACATGAATTAAAGATCTAAATAAATGGAGAGATATTTTGTTTTTATAATTGGAATACTCAGTGTTGTTAAGATGTTCATTCTTCCCATTTGATCTGTGGAATCAATGAAACCCAATCAAAATCCCAGTCAGCTATTTTGTGAATTCTAAAACATACATGCAAAGGCAAAAGACCTAGAAAACCCGTACGATACTGAAGGAAAGAGCAAAGTTTAAGAACTCACACTACCCAATGTCAAAAGTTACTATAAAGCTACAGTAAATAAGACAGCATAGAACTGGTGAAAAATTAGATCCATAATCAATGGACTAACGCAGAGTGTTCAGAAATAGAGTCACACGCAATAGTTATCTGATATTTCACAAAGAAGCAAAAGTAATTCAATGAAGAAACGAGGCTTTTCAGCCAGTATTACTTGAATGACTGTATGTCCATATGCAAAAAGATGAATCTATATGCAGACCTTATACTTTTCACAAATATAACTCAAAAATGGATCACAGAGCTTGATGTAACACGCAAAACTGTAAAACTTTGAAAAGAAAACAAATCTATGTGATCGAGTATTTATTGATGATTTTTTTTAGGTATAAATCACAATCCATGAAAGAAAAAGATTGCTACCATCACAAATATACCAGACTAACCTAAAATGTTAATAAAAGTGGAAAATGGATATGGTGCATATGGGAACTCTCAGTCAACTTTATAATTTTTCAGTGAATCTAAACTGTTATGAAATCAAAAGGTTATTATTCAAAACAAAGTTTAAGAAGTAGAAAGGCTGTGTTGTTTAAAGATTTAGAGAAAATGTTTGACAAACATAACCTCTGTAGTGGTTACAGCTAAATACATTTTTTACCACTTGCTAGTCAAAAACCTGCTCGTTGGGAAGATGAAAAGGGTGAGAAGAAAAGAGAAGGAAAAGAAGGCTTAGCAACCTGGTTTTTCTAATCGCGTTCTTGGGGCCAGCTTCTGGTTCAGTGGTGGGGAGGAGTAACAGATGTGCTGCTTGGACATCTTCCAGTTTTGAGGAGAGTGTGGCGGGGAACACAGATTCCAGAATGCAGGTCCTCGGGCCTGCCAAAAACATCCCCTGGGGACAGTCCGAAAATGAGGCAATCATTTCAGCACAGCGCAGAAGGGGGCAATATCGGATGAAGGAAAGCTATGGCAGTGTTCCAACCTAAGGAATAAAAATTTCACCTTTTGGAGCTAGCGTAATCAGAGAGAAATCCCATCTTTTCTTTAGTGAGATCATAATATTAGTCATCTGTTTACTGTATATATTTTGAACTTCATAGGTCCTGTAAATTAGCATGGATTGTTAAGAGAGTCAGAGCTACAGGTAATGGTATTTGAATTTAGAAAGTGTTATTTTCTTTTTCTGAGATAAAAAATAGCAGCCGCCAAAAAATGTTCATCTGTATTTTTTGTGCGTGTGTGTTTTTTTTAAGACGGATGTTAAATGTCTCCCTAATGTTACAGTTTTACAGTAACAGCATTACATTGTGTTTGGTTCTATAGTTGTCTGCCATAACAATTTTTTTAAATTACTTTATGTTCAATTACAGTTGTCTGCATTTTCCCCCCACCAGTCCCCCTACCCCAGCCAAACCCACCTCCCTCCCTTGCCTCTACCCTCCCCCTTGGCTTTGTCCATGTGTCCTTTACAGTAGTTGTCTCCCATAGCAATTTCAGACAGAAAGATTAGTGGAGTGACTTCGCAGCAATACAGGCCACCGTGTGGAAGGTCAGCTCCCTGCGTGCTTCTTGTTGCTCAATCCGAGACCCTTCCAGCACCAGGAATGTTGCTGTTGGAAGAGCTGGACACAGTCGTCAGAGAAAATTACTGCCCTCGTGTTGTTGGATGTGGTCTTTTACATTGAATTTGGGAAGCTTTTGTTAAAATGGCTATGGGAGGCATATTGCTTCCCATGATTTATATACTGGGAGGTTTTTGTTCTGTCTTAAGGAAATATTAAATAAAATAGAGTGCCATAAAATGTATTGCTTTCTTAAAAGTTTATGGAGCCCCAAAATATACCACAACATTTTTTTTTAACTTAAGAAATTTACTTTAGGTTCTGAAATTAATGAAAGTTACCTTCTTAACATTAGCAGAGTCATTTCAGAAAGGGCTTTAAGTTTCACCAGTTGAATCAAGCTGACTGGGGTCTTGGTGCTTCTAGAAAGTTTGGCTCTTGCAAAATTGCAATTCTTAAGAAAAGTACCAGAATGCATTGACTGTTCTCTATGTGATTAGCACTTTAAAAGTGGTCTTTTGCTTAGTTCTCACAAAAGCTTTATGAATTGTCTTAGTTACAATTTAAAAATGAGAAAACTGAAGTCAAGAGTAACTGGCATCTTCTCAACATCACAAAACCAGAAATAGTAAGGTAATTAAAATATATACATATTTATTTGTTGTATATGCATATATATGAAAACAGGCCAATCTAGCTTTCAAATTTAGCCCAATTTACAAAGGTTTATACACGGAAAATCTAAATTCCTTATGTACATGAGCGCCGCCTTATGTGCTACCATGTCCCTTAGCCCAGTGCCTAAAAAATAGCGGACACTCAATTATTGTCATTGACTGACTACATGTAAAATGCTTGGAAATCAAGTTTCTCATGGATTAACATTATTTTCCTGATGTTCAACCAGGAAAGTCAGTTGTATTAAAATTTGCTAGTGGCTGAACATTTTAAGACATGTATCACATGACCTGTCTCTCAATTTAGACATGGGCTTTCAAGGAAAAAATACAAAAATATTCAGGATTTGATTCTATCTGTACTTACTTCGTATTACTTTTGTTATGAGTTTGCTGTTGTCCAAACTAAGGAGCTAGATCAGCTGACAGAGTGCAGATGCATTAATGAAGTGTATTTTCAAAGTCAGGCGTGGTAATATGCGTGGTAATATGTGTGTGTATGTTTCGTTCTATCGCCACTTCTCTTTCTCTTTTGTTGAAAGTGTGTTTTATTTTGCTTCTTTACTTTGTACATGACTAAGAGTACTTTAAGACTCTCCAAAATTAGTTATAAACCCTTTATCATAGAAGCTATGAGAACTTTCTTCTTCTTTGTACTTCCTCTAGCTTTCCAGCAAGTAGGATAACTGCAAAATGACAGTTTTCCTGTGTTTTGCTTTCTCAAACATATATACTGCCACAGTTTGTGAGGGAACGAGTACAACAGTTATGCCTTGCGTAGTGCCTTGTTTCTATCATACAGATGAGGGAAAAAAGGTTAGAAATAGTTCTATTCTGTTAGGTCACCAACCAGCAAGGGGACTTGGACAAGTCATTTCACTGCACTGAATCTCAGGTTTCTCATGTTAAATTAATGGTTTGTTTCACAGTGATATTTAAAATTGCTTCTATGC
Source organism: Anoura caudifer (assembly GCA_004027475.1). Taxonomy (NCBI): domain Eukaryota; kingdom Metazoa; phylum Chordata; class Mammalia; order Chiroptera; family Phyllostomidae; genus Anoura; species Anoura caudifer. The sequence continues at coordinate 24,890 of PVKU01000579.1, read as the reverse complement.
GTGATCTGGAAGGTCTGCATTAAAGTATATAATTAATGCATATAATGTATGTGACATATATGTAATAAGGAAAATACCTACTTATTTTTCAACTTAGTTAATTTTCTTTTCAATTGTGTTCTTATACCATCCATCTGTCTCTGTGTGTTCCACCAGGTACTGTGGTGTCTAATCCAATATCTCAGAATGGGATTTGATTGTGAGCATTACTACTGCCAAAGTCAATGACTTTTTATTACATTATTCTATGAATTCTTACTTCCTATCTGAAGAATAATGATAAATATAAGGCTGTTTTATAACACTAATTGTATTTTCTTCTAATTTAATGTTCTGAACATATTTTTAAAGTCTTTCTAGTACAGACCTACTTTAATGCATAGACTTTTGGCCACAGTAATTATCATATTTCTATACAAAGAAAAAAATTAATGTTGTATTGAAGGTAACTATTGGTACCCAAATGCTTCACACAGTGTTCAATATATTTTATTCTCCATAATCTTCTTCCTTTTTCTTTCCTTTCTGAAATGAGATAGCTTCTCTAATATGTATGCAATTCTATATTGCTAACTTGCATAATAAATATCTATATAAATAAAAAATAAAAAAATAAAAAAGAAATAAAAAAGACATTAGCAGAAAGACACTACCTTTCCTTCATTTCAAAACCATAATCTGAAGTTGTGATGTGTACAGCTTAGTCTTTACTACCAACTGAAGTCTCCTCGATGCTACTAGTGTGTTTTTTATAATCCTCAAGATGTATAAAGATATAACTGTTTTTAAAATGTCAACACTGATTAATTAGATCATAAGATATTCTTCAATACCGACTATCACTGGACCCAAGATGTTTCTCTCCTCCCTTCTGTCCAGGCCGCACTTGTGTAGTTTGGCACAGGAGCAAGGGAGAGTTGAAGCTACAAGGAATGTTTCTGAAGAGGCTGGTTGACATCCACTTTTCACACCACACAAAAGGCTCTTGTCTTTTAGTAGAGGTTGCGGTATCTTATGCCCAGGGACATTTGAGTATCCCGTTGTGGCTTGGCATTAAAACAAATTTACTGATGTTGTTCTGTGGAACTACAGGCTGGCCTTTTGTTTATTATTGTTATATTTTATTTGTATAGATATCCTGCCATGCTATGTGCTATAAATAGTGATGTTTTTATTGTTAGTACCGTACACTTAATAAAGCTGCGGTTTTCCTGGCAATTAATTGTGCTGACAATCAATGCAATACTGCAGGCAGTGTGCTTATGTGCTGAGCTTTTGATGAGGAAAGCCCTGAGAAGTGAGGCTGTCAAAATTGTATACACTGCTCACACATAAAGCTCCATTCTGTTCTTGGTTTCACGAAATGATAGTTGATTATAGGCTAAGCCTAGACATGATTTTACTTATAGAGTACAGATTATTTTAAGCAATAAGGTTAAGCTATAATAAGGATAGGCAATAAGGTTAAGCAATAAAGTTAGGCATTTATTTAGGACAAAATAGCATGATAAAGGTATTCATTTCTGCTTTTTCTTGGAACATAGTTTGTGTTTGATAAAATTTCCATCCTTTGAAGGTCCCTAGCAGCTTTTGGCTTTCCACCAAACTTTAAGAAACTACACTATATTTTGGAGGGGTAGATACTTCCAATTTACTCAAATAATTTCCCTGGATTAGATATGGCTAGTGACTGCATTTTTCTCTCCTTCTTTTCCCCTTCTTCCATGTTCTGAACAACATTCTTCTATGACATTTGACTTTATGCCCTGACTTGCTGGATTTTTAATCTTTGTCCTGTGACAATGATAGTGACAGACCAAAGGTGTTTGGTGACTGAAACAGGAAAAAAGCCGTATTCAACAGATAACTTTGAGCAACCTCTGCTTTGTTATCTAGTCAAATCTATTTAAAAATGTGAATATGAACTATTATTGTATTAACAATTCTCACACCATCCAGAAGCTCTTATTGTTGCTTTCTACAAAGCATCATTTAGATAATAACAGAACTGAAAGTTTTTGGTTCTTCACACTTCATAATAAATAAAATTGTAAAATTTAATTCACATTTAATTCATATAGTTTTGTTTATGAAACTTGGATTTAATTCACATGGATCATTTGGGACATATAAATCCATATTTTAATACTAGAAATAATGTTGAAATTCTTTTTTTTCTCTTTTTGTTATAGTTATTACAAACTTTCATTCACATCATCTAAGACTTACAAGAGGTTATTTATATGGCCTAGCGAGTTGTTCAGGACATATGTTTTTCAGAATAGGAAGCAAATAAGTATTTGGTTAACAACTGATTTAACAAACAAGTAAACAATACTCTTATAAAACCTATAGGTGTGTACAGTTTTATAACATTTCCTTTATATAATTCTATATGACAATTAAAACTAATAGAAAACTAATAGAAACTTCTATTTATTCACTTAGGGATGTTGAGGGTTGGAAAGGGCATTGGTCCCAACCATACAATAAAAAATAAACCCCAAAACATGAATTTCATGACTTTTCCTAAATCCATAAAGTGTTGAAATCACAGGGCGATCAAATGGCTCAAACTGTAAGGAGAGACGAGCACCTGCAGGGAGAGGCACAGCACAGCTTCCTGTTTTACTGGGCAGGACACAGTCAGATATTGGTAAGCAGAGGTCAGCCAGGATGACTGGCAAGTTGATGGAGGGCAAACATGTATTGGAGAGATAGCTGCAAAAAAGAAAAAAAAAATGTTCACACCCTGTTGCAGGCTTTTCCTGTGTGAAATCCATTAAGTGATCGTAAAGAAATAATAAAGAAATAAACAAAGAAAAATGAAAGGGAAGTATCTTGAGAAAGTTTCCCTGGCAGTGTAAACCTGAGAGAAGCACAACTATAAGAAAGACACAGAACTCTACTGGGATACTTACATCTTTATGGCCCCTAGGAGATAAAATTATTTGTCTGTGAAGAATGTGGTAAACAAATATTCTTGTCCTAAGAGCACTAGAGAAAACCAGTTGCAATGTTTTAAAAAATAAAAGGGAACACAGGGAAAACTCATTATTCCCATTATTGGAAGAGGGATGGGACTATCTGCTAGGCCAATGGAGGGAAGAATCACTGAGAAAATTAAACCCGCAAGACCCGTAGGACATGTTGTGTGCCTGAGATATTATCAGATCCACAGAGAATGTTGTCCCAGTCCCCACTGCCAGGGTAATATCAAGTAACAAGTAACTTAGACAAAACCAACCCTCCCTGAGGCACAGACCAAAGGATAAAGTGGAGTGCGAAACAGATATTTAAATTAAAAAAAAAAAACAGACAAATGAAAACAAAACAAAAGCACCAAACAAAAAGAAGTCACTAGGCCAAACAAAAGTATTGCTAAAAAAAGATGAAGTCTGTAACTTGCTGAGTGTCAGCACAGACAGAATAAGCTGTAAAGGCTGCCTATGTCCTAATGAGTTTAGCTGAAATCCCTACATTAATGGCCTATCTGAAAAGGGGAGCCTACTTCTCAGAAAAAAGTATTCTTACCTCAGTCTTTATTTCCTTACACAGATGTGTAGCTATCAATAAAAAACTACATATATGAAACCCACAATATGGCAGTAAAGAAGCAACACAATTCAAGAGACAAAATAGTCATCAGAACTAGATTCAGATAAGAAAAATATTGGAACTGTCTGAAAAGGCACAGAAAGGAACTATGATTCACTGTGATTAATATTACAAAGTCCCTAAAGCATATCGTGATATATAAGCAAGATCAGCAGAGAGATAAAGAGTATAAGAAAAAATGGAAATGCTAGAAATGAGAAATGTAGCAACAGTGATGAAAATGCCTTTGAAGATCTCATCAAAGACTCAACACAGATGAGAAAATAATCAGTGAATAGGAAGATAAGTCTAGAGAAATGACAAACTGAAATACCACAAGAGAAAAGAATAAGGGAAAAAAACCCAACAACAGAGCATCCAAGGACTCTGGAACAGTACACTTAATTTAAAGTATGTGAAAGTAGGATTTCAGAATGTTGCAAGAGAATGGGAGAGAGAAAATACTTGAAGAACCACTGGTTAAGAATGTTCCAAGATTAAGAACAAAGCACAAATCATCAGGAATATAGAGGATATTACATAGAGACAAAGGGGCCAATTATTCAAAAATACATCATAGCCATAAATGCACATGTGCCTCATAGAAAATATTACAAATTCATGAAGTAAAATATGAGAAAATTAAAATTATAAATAAATGAATCCACAATTTGTTTCAAGGATTTAAATACCTTTCCTTAGTTATTTAATAGAATAAATAGAAAGTCAGTAAGATTATAGATGACCTTAGCAACAACACTACAACTAAATTGACTTTACCAATGAGCCACAGAGCAACAATAATACACATTATTTTCAAGTACACCTGGAAAATTCACCAAAATAGACAGTATCCTGGCCTAAAACAATCTTTATCAAGTTTAAAATATCTGCCTTGCTCATTAATATATTTATAGAAACATCATACTCCATACTATTTGTCAGTCACTGAATAAACATTTGTTAGCAGTTGTATCCGTATAGAACATAAGGACTTAAATTATAATAGACTTGTTATGTGCAAAGTGCTGGTTCTTGAATCAAAAATGAAAGATTAAGCATAATTTCTAAATAAGCAAGGAATAAGAAACAAAATACATGCAGAGAAAAATAATGTGGGAGATAACATAAACAATAATATAGAGGAAACTATAATAATTGTCATCAAATATTATTTTGTATACATACGTCCAGTTGAGATGGAGGCATAGGTAGACACACTTCACCTCCTTGCACAAGCATAAGAAGGATCACAACTAACCTCAAAACAAGAAACATCCAGCACTGCCAGAAAATTGAACTGTAAGGAAGTCCAACAACCAAGGCTTTGAGGAAGTCATATTCATTCAGACAGGTAGGAAGGGCAGAGATGGGGAGCTGGGGTGGAGAGGATAAGGTGTGGTGGTGTCAAGGCAGGGGTGGTGAGGCAGCCAGTGGAACAAGTGGTCTCACATTCGTGTGTGGTGGAAAAAATCAGGAGAGATACCTTGGGAGCAAGCAATCCCATCCCCAGGATGGGGCATAAGTAGAATGTTCCAGTCCAGACTGTGAAGCCCAGGATTCCAGAGCTGGATAAAGTCTTATAACTTTTGGCCGTAAAAACCAGTGTATGCTGGGGCAGTGGAAGAAACCGCCAGTTTCTCAGGAGAGACCCTTTAAAGGATCCACATGGTCCTAGAACTAACGCAAAGCTACCAACTCTGGGAACCACCACTGGGACAGCAGCTGGAGGGGTACCAGTACATATAGGAAGGGAATGAAGTGACTGGAAATGGGGCCAGTGCCAAGCAAGCCTCAGTGGCACTGTCCCTCTTCAACCCTTCCCCCACGTACAGAGCCACAAAGTTGTGAAGCAGGTTTCCCTGTCCTTGTGCATACCCAAGGCTCAGCCCCATACAACTTAAGAGGTGTGCTAAGACCTCTATCTAGTCAAAGCAGTTCTACCTAATACACAGAAACAAATACAGGCAGGCTGCCAAATCAAGGAGATAAAAATATATGGTCCAAATGAAAGGACAGATCAAAACCCCAGAAAAATAACTAAGCTAAACAGAGCCAACCTATCAGAGGCAGAGTTCAAAACTTTGTTGACAAGGATGCTCAGAGAACTCCCTGAATACAGCAAAAGCATAAGGGAAGAAATGAAGGCTACAATAAGTGAAATAAAGAAGAATCCACAGGGAACCAAAAGGGAAGTTGAGGTTCAAAACAACAATTTGGAACATAAGGAAGAAATAAACAATCACCCAGATAGAAGGAAGAAGCAAGAATTCAAAAAAATGAGGAGAGCAGGCTGACAGTCACCAGAGGGGAGAGGGGAGGGAATTTCAGGGGGAAAGGGGGAAGGGTTTATAGGAACAAGTATAAAGGACACATGGACAAAAACTAGAGGGAGGTGGAGATAGGAGGGAGGTAGGGAGGGCTGGGGTGGTGGGCTGGGATGAGAGTAAAAGACAGAAAACTGTACAAGAACAACAATTAAAATAAAATTTTAAAAAATGAGGACAGAATAAGAAGACTCTGGGATATCTCCAAAAGTGCCAACATCTGAATCATAGGGGTGCCAGAAGGAGAAGAGGAAGAGCAAGAAACTGAAAACTTATTTGAAAAAAATAATGAAAGAAAACTTTCCTAATTTGGAGAAGGAAATAGACACGTAAGTCCAAGAAGCACAGAGAGTTTCAAACAACTTGGACCCAAAGAGGACCACACCAAGACACATCATAATTAAAATGCCAAAGGTTAAAGATAAAGAGAGAATCTTAAAAGCAGCAAGAGAAAAGCAGAGAGTTACCTGCAAAGAAGTACCCATAAGACTATCAGCTAATTTCTCAAAAGAAACTTTGTAGGCAAGAAGGGACTGGCCAGAAGTATTCAAAGAGATGAAAAGCAAAGATCTACAACCAAGATTATTCTATCCAGCAAAGCTACCATTTAGAATGGAAGGGCAGATAAAGTGCTTCCCAGACAAGGCAAAGCTAAAGGAGTTCATCATCACCAAGACCTATTACAAGAAATGTTAAAGAGACTTATTTAAGAAAAAGAAGATCAAAACTATGAACATTAAAGTGACAACAGACTCACAACTATCAACAACTGAATTAAAAAAACAAACAAAAACAAACTAAGCAAACAATAGAACAGGAACAGAATCATAGATATGGAGATCATTTGGAGGGTTATTAGCTAGGCGGGGGAAGGGGGCGAATGGGGGAAAAGGTACAGGGATTAAGAAGGATAAATGGTAGGTACAAAATAGACAGGGTAGGTTAAGAAATATATAGGAAATGGAGAACCCAAAGAACTTATATACATGACCCATGATCATGAACTAAGTTGGGGGGATTGCTGGAGGGAAGGGGGGCTGGGGGAGAGAGGCAAAGGGGGGAAATTGAGACAACTGTAATTGCATAATCAATAAACTATATTTAAAAATAAATGAGATCATATAGTAAAAACATAATTTGTGTTAATTACAACAGAACAAAATACCTTGGTCCCTTCCTCATTGGAAATAACTATCCCACTTGGACCATGCTTTCCTTTGAACATGCTGGTGGTATTAGTGTTTGGAAGATAACAGAGGGGCTATAATCATCTGCCATGTCAATTTTTTTTCTAAGAATGATTTCAGTAGGACATATCAGGTCTTTTAAAATTTTTTGTAAACAAATGTAATGTAGGAGCCACACTTACATGTCAGAATGGATATTATTTAATAGGTTCCCTAGCTATGTTACTGGTGAAGTTGGAAATTGATATACCACAATAATGAGTTGTACCTGGTCCTCAGTGAGGTGACTTGTACCACACCCACAGTTAGGGATTACCCATCACTATGAAGCCAACACATGTCTCAGTGTGGAAGAGACTTCGAGGACGCTGTGTGGCTTGGTGGTACAGATACAGGTGTTGCACTGGTGGCTGTTTCATTCTTGTGTCTTATGCCAATTATGAGCAAAATCTAGTGTCTGTTATAATGTTAATGAATTTGCATTTGATAATTCATCTTTTGTGATAGTATACATTCTTTTAAATTTAAATGATAAAATTTGACTCATATAGAAGACTATCATAGTAAAAATATTTTAAAATCTTTCAAAGAACTACTTTTAAAATATAACATTTTAATTTAATTTTATGAATGAATTTACTAAAAGAAAGTTCAAGTCATAGATAATTTTTATGCTATTATAGCTATTCTGGAGCATAGAAAAAAATGGAAATTTCAGCATTCCTGTTACAAACCTATAATTATTCTGGAATAAAACTGTGAAAAAGAATGCCTCAAAGAGATGACTATCAAAGATAAACACAAGCATCCTAAATAAAATTCTAGAAAAGATAATCACCGATAACCATTTATAAAATATAATGGGGAAATACACCATTCTTAATAGGTACAAAACCACAAATATACAGGAGAAAACTGGACAAGATGTAGGTAGGATATGTGTAAGAAATATTCAAAATTTTCTGCCCTGGATGGTGTAGCTTAGTGGATTGAGCACAGGCTGCAAACAGAAGGTTCGTTGGTTCGATTCCCAGTCAGGGAACATGCCTGGGTTGCGGGCCAGATCCCCAGTGGGAGCCACCTGAGAGGCAACCGTGCACTGCTGTTTCTCTCCCTCTGTTTCTCCCTCCCTTCCCATCTCTCTAAAAATAAATAAAATCTTTAATTTTTTTCTGAATAACATAAAATAGCTGAATAAATGCACTCCATGTTAAAACTGAGAAATAGAAAATTATTTACCTTTCTCTAAAAACTATATTCAAGCAATACTATTCTAATCAAAATGCCAGCAGGGTGTTAGGGGTTACTGAACAACATGAAGCAAAGCGCTATCTAATAGCATGAGTAAGAAAAAACAGCAAGGGAGCTCATGCAAGTAAAGAATAATGAAGCAGGGAGAGGAGCAATTATTCTGCCAGATATTAAATGAGAGTGAAGGTTTCTAGGATGAAGAGAGCTTGAGAAAGCTGGTGTGAGAAGAGAGAGGTCGTGGAAACAAAATAGAAAGTCAGGAAGGAGACTAATTACATATATTGTAAGTATTTATGATCTGCTAGTCCTATTATTTCACGTAAATGAGAACAAAGAATATTTATAATGTTAAATGATGCTGAGATAATTGGTTAGCTCTGGGGAAATATTTTTTTTTAAAAAGTTCTTCTTACAACAAAATTATCTCCAGATACTTTAATGTTGCAAGTTCTAAACTATAAATTTCATGTTCATCTGCTCTTAAAAGGGACTAAGGCTGTTTAATTACAAAAGACAAGGCTGAATTTTTACACAGAAAAAGAAATGATAGATGACTAAAGCAATAATAGCATGACATATGTACTTCATTGGCCAAAAATTGTTACTAATTATATTCTTTTTAAAAAAATTTATTTATTTATTTTATTTTTTATTATTGTTCCAGTACAGTTGTCTCTGTTTCCCCCCCACCACTCCCCTCTGCCTCACCCATCTCCACCTCCCACCCTTAATCATACCCCACTTTGGCTTTGTCCATGTGTCCTTTAAGAAAATAAAATCCTGAGGGTTAATACTTATGACATATAGGGCAAAGAGTTGGATTTATTTTTCTATTATGTCAAAGGTTTTTACAAATTAAATGAGCAACGATAAAATTTACCTCCTGTGTAATCTCTTTGTAAACATATCAATAACACATCTTGATAAATGTATCACTAATTTTTACTGGTGGGTGAGTCCATGGAATGTTTTAGCAGGATATATATAGTCTAGGAATAAACACTTAAGGGGACCCAACCGAGAACCTATATATTTATGAAATGTAACTCTCTGGAAAATAACACGTAAGTTATACAATTAAGTATAAAGTAGTACATTTTAGAGCCAGAATACCTTCCTATTGTATAAGTAATGTCCTGGTTGCATAACTTAGAGACTTCATATGTTATATCTGGGAAAGAGTACAGTGTAACACAGCAAAGAAGGGCCTGGGGAGTGGCATTGGTAGTTTCAGACCTTTATGCTTTGCCAGTGCCTTGCAATTACCTGTACTCTTGGTATTGTTAGTTAAACTTGATACTGGATAGAATCGCAGATTTTTGTGTGTCCTCGTTGACGATCACGTACCTCAAAGAGAGCAATGAGAAAAAACATGAATAGAAATTTAACCACAACCAAAGAGATTCAAGATTTATATGTCAATAATAACTAACATTTTAAACACTTACCATATGCTAGACAATGTATCAAAATTTTATCTCACTACCACTCAGTGATATAAATATTTTCTCAATTTTGTAGAAAATAAACGACTCTGAGTCTACAAGTTTAAGTGACTAGTTCCAAGTCACATAACTAGTAAATGTCATAACCAGAGCTCAAACAAGTTTGACTAGCTTGAAAGTCCATTCCCACCCTTTACTTTAGAGCAGCAAAATTGGGAGAAAGACAATTTATTAAAAAATTAATAAATATAAATTAAAACACAAATATGCTGTTAATAAAATTGAGAAAAATATTACTAAAGATTAGGACAATACTAAAATAATTTAAATTGGCACAGTTTTTCTTGCAATATACATTTCTGTTTTACATTGAGAGCCTGAAATATATATAAAGAAATTTGATTGAGAATTCTAGAAATTCATCCTGAGAGAAATATCAAAGATATTTGCATAGGAATATATTTTAGAATTATTATTTTTAAACACTTTTAATTTTTTATTTTTAAATTTATTTTTATTGTTTATGCTATTACAGAGGTCCCCACTCTCCCTTGCCCTACCTTCCCCCAGCGCCACCCTCACCCCTCCCAATCAGGCCCCCTATTGTGTTCCATGTCCTTGGGCTGTGTGTAGATGTTCTTTGGTTAATCCCCATTCTGTCTTTCATCCCATCCCCTCTCCTGCCCTTCTTTCCAGCAGCTGTCAATCTGTTGCATGTATTTAAGTTTCTTTTACTATTTTGTCTGTTAGTTGATCGTGTTCATTAGATTCCACATATAAGTCAGACTGTGTGATGAAGAATCCTAAACTTTCAATACAATAGATTTGGTTAAATAAATCGTAGTACTTCTGTTACTTTTATATGACATTTTTAAAAATGCTAATAAAATTTCATTTAGCAACAATATCAGCCAAGAAATAGTTTATAGAATGTACAAAAACCCAAACTATTTTGTGTAAGTGCTATACTGTATAGTTATATATTTATGTATTACAGGTTTATGTATATGTAAACAAAATACTACTGGATATTTATGTAGTAAATATTAATAAAATGAACATGTTCAGTGTGATTATGAATTTTTTTCCTACTCTGGCCTTCTAAGGATTTTTCCAGTTTTCTATAGAAAAATGAATTCTTTTTTAATTAACACAAAACTCTTATATAAAGATTTCAAAAGCCTAAGTTTGTGAAGACAAAGCTTGGGCCATAGTGCTAAAACCTGGAATCAATTTGGCTCTCATCAATTTTGTAAATAAAATAAATGTTCAATGTACAAACTGAAAAGTTGCACACTACTGTCAGGTCTTATCGCATAAACCTTAGGTGACATAAAAATCTAGAAAAGGAAAAGTAGTTTTGTTTTCAAATTATAAGTTAATATTCCATAGGAAAAATTATATTTGCATTTGTGCAGAACACATTTGGAAATAGTGAGTAGAACACTTTGCTCATTCCTATTTAGGATCTGAGAGAAGAGTATTCATATTGAAGCAACAAGTTTTTAAAGAATATTCACTTTTGAAGTGTTTGTTCTATGTCTGTGAAATATGCCATTGGTACTTTAGTAGGTATTGCATTGAATCTGTATTTATATGGAACCACAAATGACCTCAAATAGCTGCAGCAATTTTGAGAAAGAAGAGCAAAGTAGGAGGGATCACAATACCTGATACCAAACTGTATTACAAGACCACTGTAATCAAAACAGCCTGGTACTGGCATAAAAACAGGCACATGGACCAGTGTAACAGAACAGAGAGCCCAGAAATAAACCCAAGTCTCTACGGTCAATTAATATTCAACAAAGGTGGCAGCAACATAAAATGGAGTAAAAATAGCCTCTTCAACAAGTGGTGTTGGGAGAAGTAGACAGCTACGTGCAAAAAAATGAAACTTGAGCACCAGCTTACACCATACACAAAAATAAATTCAAGGTGGATGAAAGATTTAAATATAAGCTGTGACAGCATTAAAGTCCTAGAGGAGAGCATAGGCAGGAAAATTTCAGATATTTCACACAACAACATTTTTACTAATATGTTCCCTAAAGCAAGGGACATAAAGGAAAGAATAAACAAATGGGATCTCATCAAAATGAAAAGCTTCTGCGTGGCTAAAGAAAACAGCATTAAAATAAAAAGAGAACCAACTCTATGGGAAAACATATTTGCCAATGATACCTCAGACAAGGGTTTAATCTCCAAAATATATAAAGAACTTATACGACTCCACTCTAAGAAGACAAGCAACCCAATTAAAACATGGGCAAAGGACTTGAACAGACACTTCTCCAAGGAGGACATACAGAAGATCCAGAGACACATGAAAAGATGCTCAATATCGCTAGCTATCAGAGAGATGCAATTTAAAACCACAATGAGATACCACTTCACACCAGTCAGAATGGCCATCATAAACAAAGCAACAAACAACAAGTGTTGGAGAGGTTGTGGAGAAAAGGGGACCCTAGTGCACTGTTGGTGGGATTGCAGACTGGTACAACCACTATGGAAAGAAGTATGGAATTGTCTCATAAAACTAAAAATGGATCTACCTTTTGACCCAACAATTCCACTGCTAGGATTATATCCTAAGAACCCTGAAACACCAATCCAAAAGAACCTATGCACCCCAATGTTCATAGCATCACAATTTACAATAGCCAAGTGTTGGAAGCAACCTAGGTGCCCATCAGTAAATGAATGGATCAAGAAAATCTGATACATTTACACAATGGAATTCTATGCAGCAGAAAGAAAGAAGGAGCTCCTACCCTTCCCGACAGCATGGATGGAATGGGAGAGCATCATGCTAAGTGAAATAAGCCAGGCGGTGAAAGACAAATGCTGTATGATCTCACCTTTAACAGGAACCTAATCAACAAAACAAGCAAACAAGCATAATATAACCAAAGACACTGAAATTGAGAACAGGCTGACAGTGACCAGAGGGGAGAGGGGAGGGAATTTCAGGGGAAAAGGGGAAGAGTTTAGAGCAACAAGTATAAAGGACACATGGACAAAAACCAGGGGCGGCGGAAATGGGAGGGAGGTGGGGGGGTCTGGGGCAGTAGGCTGAGATGGGAGTAAAAGGCAGAAAACTGTACAAGAACAACAATTAAAATAAAAAAAGAATATTCATTTAAAAAAAAATAGACCATGTAAAGACATTGAAACACAGTGCAATTGGGACTGCTTCTGATTGAAAAATAGTGGCAAGGAAGTACACAATGTATCTGCTCATGGTATATTGAATCAATTAAATTAGAAAACCTCTTTTTATTAAGCAATTGTGTCAGTTTATGTCCTCTGAGAAGCAAATGCCAAGACTGGACTAGATATGTAAGATATTTATTGGGGAAATGCTTGTGAAACATACAGGAGAAGGAGCAGGATTAGAGAAGAAGACCTCCAGACCGTATTGCAGATCTGACATCTGTGGAAGGAAGGCAGTAAGGAAGCATTGGGTAGAAGAAGTTTTGCAGTGATGCATGATTCTGAGAAAGTTTTGTCCAAGTTAATCAGGAGTCCCAAATAAGTTTCCCATTAGTCATCAACTTGGGGTGAGGCTGACCAGGCTCCAGGGCTCCTTGCAGGGATGGAGTAATGGCTGGGGAAACCCAGAGGGAAGGTGGACTGGCATGAACGCTGTGATGCATTCAAAGCTGTGGCAGCCAAAGTCTCTGAGCCCGCTCTGCACCCACAGCAGGTGGTCCTGAAGGGGGATCCTGGCAGGGCACCTCCACCTTGACGTGTGGAGATCCACTTCTCCCCCTTGATGTGGGCAATTATCCCAGGGTTCTCAAGGGCCATTATTTTTGGGAGGAAACTTACAAGAGGCATGTTAGTGGTTAGTGAGATGAATTCTCACCCTCCCAATTGTCAGTTCCCTTCACTCTTGCCTGGTGCTTGGGCAGGTCTTGAAAAATGATACAGATCTTAGCTCCTGAGAAGTCTGAGCCTATAGTAATAACATGTTTCTCAGTACCAGGAGCTTCATGTTTCTATTCACAGCTACCAGTGGACAAAGGGGGACCTAGAGGCATCCATGTGGATTTCCTGTGTTTCACAAGCATTCCTCCATTACCCTTGTATACAAAAGCAGCTGTCTTCTCTCCTCCTAATTTACCCTGCCAGCATGGTAAGCCTTTCTTAACTACTTCCCTGAATGTAAGGAGTCCAAAGAGCCCTGGTAGGAACTGTAGTTTGTAATTTAATGAAACTTTGCTATGTCCCTGGCAAAAATGTATCCCTGTTGAGGACCAAGATTTCTAACACTGCAAACTTAGAGTTTTGGGGATGGGAAGCTCAAAGTCCCTCAGGGATCATGGGAAGTTATTCCTTCTTTCACCCCAATCCTGGAACTGCCTGTTTCAATTTAGGCTCTCCAAGAAGCAGACGGCAATTCTGGGCTGAATTTGCAGATTTATGGGGTAAATGTCTGTGGAGGATAAAAAGAACAGGAGCAGGAGTAGGCAGAGGGAGACGTCACATCTTGATTGTAAGTGAGCAAGGGAAGGATTGGATAGGAAGAGCCTCAGACTGCAGTGCTGCCCTGAGAGTTTCAACTGGATTTAGAGCAAGTCCCCAGGCTCAAGGTGAGGGTTAGGAGAATCCCATGTGTAGGAATGCTCAAGCAGGTGAGGATCCTACTACTCACCCCTAATTCACCTGCCATGCTCGGCTCTGATGGAGTGGTCTGGCATGAACACTGAGGTGGGGTTGGAGTTGTCGCACATGGAGTCCCACAGTCACCTGTGCTTCCCAGCATCCACCTTCGTGTTCATGACTGCTACAAAAAATTCTAGGCTAATCCAGGAGAGGGAAACATGGTCATAAATATGTACAATTGACTGATAGGCAGGAGACATCTTGAGATAGAGTCACATTGTGTGAAAGATTTTAAACTTGGAAGTTTTAATCCCTACTCCAAAGTGAAGAATGTGATTTGAAGTTTATCTGGCAAGCAACAAAAGATGTCAATAACTTCTTCATGCCAGACACATATAATAAGATGTGAAAAATAGCCTGAAGGTGCTAAAGTTATCCTGGTAATAGTGTATTCTCTCTGTGTAATTTATTATCAAAGTAAATATTAAAATATAAATATTTAGAGTAAAGTTTTACTCTTCCATAGATATTTTATTCACTTGAAAAGTATTTTAGTGATATTTTCTCTGGGGATGTTCTTTAGTATTTTTGTTGTTTATTGACAGTTAACATCTACCAGAAATAACAGTAACATTATTTATCAATGTTTTTACAAGTATTTATTTTGTTTTGTTTTATTTGATCATTTTGTTTCATTTGACAGGAGAGAATTACCTAAATGTTATAGAAATTGTGTGGGAGCTAGACATTTTATACACATTGACTTACTGATATTTACATGTGCATGTATTTATATGCAATGAGGTCAAGCATGCTTTAATATCAGCGTGCTGATGCTAACCTGAAGAACTGATCATAAATGAATTCTTATAGACCCAGTGTCCTTAGAAATTTTACTCACTCCCAACCCTGATGAACTGTCATAATAATTGATTGTATTAAAGAAATAAATAGCCTAAATTTGGCTCACTCTCAAAACAACCCTGTTTCAACTGACACAAATGAAGAATAAGGTTATTTCACATCGCCCCAGCCAGGTCAAGGCTCAGGGAAAGCCTTGGCTTGTGCCTTTAATTTGATCCTGCAGACAAGAGAATGAATCGGCTTTGTCAGTCTCTTTCTGTTTGGCATGGATGCCAATAACCTTGCTTCACTTTCTTGTTTCTCCTAGAGGGAAGGATTTTTGGCAGAATACTGCTTACTTTTACAGTTATAGAAGTTACACAGTTTAAGGGGGGGGGACAGTAATTACATGCCATTAAGTTCAGAAGGCCAGCGACGTAGATGAACATTCTGGAGAGGACACAGCCTTCAAGTTCAGTAAAGGATGATTACCGGAGCATTTTAGGAGAGAGCTGGTGGAGGAGAGGCAGGGGGAACTCTGGAAATGTGCTAAGGCAGCAAACCTAGGAAAATGCAGTTAGACACGGCAGTGAATACATTGATTACGCCAGGAATGATTTAGCAGAGGTGTTTCACACTTGCCATTAAATCAAGTGCCATAATGGGGTTTAAAATGTACTCAGATTCTACTTGCTCTCTCCAGCTTACACCACGGAGGTGTCACTTAACATTATTACTTCACATTGGTCCACGGTGAAATCCCTAGCCTTTTGTGACACACTGCTTTCCTCTTGGCTCTGAATTCCATAGTGGCAGAAAGTTCTGTGTTTTGTTTTTGTTTTTTCCTTTCTCTTTGCCAATCAATGACCCTCTTTTGGGTAAAACACATCTGAACACTTACCTCTTTCGGAGAGCATTCCTAATGAATTACATTGAACTACTTCTCCTCATAAATGCTGCTTTAAGTTATTCTGATATGTTGGTTTGAAAGACTTAGTGAATATAAGTACATATATATCTCAAAACTTCAAATCGATGAGAGTAGTGATGTAATATATATTTAGATTACAATAACTAGATCATTAACTCTAAGCCAGAATTCTTTCATCTCTTTCATGTACCTCCGTAAGTATTATGTTGTTCTGAATAAGTGTACAAAAATCCAGGTGACACACCCTGTGGATTCAGTAGGAGGTGTTTATTCTGACACAAGTGAGAAGGAAAGACATCTGAATACCTGATGTGGGGTAGGTCACTTTCCCACTGCTTTGAAAAGAAAGTGTTACAACATTTCTTTTTTGCATTCTTATTATTAGAGGCTGTTCTATCTATATATTCTTGGAGAAACAGGAAAGTGAAACTCCATCCCACTGTCCAGTCAGAAGTTGCTGACTTTATTAAGATTATGTGACCAAGTGTGGCAATATACATTAGGAAAGAATTAAATAACATACACAATATTAAGAACTGTGATAAAATTTGTGCTACTCTCAATTATGCCCTGCCCAAGCCCCCACCTGCTTTTAAGTCTCTTTCTTTTTGATTCTAGAATAACATCCTATCTAATGCCATCTTTATTCCTACTCTTTCTAGCATAATTTCTGATTGGAATTCACAGGTATAGATGGGATTCTAATGACTTAATTATCTGTGTGATTACTAACAATATTAAATTTCCTATTGCTTCTTCAACAAATTACCATAAACCTGGTGGTTTCAGAAACACATACATACAAATTTATCATTTTACCATTCTGGGAATCGGAAATCCAAAATCAAGACTAAGAACCTTCAGTGGATCTAGAAGGGAAGGTTTCTAGGGCTTCCCATCATGTAGAGATGCCATTTCATGGATTCTTTGGCTCCTGGCCTCCTCCTGCATCTTCAAAGCCAGCTGGGTAGCAATTTGTTTCAACCACATTGCCTATTTTTCTGTCCGTAGTCCTATCTCCATCTACCTCCCTTTTATCAGGATACTTGTGATCACATTCAGGACCCACCTGGACAACCCAGGATAATCTCCTCATCTCAAGATCACAAATTTAATCACATCTGCAAAATTCATTTTGCCATGTAAGTTAATATTTGCCAATTCCAGGGTTTGGGACAAGCGTAGTGTTGAAAGAGAAAGGTCAGCATTCACTTTTGGACATGCTAGTTTTGACACATTGAAATGCAAACATAGAAGAAGTCTAGAATTCATAGCATATTTTGAGTTAGGAATCTCTAGATCATCAGGTAGTGGCGGTGCTAGTTATCATGGGATGGATAGGCCATCCAAGGAAAAATGTAGAGAGATGGAGATTTGGACTGAATTCTAAAGGATTTGAGGTTGACCAGTGGAAAAAGAACCCATAAAAATTATCAGGAAAGAACTAAGGATTTCCTGGTTTAGGATTAGGTTAGTAAAATAACTAAAATATATAGACTATCTCTAACATGTATCTCTCACGTTATACAAATTATACTGCCAAATGAAATACCAACACATGATGAGCAACACAAAACCAGTAAAACTAGCTGTAGTCTCTGAAAAATTGGAGAAAGACAAGATAAAAATCCTTATAAATGAGTCCACCTTAATTGTAAAATAATTTTGCATTCCTGAGACAGAGACATCAAAACGGCATCTGCTATTGGCTTAAAAATTTGAAAGTTTTATAGGCAAGTGAAAAGAAAAAAGATAAAGGTTGATTCAAATACCCAGGGCACTTTACATCTTCTACATTATAATTGCAAAAATATTCTCTCTATTTAAAGCAGATAAAGCATGAGCGCATATCTCTAGAGATACATAAAGCAAGAATCATGGCTGACTTACTTGGAAAGTTTAAGTGCAAATCTGCATAAAGCAATGGTCTGAGTACATTGTATTATTGAGATGTCCCCTTTTTGATTTATTAATTCTAGAATAACATTTTTAATTACTTTAATAAACAGAAGATCTGTGTCTATTGACCTATACACTCAAATTAAAGACTTAAACATAGACCTTGACTGTTTAATAAACTTCAGTTGCTAAAAATAAGGTATGAACAACAATAAAATAATTAAAAACAAAACAAAACAAAACAAAAAACTGCAGAACCCACACTCAAAGAGCCAGTGGAGCTAACAAATACTTTTGTAACTTATTTTTTTAATACATGTGAGGACTAAAACATGGGCTAATGTTATTGGTGACAAATGAGTGGATTAATTAAGATTGTCGAACTTTTCTTTTCAACAGTCATCATCAGAATTCAAGTCCTCTCCCTTCATTGAGGTAATCAATCCAGTGCCTCTCAGTTACAGTAAAAGTGCATGGGTCCCCAAAACTGTTTTGGTGTGTGACATCATTTTTCCTCTAATAAGGGTTAGTTTCAGTCAAAGTTTCTCATAATGATTTTTATAAATAAGAGACACAGCAGTTTCTGTTTAATTGATGGATATTTCTCCTAGTATTATAGCCTACAGCTTTATAATTTATAAATTTGCAAATACTGTATCATGTAATTAGACATTATCTAGAATAGTCACAAATCTATACAAATATTTACCACCCACTCTCTTCTTCTCACACGCTTTGGAAAAATAGAAAAGATTTTTGCAATGTTCTTTTTAACATCAGCAGAAGCATATTGGTTGGAAGATGATAAATATTTATTTACATTATACATTTATTAGTGCTTTGTCATTAGACTTTTATTACTGTAGTTATATAAAATATGAATACCAAGCTACATCTTTTATATCAATATATTGTTAAAAATCAATGATTTTATTTCTGTTTTCAGTGACTAATGAATGCATTATTTGGATATAAATTAGCATTATTACAGCATAGGATGTAGTAATCCTGTATGTTTGTACTTTGAGCAACAGATATTGATTTTTTTCCACCATTCCTTTTGTTCTGAATTTCAGCAGCATTACTCTGGGTGGACAGGCCTATACCCCGCACACAATTCGGAAGCAGCTCTGAGGTTTATCTTACAGGACCAAGTTGAATAGAGTAGGTATGACCATGAGGCTGGTAACATACATACAGGTGTATTTTTCTTTATCTGGATAAATCTTTATATTAAAAATACTTTGTTAAGTATGTTTTCAATATACCAATTTAAATAGCATAGTGTAGGGGAGAAAAACTTTTTCCCTCTTCCTTTCTAGGTTTTTTGGCTGGCTGATAATTAAATTGACATAAGACAGATTAACAGGAGAAAAAAATAACTGTGTACACCTTAGAACCACACAGATGAGGCTCCTCAACAGCCAGGCAACTGAGGTTTCCATATCGTCCTAAACTAGGGAGAAGGGTTGAGGGGTCTGGTACTGCAAAGGGGAGGAAGACAGTTCACAGAAAGATGGGAAGAGCAAATGTTTGGTGAAAATGTCTGCCATGCCATGCATATACATTTTTCAGATGTGAGAAATTATCTTGGTGTTAGCTGTCTTCTCAGTATAGGCACCCTATCTAAATTCTTTTAGGCAGTTAGGGAGTGGTAAAAAACAAACAAGCAAAACCAAAACAACAAAAACAGAAATCTCCTCCTGAATCAGTTATGCCTTGATTGCCGGAAGTTCAGAATAATTCTCATGCTAAAGTGGCACGTTTTGGAGTCAAGTATTTGTCCCTTCACTAGAATAGGAGGAAGAAATAAAAAGCAACCCCCAAATCAATATCTAGACATGGCCTCTTGGGGGATGTGATTTTGGATATCAACAAATAAAAGAGTAAATAGAGATGACTAATAATATTGCAAGAATAGAATCATGTTTTATGTTCTAGTTTAATAAAATGGACAAAACTAAAATAAAAAATAAAACCACAATTAGACATATATTTTAATATACTTATCTCAATAATTGACAGTAGAAGTAAATAGAAAATTACTAAAATTATACAGGATAGACTATCATCCCAAATTACCTAATTTACATTTATACAGCACTTCATCTAAAAATAAGAAAATACACACTTTTTTCTAGTACACACAGAACAGTAAACTAGATAAACTGTATTCTGGACCACAAAATAAGTCAAAATGAAATTAAAAGAATTCAACTATTTCAAGGTATGTTTTCTGATGGCCGTGAATTGTGATACCAATAACTAAAAGATATTTGGAAAAATTCTCCAATTTTTGGAATTGTACTAACTTCTACATTGCTATAAGTCAGATAAAAAAAAAATAGAGAAAATTTGAAAGTGTTTTGAATGAAGATCAAATCTGTGTGAGTGAGATAATTAAACTGGCATTTAGAGGAAAATTGATAGCATTTATATTATAGGACAAAGTCTAAAATAGATTTCCCAGTTTTCATATACTAGGGAAATAAGATAAAATTAAGCACAAAGTAAGCAAAGAAAAAAACTAAAAAGAAAAGAAATTAAATATGAACAAAGTTAAGTAAAATAGAAAACAAAAAGTAATTTCAAAATCCATCAATCCAAATGTTAGTTCTTTGAGAAGTTCAATAAAGTTGATAAACCTCTTGCCAGACTGATCAAGAATAAAAGAAATTATCCATCTCAGGAATGATAGAGGTGACACAATGTAGATTCCACAGATATTAAAGGGTTTATGAGGTATAATTATAAATAACATTTTGTCAGAAAAAAATTAAAGACATAAATCATATAGTCTTATGACAAAATATATAATGTGAATAGCCTAACATCTACTAAAATATTAATTTAATAGTTAAAAACCTTACCACAAAGGAAAATCTTGGCCCTGCTCACTTTGATGTTGAATTCTACCAAAACAAAAAGAATAACATTTGTTTGTTAAAAACAGCTTCTTCCAGAAAATGGAAAAGAGAGTAAATATCATCGAACTTATTTTATGAAGCTAGTATTACTATGATAGTATCAGAGAAGAAAATTTTTAATCTACCATTCCGTATTCTTCTGCTTGGTCTAAGAACTAATTGACATGAAACAGATAAACAAGAGAAAAATCACCAAATTTAATTACATACATATGAACAGGAACTCTATGCATGTGATAGTGAGAGAGACCCCATGGCATACCTGACCTACACGAGAGGTTCAGAGACAGAAAGTTAAAATGAGAAATATGTGATATTCTGAGCTAAGAACGAGGTAAGGCACTTTGTGGCATAGGGAGGAGGAGGTCAATTCTCAGGAAAATAAAGAAAACAAATTTTCAATCATTAGAATATCATTCATTAAAAGTTATTTCTGTTACTAACTCTTTTTAGAGGCAAGGCCCTCAATTTCAATTCTTTAAGGGAAGGGCAAAAGGTTCTTTGAGCTCTCAGAGTTTCTATCGCCTTCACCTCAAAATAGTCCCACTCCAAAGTGAAGCATCTTGCAGAGGGCTGTTCTGAACACTTTCAATTCTGAAACCAGACAAAGGCATCGGGAGAAACGAAACTGACAGACCAATATGCCTTATGAACGTAGACATAAACATTCTAATGAACACAGACATAAACATTCTAAACAAAATTTTAGCAATTCAAACTCATCTCTTCAAAATTCAGAGTATCTTTCACACCATCTGACCAATGCAAAAAAATGACTCCACTGAGGTCCCTAAATATATATGGCTTTATAATCCACACTGCATGATGCCCTACCCTTTGCTGTATACCTTATCTCTTTTCTAGGTAGTAAATCTTATTTATTTGAAGTATATAGTCTTTCTAACTTTAGTCCACAGGTAGTTCTGAGGGGAAGGGACTTCTCAAATTCAGTTTCTTCCCCTGAAACCAGAAATTGGTCTGCGGTAATATTTTCCTGGAGGAGATGGAGCCTAACTTTTTACTTTGTAGAAGTCTTTTATCAGTCTCATCGGTTGGAGTGACAGAAGATTGTCCTGTGGCAATGACTGTACTCTGCATTGGTGTCTTTCATGAAAGGCTCTCCTGAAAGTTAGTGCCATTCAGTTGGTATAATGCCATTTTCTGAAAGATTTGAAAATCCCACTTTTAAACCTCATGAAAGAGACCACCGTGTCCCGACAGTGATCTTAAACATGAAGAAGTTCCAGCAATGCGGCCTAATTTCTATGTTTTGCTGAAGTTCAAATTTGCCACAGGAGATACTTTTACTGTGAAAATTTGGGTAGAAAAAATAATATAAAACTCTAATTCAAAGGTCCCAATTACAACATTCCTTTTGGACATGTCTCTTGCTACCTCAATTTTAAAGGATGTAATAATTAAATATATGTCGGGATTAAATAGAATGTAGATGCTAATATTCCAACCCTACTCATGTGGTAAAGTTTGATTTAACTACAACAAGAATCCTGAGTTTAGTACCACTGTATTTTCCACAAGAAACTAAAACTTCTATGTAAAATTCAGCAAGAATGTAAGATGAGCAGTAAGTATGATTTATATCCTACAGTAAGTACAGTTAACTGGTGGCAACACAATTTAAAGTTGAGAAAGAGGGTAAAATATGGCTATCCTATTGCCTTCTGGCTGGGCTATTAAAAGCTCTAGTCTGACCGTACAGACCAGGCTACACAACAATAGAAGTTTGTGCCTTTGAAAATTCTTCATTGAAAAATTGAGCCCCGGCTGGTGTAGCTCAGTAGGTTGAGTGCTGACCTGCAAACCAAAGGGTCTCCAGTTCAGTTCCCAGTCGGTGCACATGCCTGGGTTGTGGGCCAGGTCCCCTGGTATGGGGTGTGCAAGAGGCAACCAAACATTGGTGTTTCTCTCCCTCTTTCTCCCTCTCTTCCCCTCTGTCTAAAAATAAGTAAAAAATATATTTAAAAAATTGATTTAAGCTTTCTGTTTACTTTTGTTATTTAAACTTCAAGGGCAATATGGACGAAATATAAGACCACTTTGAGAGTCCTATTTTACTTTAATACTGTGTGCAGTGTGGTCAAGGATTTATAATGCATTTAGTGTGAAAAGTTAAGACTGGACAATTTCAGCATGCCTAGGCTGCTGATTCCAGGAGAGGCAGCCCTGAAATTTATTCTACACACTTAAAGGATTTTAAAGGACTTTGGCTTCATTCAGTATTATAAAGCTTTTCTTCTTGTGTTGAGGGGTTTGGCTTGACTGTGTAAGCTTTGTGTCAAACAAACTGAGACAAAACTTTATATATATGGAGGAAAAAGATCTTTTATTTAAAGTGTACACAGAGTACTCCTAATTCTCCAGTCATTGCAGTCTTCTCTTTTATTCTCCATGTTCATGCCTTACATCTTTATAACTATGGTGAGGTTCGTTGCTCCTTCCTCTCTATTTTAGGAATTTTTCATATCATCCAAATTGAGACCCAGTTGGTCTCAGAAAATACCATCTATTTCCCCATGTCTGCATGCTGGCTTCCTTCCTAGCTCCCATCTGGAAATGCACCGATTCAAGAGGTAGAAAAGAATGGCTATGTCGATTAGCAATGCAAACATAATTTCTCAAATAGCTTCAACTTGCTAAATATTTAATGTCAGTAATACAAATGGAATACACTTTTAAAATGTTTTAAGTATCTCAGGAGTGTTCACTTTTAAATTTAAAAAATAGCGATCTCAGTATAATGTACAAATCTCTATTTATTAAAACAAACACCTGCGGAATAATAAGTTTCTTTTCCTCCTGACAATGTCTGTGCTCCAGAGCAATAGCAATACATTACCTTTTAATAAATACTTTATTTTTTCCATTTTACTAAATGAAACATTTTTGATAGCTAGTCTGAATTTTACTTAACTGTTAATATCAAAATTCACTTCATTTTCCTATTTTAGCTAAGACCCAGGAGACTAACTTTCTACAGAGTTTAACATAGATGATCTACAAACATTTCATTAATTGTGTCTAGTTAAAGGAAATTTATTTTGTATTCCTGTTTAAATTTCCTAATATTAGCATAATCAAGAAGAAAAGTTAAGGTAATAAGAAAAAGTTATGCTTTACAAAAATTGTAATGATGCTTTTAACATTTTTTGAAAAGCATAAGATAAGAATTTGTTATCACCAGACTAAGAATGCACCTTTAAAGGTAAAAATTGGAGGAAGTTGTCTTGCCCTGAAGCCTAGGTCTTCCTCTAGCAGAGGGGCTGGCTGTAGTGGCTGGCTAGTTTGCAGAGCCCTCGCTCAGGACTGTGGCTAATTTTCCTGTCATTTTCACATTGCATTTCATAACCAAATAGTGCTTCAGGTCCTGCAAGTGGAGAAAATGACTACATTTCTCAGGGGTGCAGTGTCTCTTGTGCCTTATATTACCCCCTTGAGGCAAGCAATAATCATCCAGAACATGTATCTGAATGATCACATCAGCTGCGTTTTATAACTATATATACTACAGGACGATCTTTCTCACCAATTTTAAGCTCAAGGTGGCAAAAGGAGTCCAGAGTAGTCCGACAAACTATAGCTGAAATGCGTTTATTTTTAATATTGAAGACAAAACAAGTCTAACATTCATTCCCGAAGATATTTAATGATACTAATCTTAATTTTTCTTAAAATTTATCTGGGTGATAACAAAAATAATTTTCTCTGTGTTAGTTTATAACTGAAGAGGTTTTAAGATCACAAAAGTTAATATTTTATGATTATCCCTTAAAAACATGCATATGGATATTTCAGATATCTATTTTCAGGGAAGACACAGCCCTATATATTAATAGTGTCTGTTACTAATA